>CM032669.1:27749606-27788140 GCA_019095985.1 Streblospio benedicti | reverse complement strand
ATCTTCTTCCGGTTACGTATTGCTCTACAATTCTGCTTACTCTTCATTATGTTGAAAATATGTATATATTGCTGCAAATGGTTGGGTAGGGAACAAAACCAATACAAGTGACATAACTTCATAGCCAATTCAAAAAAATGTTTGTCCTACTGGTATTGTTGGTACATGAATTCTTGCAGACTATTCTTAGTTTCTTTTCACCGTCCCGCTGTTGTTGTTAAACAACACCAAAATCTGGACTGTGTACCCTAGTAATGGATTATCCATAATTATGCCAAGTGCGTCACAAAGGAAGAGACAAGCTGTAATTCCGGAGGGGGTCATGTCGTTGAAATGGCTAATATTGAACAACTGGTTGTCTACCGTCAGTGGTATGTCCAGATCTCCTTGAAACTATGTCTCATTCATGGAAGACACAGACGATATAGACTTCCTATAGTTTAATTCTCGGTTTCCGTAATCAATTGATCTTGATGTAGACTCACCTGTGACACGCGCATTAACTTATAGCACGTGTGTCAATAAAGTCTAGTCTTCCTTCAGGCAACGTCTTATTGCACAGGAAATCCAGATGAATGAGCGCTGTTGACCAAAGCTTAGATTTCCGGCAAACGACTGTGTTGGAAGTGTTTTTTATAGGCAACTGTATCAATTGATTGGTCAACTCCGTAGTTAGACGGATTCAGCCTTCAATAAGTAGTGCACTTTGGGATTACCACGTGAATCCATATACCCGGTGCACTTACTTCCTATTTACTATGTGTACAGAAATAGGTCACTCACCAATTGTCCAATTCTGTGAAATACGTGTACATATAGATATGATAGAGCGGGGTATGTGGCCTAACCCCTGACCGACTGCACGCAATCGCAATTAGAGGCCATTAGAAGTGTCCACATATACTACCCCTGCTGATAAATATTATCTGCTTACTGTCTCCATTCTCGCGTGTACGGGGCAATGGGAACTGCGCAGTATTCATTAAGGGGGTGGCCTTTAGGCGTAGGTATACGCCCTGGGTTGACATAGCGCTAGGTGCTCAATACCTTATACCAAATAGTGACTGGTGCTACTAAAACATCACCTGCCAAATGATGCTCATTACTTTTGGTAAGCGATATGGAAAGGTCACCAGCCAAACTGGCAGAAATGAGAGGAATCCCCAATATTACAATATGAGGGTGAAGAGTTGGTAAGTTGTCAAGTGAAACTTGCCAACGTGAATATGGGTATTTTTGTCGTATCACCAACCTTATTCAAATTTAGGCAGCTAAACTGTACATGTGTGCACTTAGATCTGGATGGGGGCACATGTGCTTACTTTTTCTGTTATAGGCCTACCGCATCACAGTGCAGCATATAATGGAAGTTGAATACCCACAATTCACATGAATCTATTTTGTGTTGTTTGCCTTTCTGTGGGGCTTTAATTTCTTGTGGTTCTGTGTTTGTAGTTATCTGTAGTTGTTTTAGTGTGCTTTCACATGCACAAGTGTAAAGTAAAGCAGATCTACTAATCTATAAAACCAATTCCTCACACCAACATCACAAGACCCAATCCACCGTCCTTTACCGGCCATTACCACCAACAATTATCTGGCACGCTACCCCGCAACCTTGACAATAACAGCATCGTGGTTCGAAGCCTCCATATAAGCCACCTCTCAATTGATACTACTTGATCCCACTCGGTGGTCTAAATAGAGAGGTTCCAGTGTACTTTGCTCTGAGACAACAACCGCCATCATAATATTGAGCCCGACACTCTCTCGTCTGCTGCAGAGATCACGTGCCCGCCCGTGCCCGCGTGGATCAACGTGCAGGTCCCGGACGAGGCCGAGGACGTGGGCGGCGGCGGGGCGGCAGCACGGCGGCGGCCGCGCTGGGGCGAGCGCGTCAACGTGACGTGCGTGGCCGGCGGCTTCCACGTGGCGGGCGGGACCGTGAACGACACGCGGCAGTCGGCCGCGTGCCGTGGCCACGGCGAGTGGAGCCCGGCTATCCGCGAGTGTGTGCGTGAGTATACTGTTTGCCTGCTACTGCATTTCATTTTGTACATGTGTGCATTCAAGCAGTTAGCGTGTAACGTAAGTTTCATTGGAAATATGTGCTAGATAATGTGAGAAGTTGAAGGGCAGGTGAGGGACATTCGGGTAAGAGGGTGTCGCAGCTTCTTAGATTTTAATATCCAGTTCAACTTCATACACCATCTAATACATGTAGCATAAGGGTGTTAATAAATACCATTGGGATCATACTTATGGGGTTGCACGTTCCAATCAAACATATAGTAAGGCGGCCACGCACAACCACAACCCACATACAATTGTCCGTCTTAATTCTCTATACTCACGCTGAGTATCAGATGTCAAATTGACTTCAGGACATCTGATTGATACTCAGAGTGTCTATACTGACCACACTGTTAATTGACCAGTACGCCTGTGGGCATGGGATAGTAGTACTTCCGTTTAAGGACACCTTTATAAGAGACAACACCATGATTCCAAGTTAGAAGAGGCCACAATAAGCCTCCACAAAGAGACCACCTCTCTAAAGAGACAAGGTAATGCAAGAACCGCGAGTGGTCTTATATATAGAGAGCTGTTCTAATTTATATCCAGGTTTGGGCAGGCGTGGATTTGGGGGGAGGGGGATCTTGGTGTTAATGCCTGTGTAGTCATGACCTCTTCCTAGGCCCTTCCAAGTACACACTTGATTTTCCTGAATGCGACGCCGATAAAAGGTTGGCCAGCTATAGTTCAATATATTGTGTCATGGCCATTTCTGTAAGACGCTTTCTGACTATTGTATTTTCTACTGGTGCAATCCTGTCATGCGCACACTCACTTCCGATAAAGACAGCTTCATTCTGACGTCCAACGTCTTATCATATGACCTGGACTATTGTTTTTAAGCAGTGAGAATCTGCAACTTTGAAGCTACTTCTTATAACCGGGCCGATGGATAATTGTCTTTGTGGCCAGTGCAGATCTGCGTGGTCTAGGAATTGGCCAGTGGCAACAATGTGAAGAGTCACGGATGGATGGGCGTTAATTGTTTGTCCCCCGGTGCTAAAGACAAGACCAAATTAGACACACTCTGTGTTCAATATCCTCTGCTGCCGAGGAAATGCTGCTGTTTGCTTTGAGGTATCGACGTCTTGCTCTGTAAACGAGACACTCATTAGATAGGACGGATGCGGTGACATTTTTGAGTGCAGGTCAAAAAAATTATTTTGAAAAGTGGACTCTTTGATGTCTGTTTACAGCAGTCCTTTTCACGTCAGTGAATAACATTTCGTTGTAATTTGCAGTGGAACCTCTTTTGTGTGGACTCCTTGTTGATAAGTGTAAAGGGTCCGCATAAAAGTTAGGGATGAGTGTGCTAAACTCTCACTATCAGACACCACCGGGACTCGAACCAGATATGTTCTAGTTACCAGTTCGACTCTATCCACTTGGCCGTAGACATTTAAGAGCAGCCCAGTAGTTAGAAAGACTAATACTCCACTGCACTTGCCCAGGACAACTTCACTGGCAGATCCAGGTTTCCAGAAAGGGGAAGGGGAAAGGGAAGTACCCACAGGATTCATGGGTTATGAACGCGCGAAGGCACACAGAGATGCCTAAACTATAACTTCATGAAAATATTTTTTTCTTGGGGAGTGGGGGGGGCGGGGGCTGGGCGTCAATCCCCGACATGGTCTTACTATAGAGACCCTCAAGTACACAAAATGTACTGCCTTATTGCGACAACCAGTAGATCTAATAGATATATTTTTCACTTTTCACAACTTTTTTCACGTCACCTTGTCACCACAAACCAGAACACACCAAAAAATCGGAACACAAAATATATTATCATGACATTCAAATTATAGTAATATAGGAAGTAGGCCCTATAACTTACAGTCTGCAAGAACAATGTGGCGTTGACTACTACCTGTGTTTCTCCCTCCGTCCTTGCAGCGTCGTCCCCGGTGCGCGTGACGTCCCCGCCCGCGGAGAGCGAGCACGCAGGCGGGATCGGCGCCGTGGTGCTGGGGGCCGTGGGCGTGCTCGCCGGGCTCGTCGTCATCACCGACCTCATCACCAACGTAGCCGCCATCAAGGACTGCTTCCGGCGCGTGGGGGGATTCGTCGCCGGGAAGACATAGGCCCCAAAGCGCGGCGGGCAGCGGAAATCACAACGTCCTCTACTCTTTCATCGGGACAGTCTTGTGTGATCCACGGCTCGGGAAGTAAGGGTTTTCGGTTGAGCACCCTGCAGAATGGACTAGTGTTTGTGTCCCTCCCTTGCTAGAACCATCCTCATGTGTATTATTATTCACTTCACTAGTTAATTGGAAATAAATAAAGGATCTGGCATTCAGTAATCCCGGCTCAGTAGAAACTTACGCTTTAAGAATCGATTAATGCAGATCTTAAGGCCGACTGTGAAAGTATACAGAGACTTTTCTTGATGACAGGATCCTCACACCCAGTGATATATGTGATAGCCATGCTGTGATGATGCAATGCTCCATGACTGTGCCCTGTAACCGCGGATCCGCCACATACAGAGAATATGGTTCCCTCCCCACATAGCTGTTTCGAGGTGCATAATATACACTGTAACTTTTGTGAGCAATATGCCATTCGGGTGTCCTCCAATGGCGATATCCTCGATTTACCACTGACACTATTGATAATTTCATCATTGCGACAAACATGGGATGCCAATTACTGTGGATACTTTTAGCGGAGGCCATGAACACGTGTATGATATTACCAGATACTTACGTTATACACGAAACCTCATGGACATTGACACTCTACCAGCAACAACCGGTCATTAACTAGAGTTGGTTTCATAGTGAAAAACACTCACATTTTGTCTCAAAACTCAAGCCAGGTTTTCATAAAAAAGCTACCTCCTTCTGTGCAGACTGAAACCTGATAGATGTTTTAGATATCATGATTGTCCTGTGCATTGTTGAGTGAATGTGGGCAAATGCGGTACCTTATGTCTTACATTGTGATGATTCCCGAATGCTATGGACATGCGTCACTTATATAATTTTCTATGTCTGTATGTAGTAATTACATTGATTCTAAATCTTCAGATATCGAAATGAAATCTATTGTTTCTAAAAATGATCACGCATTTATGAGGTTATGAGTGTTGCACAATACTAGTATTATGTTTTAATTATATTATGAGGATACCTTGAAAAAAACTAATCTTGTGAAATTGTGTGCCCTTGTGATATATCCAAATATATGTGTGTGTCTATAGAAAATTAGTTATTGGGTCTAGTATCAAACATAAGTAAATATATGGCTTGGCAAGATGTAGATTGACAATACGTTGTTATAAACGTGCTTATTCTTATTTACCTACAATATCGTGCAGATTAAATATGTTGACTAACCAACATTCATATAGATCTATAAATTACAATTCTTTATTTTTTAAACTTCGCAACATAAGACCTACGTCCACTAACTTACACAGGCATTTTCGAATAAAGAACATATACAAACGTTTGTTCTTGTTTGTTTTTTTTCTTTTTAATATCTATCAATCCAAGGCAGCAAATAGTCAAATATTACCAGAGAAACGGATTCGTGAGCTGGAAATCGATTTCAGCAAGAATTGACGGATCCTGAGTCTGAGTGACAGTAAACTGAGTGAATTTTCTTTTTCCCTAACAAGAAAAGCACTACAAATAGAAAGTGACACCCCACCCCACCACCCCACACACACCCCACACACACCTGTAATCAAATGAATGCTCCAAACTGAGAAAAAGATAGATCCTTGCATGTGTCAAACTTGAGCGACCTGCCGTATAATAGTACAAGTAAATAAAAAACGATTGAGAACGACCCCCCCCACCCAGCCTTTTGAACAGCACAAACCTGAGTAAGCCACATCTCCCTACACCCGTCCCTGTGGTATTATTTGATCCTCTCCTAATTCATATAGATCTAATGCTGATAATCTGCAGCTTACTAATATAGAAAATTTCTCAGATTTGACCCCAATCTCTGTTGAGTAAAAAAATGCGTTCTTTAAAAAGCACCATCGATGGATTGTCATGATAAAGTAAGCTATGATTTTTAGTAATCCAAAAAAACCTCTTAATTTACCTTTTAAGGGCGTCAGCAGCTTTTTGTAAGAAGGGGTTCACATTTGCAAGGGAGCGCATAGTGACCGAGCTACGCCCCCTTCCCATGCCAATTTGTTTTTTGAAAATGCAGTACAAAATGATTGGATTTCCTGATACTTGAGATTTTAAAACCTATCTAATTATGTCATATAACAAAGCTCCCCACCCCCATCCCCCACCCCCCACCCCCCAACAAAGAACATAGACCTAGAACAAACAGATATTAAAATTAATACATGTACATGTGCCATGTAGTTTATTAGTCTTCCCACACAGTACTAAAATTGCATTATAAAATTTAACACAGACAAAATTCTATTTTAGTTGACAATCCGGAATAAGGGGGAATGAAATTGACCCAGAATAAATTTATACAATCCTTTATAATGCACAAGTAATACATAACCTGTTTATGATATATCCGACTCTATTATTCTTTCATTGAAAATCAGTTATAATTCTGGGTAAAGTACATCATGTGACGGTTTGGCATAACAGCTGAAGACAAGTGCCATTTTGGAAGAATCAGATCATTTGCAAAACCTTAGGTGATTACCTTCGTAGATTACTATTTACCACATGTACTGGCAGATGATTCGGAAATCAAATTCAGAAAATATGTTTGATTAGTGCAAACCCTGCCGAATCTACCACAAGTCAACCTATTTCTGCCAAATGGCATAGTAGCCTTGAAATGAATGTGCCATCCCAGAATTATCACTGGAAAAATAAATTTCCAAGTTGCATTCTTCGGGGTTGCTACTGCGTAAAATTCTTCAAGACAATATCTAAGTCGACTGGATGGGCATAGTGTATATGCATCAGGGCCAAGGCGGTCAATCGCTCTTGGCCCATGGTGGAGGGCATGTAGTTGCTCAGCTAATGCAAAACACTCGCATGATGTCACTGGCTTTATACGCTGTTATGTAATTTTGAGAATTCTGCAATATAGCATGATGAGGAAAATATTTTTTTACCTGTGAAATGTCCATATAGCGAATTCGAAGGGAGCGACCACCATTAATTGTACAAGGCGGGGTGATCATTTGGTATTGATAAAATAAGAAAATTGAACGCCCTCCCTAACTCTCTATGCTGAAATTGAATGCACTTCCAATGTAAACTTCAACAAATTGAGCGACTCCCTGCCCCCCACCCCACCACACGCGG
Source organism: Streblospio benedicti (assembly GCA_019095985.1). NCBI lineage: Eukaryota > Metazoa > Annelida > Polychaeta > Spionida > Spionidae > Streblospio > Streblospio benedicti. The sequence continues at coordinate 27,780,812 of CM032669.1, read as the reverse complement.
ATGAATATGAACAATGACATACTTTCGTATTATAAAGTTTAATATTGGACAGATTCCTTGAAAACTGTTTAGAGTGTATTGCAATGAATCATTCACTGTCAATAGTCAAGAAATACATATTTAGCAATCTATTTGACTTGTGTTGATATTAAAATGCAATGCATATCACATCAATTTGCAACAAAAGTACAAAAAATATTAACTTTTCAGTTTGGGAATTGAGTGCCCTCCCTATCACTTTGAATTGCAATTGAGCGCCTTCCCTTCTGTCACCAAAGAAAATTGAGCGCCCTCCACCACCAAATGACCCCCCCCATGTACAATCAATGATGGTCGCTCCCTAATTACCGCTGATTTTCTGCCAGTACCTAGCTCAAAACGCGGGAAAAGTTGGCGTATTAGTACCAGTAACGTTAGACGTTTTATATTCTGGGTGGAGTGACGTGTACAGAAATTGTGAATCATTTTCTTCTTTGTCTCTTGGGGACTTGGCCTACATACGGCAATTTTCTGTATACATAAATTGGCAAACCTGCTGTGAAGCTTGAGGACCCCAAGTTTAACGGTGCTTCTTCACCCCACAAGAGGGGGGTTCGTGTGAACACCCCCGAACACACACACACACCCCATAATCATAATCATAAGTCATAATCTCGGGGGAGGGGGTACTTCAGGGGTGAATGGGTGCCACTGAAGGTCCAAAATCATACCCCTTAGTGAAACCAGCGAAACTATGAAAATGATACCCCTAGTGAAACCACCGGATGAAAACAATGGGGTATTATCCCAAGGGCTATTATTCTATGTGATACTGTAATGAAAACAAGATTTTCTACAACTTATATTTACCTTTTATGCTTTTTTAAGGCTCACTAATGCAAAATCACTTGAAAAGAGAGCTCGATATTGAACCTCGAGATTGAACTTTCTTTAGTGAAACTGACTGGAATATTGAAATCATGACCCCTAGTGAAACTGAGTGGTGGAAAAGGTGACCACTAGTGAAACTGCCTGGTTGAAAAAGAAAGGTGACCCATATCAGTGACACATGCCGTATAGGGCGACTATGGAAGCACCCCCACCCCCATCCACCCCCGGGGTCATAATCTTGTCACCTGAAGTTACAATACTGTACGCAAGTTTTATTTGTTTATTTGAAACGTTTACAAACCTATTTATTGTGATTGCTAAGGAATTTTATTGAATACTTAAGGGCAACGCCTCCTTTTTGTGCCAAAATGTGGAAGTGTCTCACAATCGGAGACCCGTTTCTCACTAGCACCAGAGATAGGTAATGCTCTATGCTAGCACCATGAGGTGGCCACGGTGATTTGTTGCATGACAGAATGGTCAATCGCAAATAACATACACTGGTTCTGATATAATTTTCTTTAGCAGTCTTGAAATGAGGCCAAAGCTGTCATTGTTTATGGCATTTATAATTCCAGATGTGTCCGTACAATACCAAAATTAAAACATTAACAGCTTGGATCGCGTCCACTTTTTACAAACTGACGCTGCGACTATCAGTACGACTGTCATGAACAATTTTGAGTACGCTGTGTGTATATATAATATTCTAAAAATATGATATTTAAAATATATTGTAACATAAAATACCATCTAATTACAATACGAGTAACATTAAAAAATAGGTTTTGTATATTTACATAATAAAAATAGAAAATTACTTGTACGCTTTGTAAAATATTAAAAAATATAGAACGCAACTACGATATAAACTGTAAATATATATTTACACGTGTGTTTGAAGACCGGTGGTTGTGCATGAAGGTCAATAAAAACAATGTAAGAAATCATAGATGGATTGTTAGATTAGTTGGATATCTTTTGTATTTTGTTAAACGATTGTGTGTTGTTGTTAGACATGAGGCTGTTTCGGACACTGTTGGCGAGGACCAAGTTCTGGGATCGCTACGTGACGAGGGTGATGGAAGAACCGTCCCTCCGAACACGGCATGATGCGTTTCGTGGTCCGAGACATTTTAGAAAGAAATTTTTCTATTATGATGAGAACAGACCATGGACCGATGGATTCAAAGGCAATAACATGCCCGGAGAGGCCAAAAAGCCAGTATTGGTGCAGCCAATTGAAGAGTGGAGTGTTTTCAAAGGCGACCGGGTTGAAATTTTAGTGGGCAAGGATAAGGGAAAGCAGGGGATTGTGAACTGTGTGATCAAGGAGAGAAATTGGGTGTATGTTGAAGGATTGAACTGTGAGCAAGTTATTCAAAAATCAATTCCAGGAATGCCACCAAGTTGCACCAAAACAGAGAAACCTCTACTAGTAACTGATCAGGTGAGAAGTGGGTCATAACGTACACAGCAATGTTGAAATTCACAACGTTCGCAAACTGTTACCAACATATATGCATGTCCTAATATTTGTACTGTTTATCATATGTATATGCTAATACCATTCATCACTGATTACAGGTTAAACTAGTGGACCCATCGGATGAAGAAGTTACAGACATAGACTGGCGGTACACTGAAGAGGGTGAAAAAGTGCGCGTGTCCGAGAGGACTGGTCGAATCATCCCTCTTCCCAAAGGCTTTTATGAAGTAGACAACTTTGTTCATCCACCAACATATGTTGAAAATGACCTAAAAGACACTAAAGAAAATGATGTAGCTGAAATTACATTTAAACCCAAATTATGTACATTTGAGGAGGATATAAATCAAGAAATGGGAATTGAGGAGACAAAACCAAAGACAGAATTGTATGTTTATTAGTGGAAGATGTGTTATGCATGTTGTTTTAATGGAGATAAAAAAAATTGTTTGATTGAATGTTTTGTTGTTTTGCATCAACACTATGAAATTAAAGTTATTGAACCTGACTAATTTATTACATTCGTTTAAGCACATAGCCTGCAAACAATACCGGAGGCCCATTTTTTTTTTTTTTTTTTAATGATGAAAAATCACTGTTATGTGCTTAAGGAGTCCTAAAGCACAAAGTGGTAGTTAATTAACAGTATATTAAACCTCTAAATAATACCACTCAGAATATGGCCACAGGTGGTGTACATAGAGAGATAGTCTATTTTAACAGGTCAGAAGTGGTCTATGCAATTTGAAAATAGAGATGTCATAAATGTTCATACTACCTACCTGCAAAAAAAAGTCTACCCTTATTAAGACAATCACTTACAACTGACACATTTTCTCATAGGCAGATCCAGGGGGGGCGCGCGCCCCCCCTTTTCCCACCAAAATACTTCATTTTCATAGGGTTTTTCATGAAATCCCATAAGTGTGCCCCCTCTTTTTCTTAAGTGCGCCCCCCCCCCCTTTTTTCCAAAAACCTGGATCTGCCTATGTTTCTCTTGATGGGTTTGAAGTATTCAGTGATTCACCATTGCCGTACAAATTCTGTTGTCACTTGTGTATTGGCTACACCACCTATAAACATCTTTTTTAAGTGAGGCATTGGATATCTTGCCTTTTGAAGGCAGACAGTAAATTGACTGACTAACTGCCTGTGGCTGATATTTCTTGATCAATCACACATTTATCACATACATGCATCTGCAGCACATTCAGCAACCTTCTGGTCATTAGTCCAACACTCGGACTTCGAGCCACATACATTTTTATACATAATTTTCTTTTATAAAAATGGCACGATGTACTTGTGATCTATAGGCTCATGGCAGTTCAAATAATCATGATCTTCAGTAATTACATATAAAGGGGGTGGAGTCTAAGGGGTCAAGAAATCCAACATCCCTAATTTTTTGGCCTTATTTCGCACATCCCTAATTTTTGGGGTATATTTTCTCACATCCCACATATTTTAAGGCTTTTTATCCAAATCCCACATCCCTCTCATTTTTGGCCTTTTTGTCCCACATTCCTATTTTATCTGCCTTTTTTCCAACATAACATACCACTTTCTTGTGAACCCATTCCATATAAAAGTGAAATTTACATTTTAAAAGTGATTAATAAGCAAAAATATCCACTCCAGTTAAATCAATAAGTACATCAAAATTAATTTCTTGATAGTTTCGTGATTTCAGCAATTTCTCAGACATAAAAATGAACTACACTGGGATTTTTAGGTGAATTGTTGTACAAACATCTAATTAACATTTATCTTTGTTCGGAAAAACACTCATCCACGTAGATATTTTATGGCTGCAAAAGCAAAACGTGTGTGTTCATTTCAACAGTGATAAGAACTAGATGGAATCAGATACATAAATGCGGCAGTGGTGATAAAACACTTTTAATACTGTTGACAAACTTATCAAAGACTTTCACTCGAAATCCTGATGTTGTTGACTGAACCCAGGTCATCATTTTATGACACACAACGTGCATTGCAAAATGGACTGTCGGATTATATGCTGCATTTTAGCTGTTTTAGGTGGGTATAATGTAATTATTTCACATAGTTGCAGATGGTTTAACTGATTTTGATATTGTCATGATAAAGTATACAGTAATTTCGAATGTACATGAAAGAAATTTTAAATCAGCAGCGATTATAATCAAACAAATCAAATACCCCACATATGTGGCTGACATATCCGGATTGATCATGAAATAGATCTAGAATGTACACAAACATCTCTGGTCACATAAGGTCACTTTACCCATATGAATGTATTCACGCGTATTTATACATTTACACAGAATTGGAAATAGGAAAAACTTGCAAGTGAGTTTCGTAAGCAAATTTCTATATTACTGAGTAAATGGTGATAACAAAAGGCAGCAAATTCATTATACTTTTTATAGATAACAATATATATCAGAACATTCTGAGTAACATGTAAAAAACTTCTTCAAAAAACACACAAGAAAAACCACATCAAAATTTGCTGTTATTTTAATTTGTGTTTCTGCTGAGGTCAGCGTAGTAAGCAAAGTGACCGTCCTGGTGTAGAAATAAAAAATGTTCTATTATTATTCATGTAGCTCAGAGCTTCAGAAGAAAACTACAGATTGATTTTATGGTTTGTTTGTAATTTGTTTTTGTTTTTTGGTGTGTGTGTGTTTGTGTGCATACGTGCGTGCATGTGTTGTATGTATGTGCATGCGTGTGTGTGCGCGCGCGCACGTGTGTATTACAATCGTATAGTAAATATTACAATGGATTCGTGTAGAACGCACTCAGAGAAATGTCGCTTATTGAGTCGAGTAACATCCATGGTGCACGTTTCAGCGCCCACCGCCGCCGTGCCTGCCGTGGCGCGGTCGTCTGCCGTCCTCGACGCGCCAGCGGCGCTGAAAGCGAGGCTCGCCGCAGACTCGCACCTGCTTGTCAAGCTGCTTGAGGTCAGTGGGACGCCCATGGAGGCGGGGGGGAGGGGTCGGGTGCTAAAATCAACTGTGTCACATTAAATAGCCTATAAATAAACTGTATATGTTTTCAGGATAGTTTATATCCCCCATACACTCCCAGCTGGTTTGGGGATGCGGTTTGTTCATATTTTCTCTGTTCGAACAACATTACCAAGTTACCAAGCTCATGTAGTTTTCTACAGTCCTGGTGAGGGTTGGTGAGTGATGTGTTCCCGTTGTCTGTGTGTATAACTTCAGGTTAATTATAGCACTTGTGAGAGTGACTATAGTAGCTATAATCAATATATCGGGGATGGGGTTTGAATTGAGGTCGCCCAAGGGGGGAGGGGGGGCACGTCAAATGCGGCAAGTTACCAATTGCGTGCACGCTAAAATAAAGCGTGTCCCGCGTCTGGACAAAATCATTTAAGTCTTTAAGTCTAGACCACAATGTGACCCTAACCAGTAATCAACTCAGTATACCAGCCATTAAAACCATTATATTTATGTCAGGGATGCCCCATTAAGCGCCAGAGGAAGCCACTTAAAGTAATATCAAAGTCACATCGCTGCTCTCCAGCTAGTAAATTATGACAGGGATTAGTGTGTGATTTCACTCTTATTCAAGATACGTGTTTCATTATCCATGTCAATTTGAAATTAAGCAAACATTCAAAATCTCACCATTCATAACGGTGACAATCATCCTTTCACCGAAATGACAAAAAACAGAAACCCTTTAGTAGGACATTATGAATGCACCTAAATTCCAAAACAATAAATATTTCAAGAAAATAAAGTAGTAATCCTCACCAAACTGTGACTTCTTCACTCACTAGACGAACAGATGTCAAGTGTGCAAAGCTCTTCTCAGCTTCAAATGTTTTTAATCTTTTTATTAAAGAACAAAATATAACACATTTAAACTACAGCTGCAGCTACAATGTATTGTAACTCTCTTAGTCATTTTTGTTCAGTTTCTTTTCTAAAAGGTGGTCAATTTGAATCATCATTGTATTTGCACGCACTGTTAGGTTTCTCTGTCTGGATAGTTTAGTTAGTCTTGTATGATGAATGCGGACCACCTACCATAACATACTTGTCAACACCTTAAATATACTACAGATTTGTCAATCACAAAAATCTGTGTCTCATAAATTACGTCCTTCATAAATTAGCTTTTCTAGATTATTCATAGTACATCGAAGACGACATTTAACAGGACCAATATCAGGGACTAATCAAAAGATTAAGATTCAGAATACTTCATGCACCAAATTATTAATTTTACAGTAATGTAAATATTTAAGAATTGTACACAATGCAAACATCCATAGATTCATGTCGGCGCAGTTCTGCCAGTCCACAATTTCCATATTATAGTATTATGAATTTCACATAAAATGCTACTCGGCTGCAACAGTCTATCAACACTATATCTATGAAAATCTATGTATAATTTACATCTGCAAGTAACTTAATCTGTTTCTGCTTTCCTGTACCAAAATCGTGCTCTGAAGTCATCACTACAAGTGACAAAAGGGGGTCCGGTTGGTGAGTTTACAATTGTCCTCGCTGCCTAATGCTAACAGGCGCTGTCTGTCTTCGTTCCTCGAGTCCCAACAACAAAGACCTTTATGTAGTTCGATCATCAGGGAATAACACATAGTCCTCTTTATGGTCAAACACAGCATTGCTATTACACTGTTGCTTCCCAGTTGCTCCGGCACCAGTGTATACAATGAGACAGCATGATGTTGACAACTCTCACAGCTTTACCAGGGAGTCCTTCCGATTTGACATCACATATTTACAGGGATTAGTGTGTGATTTCACTCTTATTCAAGATACGTGTTTCATTATCCATGTCAATTTGAAATTAAGCAAACATTCAAAATCTCACCATTCATAACAATGACAATCATCCTTTCACCGAAATGAAAAAACAAAAAAAAAAAAAAAAACAGAAACCCTTTAGTAGGACATTATGAATGCACCTAAATTCTGAAAACAATAAATATTTCAAGAAAATAAAGTTGTAATCCTCACCAAACTGTGACTTCTTCACTCACTAGACGAACAGATGTCAAGTATGCAAAGCTCTTCTCAGCTTCAAATGTTTTTAATCTTTTTATTAAAGAACAAAATATAACACATTTAAACTACAGCTGCAGCTACAATGTATTGTAACTCTCTTAGTCATTTTTGTTCAGTTTCTTTTCTAAAAGGTGGTCAATTTGAATCATCAATGTATTTGCATGCACCATTAGGTTTCTCTGGGTGGATAGTTTAGTTAGTCTTGATTGATGAATGCGGACCACCTACCATAGCATACTTGTCAAAACCTTAAATATACTACAGATTTGTCAATCACAAAAATCTGTGTCTCATAAATTACGTCCTTCATAAATTAGCTTTTCTAGATTATTCATAGTACACCGAGGACGACATTTAACAGGACCAATATCAGGGACTAATCAAAAGATTAAGATTCAGAATACTTCATGCACCAAATTATTAATTTTACAGTAATGTAAATATTTAAGAATTGTACACAATGCAAACATCCATAGATTCATGTCGGCGCAGTTCTGCCAGTCCACAATTTCCATATTATAGTATTATGAATTTCACATAAAATGCTACTCGGCTGCAACAGTCTATCAACACTATATCTATGAAAATCTATGTATAATTTACATCTGCAAGTAACTTAATCTGTTTCTGCTTTCCTGTACCAAAATCGTGCTCTGAAGTCATCACTACAAGTGACAAAAGGGGGTCCGGTTGGTGAGTTTACAATTGTCCTCGCTGCCTAATGCTAACAGGCGCTGTCTGTCTTGGTTCCTTGAGTCCCAACAACAAAGACCTTTATGTAGTTCGATCATCAGGGAATAACACATAGTCCTCTTTTTATGGTCAAACACAGCATTGCATACAACCAAAACCTGCATGATAATGCATGAATGTATATAGATTACTCAACCTGTGTCCAACCTGTAATCGCCATTGTAGGACACGCGTGGTGGGGAGGCCGCCGCCGCCGCCGCAGACAGACCGGAGCGCAGTGCCGAATGTAAGGGGCTACTTTTTTTTATCATGATCGGTAGTGGGAGTAAGAAAAAAAAAGAACCAATTATGGTATGATTATAAGCTCCCTCTAAAATTTGTTTGGACATTTGCCCCCTCCCCCCACCCCCTTTATATATGATACAAATGTACTTACAATTTAGGGTCGTGCCTATCAATACATCCCAGATTGATATGAGCCATTCATCATGCACCATTTTGACTAATTATATCTCGGAATTATATGCTAGATTTTTGCCCATAATTTCATCGATTATGGCGATACAATTCTATTCCAAGTCTATAATGCAGGTAGCATCTAGTTACCAAGTCCTTTATATACACTGTGCCATCGTCGTATCTCACGTCTATATACGCAGTCTGGTATATGAACCATGACTTGTAAAGGTAATGTGAGCGCTCAAGCCGTGAAAACCGACGATCACAGTGTGCAGAAATTCTTCAAAGCGCTCCTTAATTCCATTTATCTAATTCATAAAGAAACCTTTTTATATTCAATTAAATTTGTATATATTTGAAAAAGAAAATTATTCTATATTACCAAAAAGGCTTACTGCAAAAGATTTAATTTCTTTTTTATTGTGTCACAATGCACTCAACATCACTGTGCATATTGTGACAGTATTACACAATATGTAACAAAAGAGATGAAGCTTTGAATGTCCAACCCCTCCCCGGTTTGTGTCTGAAATTCCAAACAGTTTTGAATAAAAGAATTGATGCTAAAAAATGGTTCAGATTTGACCCGAGAGCAAACAAAATTTCAAAATTTTCCCAGGAAGGATAATACCGGAATCCCCTAGCATGTGCAAGTCTGTGGCATCTGTATGCATGCCAAAGACATTGCAAAGCACAATGTTTAGCATCGTACCCCTCACCAACAACCTGCACCAAACTTTTTTTAAAATGCATGCACAAATCGCACTGTAGGGCGCTCGTTCGCGATTCGCTTCACATTACATCAGTATAATATGATTTCCTTATTATACTTGTCAAATTGTTGGTATTAGTGTCATAATACTTTGAATGTTTGAAGCAGCATATCATTTCTATGTAAAATGGACGATTTTAGTGACTTTTTCCCAAATTTTGAAAAGACCCCCCCCCATACACGCACACAAATGAGCTGAATTTTCAAAAAGGTACGCGCACGTGCGTACTGTGCGTATAGTTATGCCACCTGCCTGTGACCACGTCATTGCCCTGGCTGCCCTCTGCCTGTAGCGCCCCCTGCTGGCGGCGGCGAGTGGACGTCGAGCGAGCGGCAGACAGCCGTGTTCGCGGCCGTGGCGGGCGGCGTCGTCTTTGTGGCACTCGTCAGCGTCATTCTCATAGGTGAGTGTGGTGAACAACAACGTTACAGTTCAACTTTCAATAATAGATCAAAGTTTTTTGTTGTATTTTCTTTTCTTTCTTTCTTTTTTGTGTTTCTTTCTTCTTTTTTCTTTTTTGTATGTTTTTTTTCTTTTTTCTTCTTTTTTTTCCTTTTTTTTGCATTTGAGAAATCTGAAGGCTTTTTAAGCACATTCAGGTGTTGGTCACCCACTATAACTTCAAACCCCATACTAGTACCTGTCGGCAGTTCCTATGATTTCCATGCTGATGTTCTGTGGCAGGTGTGTTCGGAGGCAAGAAGAAGAAGGACGAGCAACCCAAGGAGAGTCTTGGCAAGCGAGCCAACAAGTACTTCCGCAAGTGCTGCTTCGACTTCCGGGGCGTGGCAATCTACTGAGCATCTGGTGGAAGCACAGACAATCTCTTGTGACACATACGCTTTATAGTGATATCTGACCTTTGTTTGTAAGGGTTTTTATAAACGGGTTACATATTGGAACTACACATGTAGCAAATTCTATGCAATATTTTCCAGATTCACACTGCATCTGTCTATGTTTTTTTGTATCAGGGTAGCATACCTGCCTCTGCATAAATGTATTTTCTTTTAAACATAGTAGGTTGTTAAGTTGTTCATTTCAATCTTATTAGTGCTGCAACTCTAAGCTTGCTGTATTGATATATAGGGCTACAGTGTTTGTATCCTTACTGACATTGGCAAAGACATGGCTATTTGAATTATTAATAACGGACTTTAGGTAACCATGTTATTTTTCATCATGGTATCCTCTCATCTAGAAATGATCATTTTAATACATGTAGGTACTCCCCACAGAGCTATTCTTTATTGCATAAAAAGTAGCTCATACTACCTATACTTGCCATCAGTTAGAGGCTATAATAATATTCCATTAACCATTTCACTGCACTGATTTCTATTTATGTTATGTTACAAAAGTGTACACCATGAAAAATATAGAAATGTGGTCTTTTTGTGATAATAAAAATATAATGGAAATATTCAACAATAATTATAAATCATAGTCGTAGGGTATCTTTATGATCTTTGTGATATATTTACATGAATATCAAGGCATACAGAGTACAATTTTGCATATAATAAAATCTGTGTAATGTAATATATGTATTGACTACACTATTTGTGGGTCAAAATCTTTGGGGGGGTATCTCAAGTTATAATTGGGTACGGGTGTGCCATTTTTACTTCAGGAACAGCACCATAAATATAGTAAGATTTGCAAAAAGCATACCCTAAAGTATAGTAAAATTAATTCAAATTATACCCATAAATAAACTAAACCTATACTATATCCATAACATACTACAGAAAAACACAAAGCAAACAAACATTTTCACACATGTATAAATAACATTACATCAGAGATGAAAAATGAACATATCTATTATCAAAGTTTATTGCAATTCCACATCACACATCACAATCATACATGAAAATATGCAACAATATGCAATATTTCGATATTAATGCCCATTGATATAGTTATCTCTAGAGATAAGACCCTAAAATATAGTGTTATCATAAAATCAAGACCCAATGATATACTGCTTTCTCAAAATTTGCACCCAATCATACATCAATTATCTAAGAATATAACCCAATGATAATATCAAGAGACTGGAAAAGGTGACCTATAAAAATGGCACATCCTTACTAACCAAATGTATTGGAGGCTGAGTTGATCACTCTCAATGAGAGGGCAATGATTTAATTTTTGGAGTTATTAGTGAAGTAAATACACACACCAATTTTCACATAGTTTATACTATGAACAAGAAGTTAGAATTGAAGTTTTATTTATTTTATATTGGCAATCTGATGACAGCATCTTTTATTGTGTCTAACTAAGAATGAGATTGTTATTATATGATTTATTATTTATAATAAAAAAATTTAGATGCGCAGGTAGCGTGTGAGCCAAGGGCACAGTCGGCAGTATGGCGTTAACACTGCCTCTCTATTGCCAATGGGAATCGGTGTGTACTCAGTATGGTGAAAATACTGTGAAAGTACTCCGAATGTACGGAGACAGTAGCAAAATCATTTTGACAGGTCAAACTGCCTCTGTATGTAGTATGTGAGCCAGTCCAGATGCGACTACCACCAAAGGGCACCACGGTTTTAGGAATGTATCATGTTTATATATCTATCCACATGATAAAGCAACATGTTGGATATGTCATATCCATAGCTTTAGCACCATGGGTAGACTGTTATGGATAACGCTGAGGGTTTCTGATGAATCACGGTAAACTCAGAGGAAACATGGTAAAATCAGAGGAAATTGCCAGATTTTTTCAAAACTTTCATCAATAATCATCAAATATTGTCAACATGAAAAGGTAATTCATATTTCTAAGAAAGCCTATGTGCAGGGAATGAACTTTCAAAATTACTCTACAGCTCAAGGATTGTGAACATATGAGCGCACAAATTTTCACTACCGGTATCTGATTTGCAGGGCCGTAGTCAGGATTGCAAAACAGAGGAGGCAAATTTGTTTGGTAAGGCTGCAGACAATTGCGGTAGCCACGCAGCTGTTCTAGAGTGGATTGGGGGCATACCCCACCCCCACCCCACCCCACCCCAATATTTTTTTTTTCTATTTCGGCCCTTCCTCTTAGCTTCTGAGGCTCAGAAATAAAACACATTTATTGATTAAGAAGGCAAAAATTACATATGTTAAAAATGAAAGATTATGTTTGTCAAGTATGGATACAGAGGCTTTTCAAATTTGTATCCAGTTTGATTTATGTGATATAAATATATAATTTTTGGAGCATAACAAAACAAATATGTTGACTCTCATTTTCATTCAGGGTTTGAGAAAAACAAATTCCAAAAAACAGAAGAGGTAGTTGCCTCCCCTGCCTCATATATAGCTACGGGCCTGGATTTGGCTTCATTTTTTGTGAATAAGAAGTTGAAAAGTTCAATGAAATGCCATTTATGGCAATATTATCAACATACATGAGAAATATAGTCACTACATTCATGTCAAGTGACATTCACATTGCAGGTTTAGTTTTGTAGTTATAGCCATATCTTTGGTCATTTTTATACCGAGCTGAAAATGATGCATCTGGTTTTACAGTACATTAGCTCTGTACAAAAAAAAGAAAAAAAAAAAGTTGTGCCCTCATTCTCTATCCACAGCAGTCCCTTCCTGCACTAGGATACATCGACGAGTGGCCTGACCATAGGCCCCTAGGCTATTCACAGTGAGGTAGGTAAGGTATATTATTGACTGACGCACCCGTCGTATTCTGCTCCGCCTGCTGATAGTTCAAGTTGTGTAGCATGTGTGCTTGTGCCTGCCATCCTCAGGGGGTAGTCTCTCTTCCCATGCCCCTGTGCCAAGATGGACCAAAGATGGGTTCATAGTCCCCCACCTTATGTCACTGAAAAGTGGTCCTGTGTGAAGTCTGTGTCAATATGGGACACCATACATTATTTCAATCATCTAGACCTGCACTTTGATAAAAATGAGGCTGAAAGCTGGCGTCCCCATGTGATCTGGGTAGTGCGACACTTAACGACCGGATGGACAACCTCGAAGAAGCTATGGATGGAGTGAGGACCACGTCAACTCCTATTGAACTACAGAGTCATACATCCACCCCCGCTGTCGTTGGTTGACATCTACGTTGCTGTCCAGCAATGAAGTGAGACTGTCACAAGTCGGGCGTCGTCTGAGTCGAGTCACGGCTCAGTTGTTTTGTCTGAAGCAGGATCAGGAACAGCTAACTGGCTCTACAGGGTTCCCACTCTTTCTGCCTGATGAAAATCAAGGTTTCTCCACGTGTTTCCCAGGTTGTCTTCCCATTTTCCCAGGTGATTTTTTATGCATTTTTTTAATTATCAATGCTGTAAATGTTGATGTTTTTTTTTAATAATGTACCAGTGATTGTAATATCCCAAAATGAAAAATCATATAAAAAGTCAAGCAAGGTACAGCTTTTAATGAGTTTAATGAAATTTAACATTTTTTACATTCTGATCTATTTGGTCAGTAGCATATCAATACATTTTTCAACATTAACATAATTTATCAACAACATTTGGTCAGTAGCGTATCAATACATTTTTCAACATTAACATAATTTATCAACATTTGGTCAGTTGAGAATCAACACATTTTTAACATTAACAACATAATTTATCTAATCAACAACATAACATTAATTGTGGAGAGTGGTAAGACATGCAGACACTGAGCCACTGCAGTGATGCAAGATAATGCATGACGGCGATGGAACAACAACACTAATTATTTCAAATCAAGTAATTTATGATTTTCGCACTCTAACAATATAACAAATACATAAACTAAGATTACCTTCTCACATAGGATCTTAACTCTCCATCTATATACAACATGTTATTACATTAAATGGTGTACTTTGTAAAAAATTGAAGCAATGATAAAAAAAAACAGCAAGTTTTAGTAAATGCCTTAAAACAATTCCTGTCCCATTAAACACAAATATTAAGGGTGTGAATAAAAAATCAAGTGATTCAAAATTTGGAGTTATTAGATTGATTGACAAAGTAAAGTAACATGAAGGGATATAGTTATTTGTTTTAATTATTCATAATTGCCAGTAATTACATTTCTAGATAGAGGGGTCTACTCCAGGGGTTTACTGTACATCTAGCAGCATCAATTTTTACACGTAACAAATTTAATGTTCCACTAAATATGCAATTACTCTTTTTTTGCTTTTTTTGACCGCTTAAAAATGTTTCTCATTCGCCTGCCCAATTTGAAGTTCTTGAAGTTGCCCATGACTCGGTCTTTAACGCTCACTTTCTTCTCTATGGCTGTTGTTGTGGGGGTGTCAGTGACTGTGGTGTCGGTGATGCTGTCCCCAACAGCCCCCTCCACTTCAATATCCGGCACCTTTGACTCAACTGCAAAACAATTGAGATTTCGTAACCTATTCCCCGAATACGTTGTGTTTTTGCAAGCTTGCTTGTGCATTCAATTATAATCCTCAATGGCAGATCCAGGTTTTTAGAAAAGGGGGCACACTTCAGGGATTTCATGGGTTTCGTACACGCGATCGATGGCGGACATGTAAAAAAAAATTTATGAAAATGAAGTATTTTTGTGGGAAAAGTGGGGGCCGGTGCAGGGGGCTGGATCTGCCTATGATCCTCAATCTCAGTTTTCTTCGGCAAGCATTTTCCTACCACTTATAAGACAAATTCGATTTAGCTTACAGTAGTATAGACGTCGTGCCCAGGTTTTGTTGTATTGGCAGTGCCCAAGTTATTGGCACATCAAAAAACATTAATTAGCGTTCACTAAACAAATATTTATTTTCTCTCTGAAATTATTTTTTCCACTACGTCCCATTATAACATAAAATATATGTGTGTCAACATAACGATAAACATATGGTTAGATGATGCCGATAACTCTGCACTGCCAGTAACTTGGGAACGACTTTTACACTAGCAGATGCTGGCTAAAAAAGATAAGGATATTTCATTTCAGAAGTTTTAAAACACATCCTTATATGAAAACAAAAGTATATACATATGTACAATTGCATAAAAACTCAAACCGTTAGAAACAAAACAACTGCCTAGTCCAGCTAATGCAGCATTTAGATACAAACGTAAAATACGAAAAAATTAAAACCCAAGATAAAAGCAAATTGTTGCTGTTTTCGATACGTGTTTCAAAACTAAAGATATGTCTTCGTAAAATGACCTTAAAACTGTTGACATTATGGCTTAAAAATATTTCTCTTATGCTACAGTAACATCATCTATGTATATGTAATAAACACCATGAGTTCACAAATCTAACATACTGTAAAGACCTATGCTCTAGATCAATCGTGAGTATCTTGTGTAGAATTGATTGAGGCCTAATCTGTTGCTGTTGTTGTGTTGTGATTATGAGTTATTGACAACATGGTGTTGCTCACATCCGCCTTGTTTTGAATGCTTTCTTTGTAGACATTATCCCAAGATTATTTATTGAAAATGGCCTCATGCATGCCATACAGCCTTGGTGCATCATGATGTTAATGGTTCAGATATGAGTAGTTCTGACATTAGAATGAAGCAATATTGTTTGATTGAATTGAATATTGAAAGGATGTAATTATGATATTGCTGGAATATACTGGCTCCCAGAGGATGCCTTATAAGGACCACATGGAATACCCGGTATTTTCCGACCCCCCCCACCCTCTGCCATAAATAATGACTCCACCCTTAGAGAACTTGGAGGTTTTGTACACACAATCGATAGCGGATATGACAAAGCGCCATGAAAATGAAATATTTTGGTGGAAAAAGGAGGCAGCACACCCCCTGCTCCCCTTATTATAGTGTCTATGTCATTGTATGTCAACATTGACAATGGCCTCTATAATTATAACTAACACTTACCAAGCTTGTCTTGAGAAACTTGAACTGGTAGGTCTGACATATTGATCAGTCCTGTTTTCTTAAGTTGATTTTCTGTAAAAAAATGTTTTCTTAAGTCGATTTTCTGTATAGAAAAACATGTAAAATCAATTTTTGATGTGGTAAAAAAAGACATTATCTTGCCAATGTGTATATGTCTAAAACTATTACAACGTTTCTATGTTAAAACTTTTCATCCACTTCTATACACTTTATGTGCTTCTGTGGACAAATGGATAAGGAGTTGGACTCATGACCAGAAGGTCGTTGAGTAATTTCAGTACTTTCCGTATTTTCGTAGTTTTATTTACTACACTCGATATAGAAATTCTAGTGGTTTCAGTGTTTCCAGAAATTTCTTCGAATACTTGTTGCACAAATTATAGGTATTTCTTTTCCCAGATCACTAGTTATCTAACGGAAAATGGTTGAGTTCAATGGAATTTTCTATAATTTCTGTGGTCCTTTTAATATACGCAGTAGTACTGTAGTTGTATCTGTTTCTCCTGTGTCTATTTTCCAATAAGTGCACAATACGAAGGTTTCGATACCCTTTTTTACACATAGGCCCTACCATAAACATTTACACTGAAAAGATCATCCCCAAATAAAAATAGTTTGTACCAAATATTGTCACTATTGAACGATAATGTAAATAACTGCTGATGTAAACACCCATCTCCTAAATTGAACCATGTTCAGCCTAAAACCCAGCAATCTTTAATGTGGTCAGTTCAGGTACATGTAGTCAGATGAGAAGATGTTTTGCTGTATAAAGCCTACCATAATCCTCCAAGCTCATGGCCTTCCGCGGGGAGCGTTTTCTCGCGCCTGTCACTGCATCCCCTTCATCTGCGTCCAATGGTGGCTGTTCTAAAACAATATAAAGATTGAATAGAAAATTCACATTCTCTCTTGGCAATTACAATCAGGAAAAGACCAAACCCACATATGGTCATCATTTTCAAATGACAAACCAGATGTTAGCAGCCTTGCTGCAACCTGTAGAGGGATTACAACCCGATTGGATTGTTGGACAGATGAATGAAAATTAATGGTCTGTAATGATTAATTAGTTGCAATAATAAAAAAAAATAGTTAATCTTCCACTAAATTTTTTTATTCTAAACAAACAACCTATATTTTACAGGACGCAAAATTGCCAAGTTGCCAGTGTTTTGCAAATTATCTGTTCGATTTTGGATGTATCAATAATAATATGTAATAACCAACAAAAAGATGCCAGTCCTTGAAATTTTAACTGACGAATGGGCTGGTATTGGTGGCAGTGTGATCCCAGATCCCTATTATACCCACAGATTTTCAGTGAAGAAAATTTTTTATTTTACCAGCTATTGATGTTAAAAGAATGCCATGTTCTTGTGCGTCTACATGACAAACACTTGCAAACAGTCACATGATTTTGACCGAGCAGAATCGTGAAATCAATATCGTTATATTTGAGCCCTGATATTAGTATTAGAAAAAATTAGCAATAGTTTCTGATTCATGACACATGGCGCAGACATATGACATAGACTACAAGAAATGAATGTATAAGATGTGTGTGTTTACTAAAAACCAGCATACCATGAATGGCTATGATTTTACGCTTCTCCTCTGCATGGAAAGGCACAACATGCTTGACAAAGGTCTCTTGTCCATCTTCCAATCTGTGCTTTGTAATGATGGCTGTTGATAAAAAGAATATAGAATACCACATTAGTACTAATACATCGTACTTGTATATGGTGAACACATATCTTACATGCGTGAGCCTTAAACTAGTACAACATAGTCAACACGACTATGGTATTCTATTTATCATACATTAGGTTTAAACAGCAAATAAATTATTACTAGCATGCATTTTGATTAATTGATAAATGCACAAATCTATAGATAGTCTTTATATGAAGCACTATAGTTCCGAGATTTACACCAGTACCTCCTTTTAAAATAACTCTGTAAAAGTGAACGTAGTACATTGTTGAAAATTTTCTGGAAATGAATGACATTATTGATAAACCTAGTATCATGAACAGGGGTGATAACCCTCTAAGGGTTATACGGCATTTATAGAGCATGATAACCCAAGAAATTACACATGATTGTGTCAATACACAAAGAACGTATGAAATCAAAGCCTAATTTCTATGACACTCTGGAACACAATAAAGTGATAAAAGTACAATATTTGTAAGAATGCGCAATCATATATACATGTATGCAGATTTATCAAATAATGTGTTCAAACACATATTTTAAGAGTGAACAAAAATACATTCCACAAGTACATGTATATCAAGCAAATAAATCTGAATGATTTACATAAACATGTATAACATTGCACATATATATATGACTCTATCTGCAGTAACTGAGAATAATGAAAGAAATTTGATAACTCAACATTGTATGTAAATAAAGCATTAATCTTAATTGCTCAGTTAGGGTTAAAAGCACCAAATTTTGTGGAAAGTTAGCTTAAGATATACCTTTTAAGATAAGATAGGGACCCCAGTGATATCATTCCAAAATGGCCACTTTTTTCAAGATGGCCGCCAAATTATTGAAAATACCCATATATGCTGCTGAAAGTTGCCTTAGATTTACAATCTTTGCGTTAAATCCCACATTTTCATGCTTTGTCTAAGCACTGAAAATAGAACTATTTGTAAAATTAAAAAAAACAATGCTAGAAATAACAATTTATTAAATTTATGTATGAAAAACGCGATACTACTTTGAATAATACTTTGTATGACAACGTAAGGCACTTTTACGATAAAGTTACATCCACAAATGTAAAATTAATGACAAATTGTAAGTTTTTACATGGTAATTGCAGCCATAGCCTGGATAAGTCAATTAACCTATGCCTAATACATGTAGTAGGTGTCTATCTATAGTAGGCGGTTACAGTCTCTCACAGTCTCCACCACACTTACAGAGTGTTGTACATACAAGCTGATTCTTTAAACATTTGCATCTACCTCTGCAACCTTTATCAGGGTTACAGCCACATTTCATGAACTCCATGCAGCTTACAGAGGCTTGTTGAAGGGTAGACCACAGAGGATGCCATTCCTCGGATATTTTTGACCAACCCCATTCGGCTGGCGTTGGCAGAGCAGGGCTTGATACTAGTGCTTGTCCCCAGACATGTCCTGCTTGGTAAGCGGATCTCTTAACATGCTGTAGAAGGGCAGCTGATGTTGGGGGAATCAGATCAATAGATCTGCCCTTTCTTGTAAAGAGATCTTTCCTAGCCTCATCTACTGATGAACATGTACTTGTTTTGTCATACATGAAAATAATGAACTGTTCAAATAATGGCATTAGCTCCTTGATCCTGTCTACAGAAGGCACCTCCCAAACTTTAACAAAGGCTTCAGTGACATCATCAAACAATTGCCATGTATCCCAAGCAGACTTCTTTCCTTTCTGGTGAAAGGATGATGTGGTATCACAGCCACTTATTGCATGGAATGCTGGGAGAGCTTTACACTTAGGACCTAGAGCATTGGCAATATTGTGAATGGCAATATATCTGAATCGATCTCCTGTCCCAAAGCTTATCCATAGCTCGGAAGGCTGTATAGTGTCGAATAGTGCAATGGCCAGTACCACAACATCCGTGTCTACTGTGCTTATCATCAAATTCACATGACCAGCGTTTACTGCATCTTTGGCATGTAGAAAGAGACGGGTATCAGCTTCCTCTTGGCTGGATGGGGATATGCTCTTGATATCGAGAGTAGTGGGCGTACACACAACCCGGTCCTCTTTGGTGCTCAGGATATGCTTACCCTCATTGCTCATATCATTTGCCGTTACACAGTCTGCAAGAAAGTTAAAGAGTTCTCTTTTGTTTTCATTACACCTAAGGAAACTTTCCCAGTTGGCAGGGATACGTGTGGTGGGCTTCACATGCCTTCTAATTCCTTTTCCACGAAGACTTCTTGTTGATGCCTTCAGACTATTTGGTAAGTACTGGTCCCACACTACATCCAGTCTGGAGACAGATTGAAGGTGATGCTTTACAAATGGAAGGAAAATATCATTGGCATAGTCTTGAAAAGTTCTCACTCCAGCAGGTTTAAGACGGTTCACAACCGCTGCACCATCCAAAAGCAGTGCATCCACACATGGCTTTTCAGAAGAATGACATGGGGATAATTTTTCTATCAAGGGCATCAGTGCAGATTTCTCACCATGTCTCAAATTTCCACCTTGTGACAATGATGGGGGACTTGACTGGTTTTCGTGACGGAAGAATTCATCAATATCACCATTTCGCACCTGACAAGACACATACAACTTTGAGAAAAGGGACCTATCTTCTTTCAAAAGAAGCTATTTGTTGCTTATCGTTTGATGCTGCCTTTGTATGGCGATTGTTGAATAATGGAAACTTGTTTCTCTTGATGGTGTCATTCAGACTTTTTCCATTGCTGTTTAGCCTCTCAGTAAAAAACAAATTATACTGTTCTTCACCCACTCTGACAATATTCTGAATGGTTTCTACAACCTCAGGATCTACAACTTCCTTACTGTCTAAAATCAACAAATCATCCACAAAAGGATTTCCCATTTCTTGCAGTATCACATAGTGACAAAACTTGTTTCCTAAATGTTTTCTGTACAGCCGTATGCTCCTCATGGTGTCTAATATCCCCCTGCTTAATTTCTTTTCTTCTAACTCTTTCTACCTCATTCTCGAAGTCCCCTCAACTCTAGACACCTCTGGTCCAGAGACCATCCATCTTTGAAGTTGTGATGAATTTTCTGTAAGGCCAACAGCCCCTCCATCACCTTTGACTTGTTTGTTGTTTTGTTCATGTAAAATACCTGCTGAATCCCCACAGACCAAACACGAATTTTGTTTCACTGTAGCTCTGCTACAGCTTGTTCTTGTCACCTTCTTGTCTGATACACTAGTGTCATCCTGAGAGGTAGACTTCCTTTTTTCAGCTCTTTGCACTTTTAAATTATTAAACAAGTTATTGCATGTTTTATGCCATTTGCCATGGTTTTCCCTCAGGATATCAATTACTTCAGTGGTATCTCGTAACAGTAATGGATGCAAGTTCATTGATAATGCATCTAGCTCCATCAGTCTGCTGATGTTTGTAGCTATTGTCTGATATCCAGCACCGGACTCCTTGCATTTTCCTGTAGATGGACTTTGTAATGATTCACTAGTATCTTGTTGACATATTATACATTTTTCCCAGTCCAGAGGTTCTAAAGATGACATGTTTGTTTATTTTATTTGAAGTACATTGAGCAACAGAATGATATTTCATTCAAAACACAGCTGCAGTACTCTATCTATCAGCTGCAGTACTCTATCTCTCTATCATTTTAAGGACCAGTTGCGTACAATTTTACAGCTACACATTCTCTAAAAAGCTATGAAAATTTGATGAAATGGTAGTCAGTGATAATTTTGGTCAATTCAGACTTGGACGTACTTTGTACATGAAATAGTAGTTAGCAAGCAGTTCCACTGCTGAGGCACTGTCGAAGCACAGCTGAAGCACTGATCGTGTGACTGGCCCTTAATTACAAGGAATAACCAATAAATATAAAATCAATAATTAACTGGAAAGTATTCTTTCCTAAAAGTATCTTCAAACTCAACAATTAGAAAAGAATGTAGAGCTAGCTATACAGACCGTAAAATGAATAAAATCTCTTAATTGATAATACACGTCATTATGTGTTTAAGTAGTAAATTTTTTTTTTTTAAAAGTCATACTTTCATCCGAACTGAATTTATGACCATTGTTTGTAGTTTCAAAGTTTATAATACTGTTGTAAATATAGGATAGGTCATCAATATTGAGATTTTAGGGCAACTGATACTATGCATATATGCATATTGTTACATTTTATCATTTTGGCGGCCATCTTGAAAAAAGCGGCCATATTGAATCGATTTCAATGGGGTCCCTATCTTATCTTATTATATGTATATTAAGCTAACCCTCTGCAAATTTTGGTGCTTTTAACCCTAACTGAGCGATTCCGGACAATATCGCCGAGTATATTTCTTTCAAAACTTTGAGAAACGACTACAGAATTCTTCTGATGACTGCTTTGCATCAACCAGTGAAGTACATTGGAGAATATGGACTCCAACTTTTGTGAACACATAAACACTCTATTTTCCTTATTTTATTCCCATTTGTTCTGAGGTTGGCCCGGTTGGACTGAAACTTCTCGGCGCTCGGCCATCGATAATGTCTACATCATTGATACTAACTACTAACTATCTAGAATTTGCATTCATTTTTGCTCACATTATCACACGTTTGTGCCATTCAAACGAAATCGACGTTGCTCTACTTATTATTAAAAACGAGTATAGTTTACCTGGATCAGTTCTTTAGCATTGAAAAAACACAGACACTTTGGAAATTCATAATAATCACTATATAATTACCGGTAGCTGGCTGTTACTTCTTTTGCCCACCACCCCCTATGAATCTCGGTCATTTATCCCCCTTTGCTCTTATCAGTGGCGTTTTAGGGCTTCAAAACTAGACCCGCTCCCTGCCTTACTACTGTGTGCATGTTGCCATATGCACCATACCTTTCATTCTCTACTCATTTCGGCGACTGCTTCACCGAACCTGCTTGGCAATGCTGATTCAACAAAAATGTGACATTTTTCCTATCCTGGCGCTCACCACTACAGTTTTGTCACTTAAAAACTTCAACTTGCGCTACGTCAGTAATGTAGAAATGGGTTCACAAGCCGCACACATTCAATTATGTCATCATTTATGAGAAAACTGGTTTGAAATGGTCAAATAATACCTGGCACTATAACTGGAAGTGGTGTTTCCGGCCGGCCGTTAGTCATTTCGAGGCAATCGTTTATTGACTGATACAACGGTTTGTTATTACACAATTCTCCATGGGTCAATCTGCCGAACAAAGGTGTAACAAAGGCGCTATTATCCATTGGCCAACCTCCCGGGGACACCTAACCTAATCCATTGGTCAATCTAAATAAGGATGTATCAATTGTTTGGCGAAATAGCTTATGATTAAAAAGAAAACGAAATAAATTTTGATTAAAATATGTGATGAAACGACAAAGCATTCTTCCTTCCCACTGAAAGAGGACGTTATGATTCCCTGTTGGAGGTTGATGCTGTTGCAAACTAAACCGAACAATGGATTTATTTCAATGTAAATAGATTTTCTCTTATAAACTAATACCACACATACATATGATAATATAGGCTCCGTAGGAACCGGGCCAGCTAGTTACAATAATTGTTGAAGCTTTCTAAAAAATATCTGAAAGCCGGTTACCATTTTGTCAGAGAACGTACTATTCTAACAACACATGTGCATTTATAATACACCAGCACCATTCCAGTGTCATTTAGCATAAAGTTATACGCCTTATTTATCGCGACATTTTCAGTAGAGAAAATGAGCCGTTCACAGCCCGCAGGTGCGATAAAAATCGAAAACAAATGCGCACTTGTAAGTGTAGCCTTGAACACATAGGCTGGTATGATATCTTGGTAGGTAGCAACCTCACAAGATTATAGATGGTTGAGAATATAGTAATGGAGGTTTGATAAAAAAGATAAGTTTCTAAAATATTTGGTTATTTCCCTTGAATTGTGGAATATATATGATTCCGTCGGAAGGTTTGGAATCTGTGCCAGAATCCGGAAGAATTCTGAAATTTCGAAGTAGTTGACTGGTATGTAAAAGGAGATCCATTCAAAATAAAAATGACACCAAATTCTTGACTGCTCATGCTATAAATATTTCATTAGCATCCTAATATGATGCAACCATTTCTAGAAAACACATTTGCTTCAATGTGAAAACAAATGAATTGGCAACTAATTATTAACAAATAACAAAAGACAATATCATGTCAAGCTTGCATACATTGTATTTAATTCTAATCGTCTCTCTGTTTTCTGAATCAAGAACATTCCATTTTAACAGTAAGCTGCTTGAGATGATGGTATCATTCTGGTCTCATAAGCTTAGGGTTGTAAATTTGAGATACGTCAAAGTTACTTAAATGGAAGAATGTTGTCATCTATGTCAATGGAACATGCTTGCTATACAGCAAACTGAGATGACAAATTTGAATCAAATCAGTTAAAAATATATAAGCACGTTAATCATTACAAAAGCATTATAGGACCATAGTGAAGCATTGTCTTTACCGTCAAAAAGTTTCCATGTTGTTCCAGAATTTTCTCCATAATCTGAATTTATCTTCTTAAATATGTCGCCTTAAGTAATGCTGTTCTGACTTACCGAAGCGTTGTATTGGTGCTTTTGCAGAAGATGGATACACATGCTTTACAGCATGGTGTGCTTTGTCATCATGTGCATTAAGTTTCATGTAATTTGGGGGAATTTCTGAAAAAAATCTTTCAAAAGTAAATTCACCAGTGCCTGGTCTATTTTCATAATAAGCCAAATATTGCTCCTACAGTCCGATAATTCGCCAATATTCAACCTGCGTGTTGTCCGTTGGGTGCTCAGGTGGTGTCTGTGTGATGTCAGTGGATGGGCCAGATGCCATTCGGACATCATAAGATAATCGACTGGCTAGTATTAGATATTGAGTTGATTTCCAGCTGTTATTCACTACTTTGCGGGGACCTCAAAACTTCTCATTGACGACACTGTATGATTACTGGAAATCTATTCAAATACATTTTTCAAGCCAGTGCTCAGTTTTCTGTTTGTTGGTAATCATCGAATATGAATACCTTTACAATGTTTCCTTGAACATTCAATGTCTAATCTATCGGACAGAAATATGGAACTGAAATGGGTATTTGAACCTCCAGAACCCCCACCCCCTTTACGCTGAGCTTGAGTTTGTATCATCCAGTGACTCACCCGAATAAGTGCTAAGTGCTCGTACAACCGTGGCTTCTCCAATCGGGTCACCAACAAGACTCCGCAACTCGGTCTTCCGAAGGATCGTGGCTTGAAAAAAAGAGAGAACACAATGTATTCTTTAAATAGGATATCTTAATTTAAATAAATAACAAAACTTTGCTGTGTATGTGAGATGTTATTTCATGTCAGATGTTAGTGATGTCTATACTTTTATTGTCATGACTTGTTTTTTTAAAGCATTGAATGAAATTCAAAGGCACAAGCAATCTTAAGAAATATTAACATATAAGCCTTCATAAATACGCAATATTACTATATTACATACATATGAATGGGACAATTTTTTCGAGTCAGATTTAGCAAAAAGTGGCTCAACCACTTTCATACTCGCACATTGTTCTCAAATTCATCTCAATTCTTTTGAAACCACTCCACCATGAGCGCTTGAAGTTGGGCAATGGTAGCTTAAGGTTGATGAGAATGTCTAGTAAAAAAAAAAGTTTTGTGAATCATCACAAAACTTTGCACACTGATAGATAATAATTTATAATAATGGAAAAAAATAATATTAACACACATTTTCAGGCTAGATTTTATTATAAAAATATATTTGTGTCAATATTTTTGTAATATATTACAATCCGAATGAAAGGAATGGCTGACCTGTTGCAATTCAATCTGCAATTTCTAAAAAAACTTACGTGTGAATTGCTGTAAAACTAATTTTCCCTTAAAGCTTAAACTATATACTATCAAAAAATGGCAAAATAATGATACCTCTTCAAGCTAGTTTTTGAGATATAATTATTTAAAGAAAGGTATCTAATATCCTCAACGTGTGATATTACAGTAAATAAGTATATGCACTTAGATTTACACACAATATATTGTTATAATGCCAGAATAAATATTGGTTATGGTTATTTGAACATTAAATCAGTGACTTTAGTAAGATAATAAAACTATAATTTGGTATCAAATGCATAAATAAAGTGCTATAGAATAAAATTACTAACAAAGAGCATCAATCCAAGTGTTATCCATAGATGCGTTTCTAGTAAAAAAAAAGTTTTGTGAATCATCACAAAACTTTGCTCACTGATAGAGAATAATTTATAATAATGGAAAAAAATAATATTAACACACATCTTCAGGCTAGATTTTATTATAAAAAAATGTTTGTGTCAATTTTATTACTTATGCAATGTTTAGCCACCAGGTGGCAGCATTATGTAACTGTTATGATCAATAAGCTAACAGGTGGCAGCACTGTGTGGCAGTGGTTTTATTGCTTGCCAGTGCTTGCCACTAGAGGGCACCACATGGATGTTCTCAAGAACCTTAAGATGGCTTCCACGAATGTTTGCCCCATGGCAGAATATTACAACATACTGCACATGGGCAAACATTCAAGTAAACCATCTTAACCTACCACTATACAAGTCCCCATTCAGTCCACATTATAGGCGCCTATTAAAAGTAGAATAATGACAACACCCGTTTGGAAAACTAACCAAAATCATTCATGTTGAGTCTGATGTCCTGAAGGTGTCGCGGGAGTGTGTTTGGGTCCGCTGGCAAGCGTTCATCGACATCAACAGTGGGTGGGGGCTCGTAGAGGTTGCTACCCCCTGCACAAACAACACACATATTATAAAGCAAGACACTTGCAGATTCAAGTTCTCAAAAAATGGGGCCCAGCCAATGGATTTCAAGGGGTTTGTACAAGCAAAAGTTGCCTGACATGCCAAAACCCCCATGAAAATGACATTTATTTTGGAAAAAAGGGACACATGTCATCGTGCCTCCTTTGCTGTAGCTCAATTTTCCTAAGCATGACACATAGATATCTATAAAATATGCCATACACTAATTGTTTGTGAAGAAAGTGATTTGAATGTTAAAGATAATAATTTCTCTTTTGGTTTTGCTGTGTTGATCCAGTCAATATTAGGCAATATAAGAACACTAAAATGTTGAAATTAGTCAAACATTCGAGATAATCAGCACACATCTGTTCATAATGTACTCGATGGAAAATATAACACAGTCCTACTACAACACTTACCAAAAGAGGGCTTGTTGAGTTCACTGAAAATGTTGTTGGCGAAGCGATGTCGGGGAATGGGTGTGGAGTGGATGGGAGGTCGAAGACCCGATGGGGTCTTTACTGGTACTGTCCCTGACAGGTAGGCTTCAACAGCAACAAATACACAGCTAATGACTTAGGTACAATTGCCGTATACAAATATCCAACAGCCCACCTTGATAAGCCCCCTTTCAGATAAAGGCTCTTTCAAAATGTGGACTGTTGAAATATAAAGAGTATTGTAGAGTATTGTAGTTCCTATGCAAATAAACATTAATGTAAAACACATGGGCATTAAGATTAGAGATGTCAAAAAAGGTCGAGGCTTTAAAGCTTCATTGTACAAGCCAAAGCTTCAAATCATAAAACAGCTTTAATAGGACTCAAATGCTTTGTTTTGTATTAGGTTGTAAACAATATATAGGGTATTTGATAAATAGGGACTTTGCTCAGACGGTTAGTACCCATATCCCATTGTTCTCTGGCGGTGCAAATGAAAGGGCCGGCAGGTAATTCAAGGTCATTCATAGCATCGAAACTCTCAAGGTGGGAAGTTACGTAACTAACAGTAGATCTATATATTATGTAATTATCAGTTTAATAGTCAAAACATTATACCACAGGGTCCGCTCCTTTGTTGTGTCTTGATTTATCACGAGGTGTCAGTAGTAACTACAGTAGAATCTCTAATTAAAACCACCTTTTTAATTAGACCATTTCTCCTGATTCCAAACATTCATAAAGGAAGCAACGCGAACCTCCATAAAGGTTGTCTAATGTTGTAAAGGTGAAGTGATATGATCACTATCACTGTTTTATCGATATTATTATAAAATCATCCTCTGCACCTATGATTCGCATTAATGAAGTACAACAGCAAGCCTCGACCCCTTTTAAAGGTGAAGCTTCGAAGCTTCAGTCCTCAAAACGTCAAAACGGCCAAAACTTCGAATATCAAAATGCGTGAAAATTGACATTTCTAGCTTAGATGGTCATGTACATGTATTTGCTATTTTTTCATATAGCATAAATATGCATATATAAAAATAGCGTGAGGATTCCTGAGAGAGGATTCAGTGGAAAGTGCTACTAGTCAGCAGGATGAGTAATCCCTCATGCACAGCTAAGGTGACATGACTTCTTCATAGTGCCAATCTCATGAACATAGTGTGAACAAAGTGTAGCTCCTGCACGCCTTGCCGGGTTCACACGGCCGACAAGACGGGTTGAATGGTGCGACCAGCGCGTTAGCACAGCCTCCACGGCTTGGTCTCCCCAAACCGCACTCTTCCTCATTGTGTACTTGAGACATTGCAAACACCTCACACCCGGGCTCTCCGGCCTGTAGCTGACGACTCCTGGGGAGCCTTTTGCCACTTGCTGTGTGGGTGGTGTCCAGACCCCTGGTCTCACGAAGGCCTCCCCGCGGGAGGACTTCGCACCAGTGCTAACACGCATGAAAGCTCCTGCTTATACACGAAAGCGGGTCCCTAGTCCACGCAGAGTGAGCAGACATCCAGGGAATGAGGGAGCCACAGGCTGGACCTCAGAGATGGGTGAATGTGGGCCTATTCCCTTCGGGAATAGGTTGACAACCCTACCTAAGCAGTCCGCACCTGCTGTGTCAGAAGTTAAAGCCCTAATGGCTCTTCAGTACTAGGTGGTAGTGTACTGGTCTTAATCCTACAAGTGGCCACAGTAAGAACAAAACAACCTTCCAAGGTGTGTGTAACATAGGATCCTAATACTTAGTCCAGTACAACTTATAGCTACTTTATACTCAGCAGCCACCTGTGTGACTGCGCACTGGAGGCCTTAATAGAACTATGGGTTTTGTTACAATAGCTCTCAACCGGCTTTGCTTACAAGTACAAGTTGGGTAGGGGATCTAGTGCGAATGATTCCAGTGAATACAATACAATGCAATACACGACAATACAATACAATTCAATAAAAGACAATACAATCCAATACTTACAATCCGCTTCCGCTTCCTCCCACCTCACATGATACCGGTGAGTGGATGATTGTGAGTCCGGTCGCGCATCAAGACACAGTCTCCACAGAGGCTCTGCAGGTAAGTATAGTTTGTCAGTGTAGTTTGATATACTAGACATTAACCTCAGACAGAAGTAAAGGGAGAGGTGGTAACTTATGTGTAGACAAGTCATCTCTTTATGGGAATCTTTTGTTGTTATGTACAATTGCAATATATCATTCCCATCAAAAAAAGTCATTTTCTTTACATAGAACAAGGCACATGTCAGTTCACAAAGGAACTATTCTAAAATCACTTAATTTTGCAACAAATTCTGAGCAACCTGTGAGTTTGCTGCTATAGTCGATTGGGAGCTGTATGGGTGGTAGACCTGACCTCCTCCTTAACATACCGCCCAGCCCTCCTCCTGCACTGCCAGGTGTATGCCCTGGGAACGGGAGGATCTCCCTCTCAGGGACATAATGCTCCGCAGGCGATGGCAGTTCTGTACCTGGATGGATACAACACTTTTTACAGGTCCCAAATAGCTAGAGTAGGACCTGTATTCCTCAAGCTCTGTTAACTTGTAATTTATGCAACACTGGCAGATCTGGCAAGTTTTCAGAAAAAGGCAGAGTGGGGGGGGGGCGGGCGAACTAAAGGGATTTCAAGGGTTTTGTACACGTAATCAATGGCGAACATGCCAAAAACCCTACGAAAATGAAGTATTTTGGTGGATCTGCCTATGAATGCATGCATTGAATATAATGTTGAAATACAAATGAGAAAAGGAGTTATAGAAAATATATCAACATCATGTTTTTAAATACTTATATTTGGCATATACATGTACATGCTAGACAATTTTAGTTGGCACCATAATAATATAAACAAATAGATATCAAGTCATTGTGTTATACATGTTTGCATGGCTACAATATTCATTTTCTTGGAACATGAACCCACATTTGAAATAATCAAGTATTCAGTTCTAACTGTGAAGACATGAAAATTTATACTTTTTTCGCTTCCCTTGGTCGAGCTGCGTGGTGTGGCAGTGTAGTGATCATCGTTTGCTGTTTTCTTGTCTCCTCGTCCACGCGAGAAAGCCTCAAGCTAATGATGAAAATGACACAAACGATTTATTTTGATATTAGCCATGATGCCTAGCATTGGCTAAAATACAAGGAAATGACTGTATATAATCTCAAAATACATAACAAACTTTACATTTATATATGTGCAATGAATATTAATATTAATTTTAATAGTAATTTTAATCTTTCGTGATCTACTTTATGTCTACATGATCATCCAAACTCATATGCGCTTTTAAGCTGAAAAGGGTGAAATCTAGAGTGTGGGCTTTGAGATGAATGTGTATTATTTACATTGGAATTTTCATGGGCTAGGTTTTGATATGGTTCATATTTTGTGGGTGGGTCTTGACGTAGGTATGGGACCATGGATGATAGCATCCGGTATAGTCCATGCATTAACTGAGTAATGTGTGCCTCACTATCTCGTCCCTGTCCGGCGTTGGCCTCTCCCGCGGAGGTGTCCGTGCGCCCCGCAGCCTCCGACAGTCAGACCGACTGTCCTGCCCGCCGTCCGCAGACAGCCGGCGAGCCTGGCCGATTGATGGCCGCTCCGAGGACAGGTGCTGAAGGGACGACCCTTTGGCAGCTGCAAATCAACCACAAATACTTGCCAGACATCCCAGTTAACCGGACACGGGATTATTTGACCCAAATGTAGATCTATTTGGTTACTGCATTCTGTATATATGCACAGGAACAATTTAGTCAGTCAATTATATGCTTGTTCGACTGATGTGGAGCCTAAGCATCATAGATGATTAGCATCTTTGATGCTTAGGCTCCCATCAGCTGAACAAGCATTTATATTGACTGACTAAATATTGCTCCTGTGTATATATGTGTCTTTATTTTAAAAGTGCGTTTTTAAGCCGGCAACATATTGGCCTAAAGCAAGTGCTTATCTTAATAATCT
>CM032669.1:27737368-27749506 GCA_019095985.1 Streblospio benedicti | reverse complement strand
TATGAATAATAATCATGTTAGCTGTTCGCTGCTCACAATAACAGATAGCCAGATACTACTTTGAATAATATAATCGCTGCACGCTGCTCGCATCTCTGTCTCACTGCAAGCATGTCGTGGTCGGAAATACATAATAATTATATTGCCTGTTGATATGCTTTTTGATTCGTCACGCTTTATAAGTCTATACTGCATCGCGCGGACTCTGTAGACTGTATGTAGTACCAAACCATATGGAAGGTGTAGGTCATTATAAGGTCACACGTGTCGCATGATATACCGTCTTCCAGTCAGACAGGTAAATATAAATTGATTACATTTCCACGAGTGTTTGTGATTAAAGCTTTTCTTGGTTCTTCAATCTCATTTCTGTTATTTACTTCCAATAGTATATGTCTTTCAGTGATTAACTGATTCTTTTTTTCGAAGTTATGAAGAGTCGTCTGTCGTTCACGTAGCCTACAGTTTTCACGGTTTTGAATCAAAACCCAGTTTTCTTACCTAATCTCAACATTACGTGTGTCTTTTCGTGTAGTTGCCCTCTTATATGTAGAGAAACCCCCAAATGACCATAATCTTCTTACCTAAAAATATATAAGGATCTTGTTTGTTTTATTTAAATATTGGTGTTGTGTGTTTTGGTTTGTTTCTTGATCTTGATCGTGATTAATAACTAGTGGAATAGGGACTGGACTAAGCCCTAGTCCCCACCTAATGCAGGGGTGGGCAAACTTTTTGCCCCATGGGCCACAAAGATGTATTAGTGAGCAACGAAGGGCCGGATCATGATAACGACAATGACCATTGGTCAAAAGTAACATTATTTTTTATCATATAATTTGTTATGATTGTCATACAAGCAGCACATTAACATTCATCAGAGTTTTATCACAAATATCACAAGCAGACTTAGTGTGAAAAGTGATGCTGAGCACAGTTCTTGACTATCTTTTTAAAGTCTGGTGTTAAGTTGCTGGTGCATATCCTCATGACGGCTTGAAGATTGCTGTCTGTCAGTGCTGATCTAGTCTTAGACTTGTTTAGTTTCATACATGAAAAACTTTGTTCACATATGTAGGTAGATCCAAACAGGCAAAACAATTTGGCAGCAAAAAGTGCTGTGAATTCACAGGGGAGAAAATTATAAAAATCTTATCAAATTCTTTTCTCCAAAGGCCCCTTTCAAAGAAATGTTACTTTGCAGCTCAATGAGTTGTATCTGAAGGTCCTCAGGTGCCATTGCCACATCCACACTAAATGGGGAGCAAAGAACTTTGAACTGAGGTTCCATGTCTTTAAAGTCCACAAACCTGCTTTCAAACTCAGCTTTGAGGCTGTCAAGTTGTTTACTGAACTCCTTCCAGAGATGCCTTGGAACCTTGCTACTCTTCAAGGTTGGCAAATGGCAAAAGTTGCCCTGTGCAGCTTGTTTTCCCATGAGTTGCAGTATTTTTTGAAAAGAATTCACATGCATATACATGTCATGGGCAAACAGTTCCTTTCCCTGTAATTTTACATTAAGTTCATTGAGCCTTTGAAAAATGTCAACCGCAAACATGAATTGATATTTCCAGTCATCCATAGCCATTTTACTTTTAAACTCACATGTCCAGGAACAGCAAAATTTCTTCTTTCAAGTCCCACACCCTTTTCAGCACCTTTCCCAAACTAAGCCACCTTACATTGTTATGATACAACACATCCCCATATTCTGCATCCATGTCTTCCAATAGAGATTTGAACTGTCTGATTCAATGCTCTGGCACGGATGGTGTTCACCACATTGACAGCTGGATCAATGATATCTTTGAACTGCAGTGCTCCCTTACACAAACTTTCCTGGTGTATGATGCAGCGAAATCAGAGAATTTTATGATCTGGATATTTTGATCTCGCATGGTCGGACAGTAATTTTACCATCCCTATGTTCTTTCCCGGCAATACACTTGCCCCATCTGTTGTGATACTAGCAAATCGATTCCACTGCAATCCATTTTTTTTTCCATACACTTCTTCACACAGTCAAATAAATCTTGCCCTGTTGTTGTATCTTTTAGGGATTCCAGTCCTAACAGTTCCTCAGTCACATTGAAACTTTGATCAATTCCACGAATAAATATCAATACCTGCGCCGTGTCAGATGTGTCCGTACTTTCATCCAGAGCTAATGAATACCACATGAAGTGCTGGCATTTTTCATGAAGTTGCAGAGACAGGTTGTCTGCAATGACTTCGGTCCTTTGTACAGCAGATCTTCTGGAGAGAGGGATGCTTTCGAATTTTCCTTTCGATTCAGGGCAGATAATACCTGCAAGGAGGGAGATGGGAGAATTGAATTAATTTAAAACTGTTTTATTCAGTTTTGTATTTTCCCCACCCGAGTACTAGTATGTCCGCATAATATTGTAATTATATGCACTTAAAATTGTATTAATAATTGTATTTTATGTAAGTGAATATATATGTATATATACCTGCTCAATGAAGGTAAAATAACAAATAAAGAAATATATATACCTGCACATTTCACCATGCATTGCTTCACAAGTTCACTGTCCGAAAATGGCTTGTTTCTTTTTGCAAGGTTGTATGAAACAACTAAACATGCCTCTGTTGCTGCGTCTTGAGTAGTTGACTGTTTGAAAACGAAGACTGGTTGGAAGTTACAATGTAAATGTGAAAAACCGCTATTTTTACCGGAAACAGAACGTAGCCTTGCTTTATCTTGCAATTGGTAGCGGTGCGCAGTGCAGCGCTTGGTTGATTGAGACTGACCAAATATGTCTTATTCAATATTTTGCACCGACGAGCGCAGTTACGCATTTTGGAGCCAGATAAACCACGAGTCTTGGACTTGGATGGCGGGCCATAAAATGGGACATGGCGGGCGGATTTGGCCCGCGGGCTGTAGTTTGCCCACCCCTGCCCTAATGGGGCAAAACGCGGATGGAGGGAGGTGCTGAGGGTACTGTAGGCGCCAGCTAACTCTTAAAGGCTGTAATAGTCAGCTTCGGCAACGGACTTCTGTAAAGCATTCCATTCAGGAATGGTGTGAACAACAGTACCTTTCCAGTATGGGGAGTTCTTATCACGCCCGTCAATCTCCGTAGCTTCCATTTGTGTGCTCTGCGTGTGGATACTCCAGAGCTGGTTATGTCAAAAATTGTAAAAAAAGGAGATTTAGAATTTTGAATAGGAGATCCAAAGACTAATTTTTGCCTTTTAACTGTTTTATTACTATTAATATTTCATACATCCATGTAGGGAACATTGCCCCACAGTAATTTAGGTATTTGGTAGTGCATTTTGTGTACAAAGTTTCCATATAGTTCCTCATATTCTGCACCTCCATCGACATATGTGGTGTCTCCTTCATTCATTCTTTTTTGTGATACAGTGGATGTCCTCTACAACGGATTCCAGCTTGCGGTCCCAAATCTTTCCATTGTAGAGGGTTTCCGTTGTTTGGTGATTTGGCTCCTTCTGTGATAGATGGAATGTGACGTCACAAAAAATGCAAGATTTATTTTTGTTTATTAATTCAATATTACAATTATACATGATTTTATTTGATTTGATTTGTTTATTATAGTGTCAAATGTCATAATACAATTTCATTTTAAAACATAATTATACATTAATATGGCATACTGCCATTAAAAGGCATATTTGACACTTTTTGTGTATAAAAAATAACATTCTATCATTCCGTTGCCACCGCCAATAACCCACGCTGATTGGTCAATCTCCGTGCTCAATTTTGCGATGGAATGAACGCTAAAAAACAACAACACGGCGCTAGTCTAACCTCCTCACAATATCAATACAGCCACTGGCGTTTTTTAGTAAGGCCATGAAGGCGTGTTCATGCTGTGCGGAGTGCAACAGTTTAGACTGACGTCTCCATTTTGCCAAAATTTGGGTATTTGGAATTTTGACGCTCAAAACAAACGAAATTGACTTGAATGTTGAATGTTATAATATGATTTATTTTACAATAAAATCATGAAAAATGGATTTTAGTCATGATAGAATCAAATGATTGATGGAGGCGGTTTTTATGTGATCTCTTTCACAGCCACGAAAAATTGGGAGTGTCAATCGCAACATATGCTGATACATGAGGAGGAATTTTTTATTTGATTTACCCTCACTGCCATTAAATCAGACGTCAGCATGCTTTTTTGCATTTGTGTATAAAAACAAAAATTCCTACAATTGACATGTAATATATTAATCTATAAGATCATACCCTACATAATAAGAGAACCCGCAAGTACCTGCACTATACGTATTTACATAAAGACTTTTAAAATATATCTGCACCTCTTAAAATATTGATCCATATACAATGGCTTCTACACATTTTAAAAATGTATTTGTGCTACAAAAAAGTTCACCTCAGCTATGTAATGAAAAGTAATCGCCGTCTGTTAATTTTGAAAATTATATCTATAGTACATATGTCATCACATTCCATAATGCATATAAACTTTTCATGTTCATTTAAATGATGAAAATCAATGTCCATATTGCTATGGTGCTCAAATAAAAGGTCTCTTAGATCATCATATAAGTTACAGGACATTACAAAATGCTTCTCATCCTCTACATCATCACGGTTACACATTTTACAAATTCTCTCATTCCATGGAATGGGATTAGGTTTTCTATATCGACCATTTTCTACTTCTAAAGGTAAACACCCTGATCTTAATCTTGCAAATCTCTTCTTCTTGTACCATGGTAGGCTAATATGTATGTATGTTTCTAATTGTAATTTTGATTTAAAAGTTCTGTAATAGCACAGTTTCCCTCCATTTTCAGATGTATCGTTTTTTAAACCATACTCCTAGTTAGTTTTCTCATCCTTTAACCTTTTCACTGCCAGACTCCTATTTACTACAGGCCCGTAGGAAGCAGAATGTGATTGGTCATGCCATTCGGAAATCACATAAAAAAATGACAGTTGATTATGTAGAGCAAATGGTTCTACATATCAATTAATTGTGCATGCCACAGCATGCACATGCTATGAGGGTCCAGGGGCATGCTTTTGCAGAAAATTTTCTAATTTTATTATTAGCTGTAATCAGGTACATTCTGACATTGAGCCATTTTCAGCACCAAATTCTATCTCATATAAAACTGCCTGGAATAATTTCAAACCTACATTGTATGCAGGGCTGCCAAGTAGTACGGATGTGGCCGTATTCCTACGAATTTGAGGGTCTGATTACGGGAGTACGGATCCGTACCATTTACAGTACGGATTTCACTGGTTATGAGGATAAATACAGAGGTAGAAGGATTTTTCTGTAGAATGAATTTTCTAACCCTATTGCTCACGCAAAACATGTATTCGATTGATAGGTGCATGGTAAACAGCTTTTGCCGGTTTTACATATCCAATCAAGTTACGCACACAGCGCCTCTAGCGGATATGTGGCAAACTATATAGATGTGTGATAATATAATTAAAGGTAACACGGCCGGGAAAGTTTGCAGATAGAAATAATTAATAACTATGTATATCTACGGGTTCTAATGTTTATAATGAAAGATTTAAATATTGCTTAAGATATGACAACACATAAATCATGCACTGCATATTGTTATCGTATACAGTTAGAAATGCAAGTGCATCTTTTGTGACTTGTCAAATCCTAGAGACCGTGAGGATGATGCTACATGGATCCCGGGCATGCAGGTGGACACAGTCACTTCATATATTACTTACATAGCCAGGAATCTAAATAATGTTGGGTAAAAATTCTTTTACCGAAATGCATTTTTGCACATGATCTGTGATGAATAAAGTAATTTGGAACATACAAGTTGACTGTGCATGTACGACCTACCTTCGATACCAATGGGTATTGTCATTATGCTAACCCATCTATAAAGCCCATCTATATATATGACAAAGATTAAAATTTGTACCTCTATCTCTAGCCTCACACATGCACGACTCCATGAAATAATATATTGCTTCAATTTCAATCTATTTGCACCAGCATAAAATAGAGGTAGTACACACAAGTATGGTCTCGCAGGTTTTTGGGAGCTAAATGACACCGGTTTCGCACAGCCACCACAGGCCGGGCCCAGGGCTGAGCCCCATTGGGGTACTTAAATGAAGTTGAATTATACTCTATACATTAGAATTAATAAAGTCAGTATTTTAATGTACATTGTACCTTATTTCCTGCTATAAAAAATTAAATAACGGCAAATAATGAATTTACACCTCGGAATACTAATTTAGACCCATAGAATACTAATTTGGGACGTCTGGAGTACAGAAATCCACGAGAGGGGGTTGGCAGCCCTGTGTATGGGGGTTTTATTGTTTCTTTTTCTTTAAAAAAAATAACAATAGCATATAATCTGAAGGAAAATAATGAACTTCCACTTCCTCTTTATATTAGACCCGCCAATGCAGCTGGTGTAATTTGTGGGTTGTATGGAAGCTCTTAAAATTATTTATGTGATGAAAATTGATAAAACGTGAAGAACTTTATTTCAAACACCGTAACAAATAGCTAAAAGAGAAATACATTAATTATGTTGAATTCTGCTATTCTATAATATAATTGAACTTATACGTCCTGTGAGAGAAGGCACTGAAAACATTCACCAATATCACTCTTTACACATGTTGCTTCAGTTTGTCTTACCATGCAATTTAAAAAAAAACTTGAACAAATGTAATCCAAAATGTTTTTATTGTTAACCAACTTTCGAACCCACAGGTTCCTTTTCAAACAACATAGGAAGATATGAACACTTTAACTTATAGTAATCTTAATTTTTAACATTTATATTTTAATGTAAAGTATGGTACTTTCTTTATATATTATCAAAACTGTACACTTAATCAGTGTATGAAGATTGGCTAAAATTTGAAGTGGACCACAGGTGCTGTTACTCCTTTTTTTAACAGGACCTCCAGAGCTTTAACTGGACCACCTAGACCAGCGTTCAAGAAATACACCGGTCGCAGACTAGATAATGGTTCAGGTCCATGTTTATTTTTACAAATCGGGTGGTTTTAATCACATTGTTAATTCTATATTTCAACCAATAATAATGAAGTGAATATCACTGGATGTTTTTGTTATCATTTGCTTGTTTTAAGAGTAAGACCAACACCATGTACATGAACAAAGTTTTATTTAAAAAATATCAACAAACATCACTTAGATGTAGTCCTTCTAATTCACACTGAAATCACCACACTCAGTCATAATCTCATCATCATCACATCATCTAGATTGCATAATCTGAGTCCACATAATATAGAAACACATCAGTCCATCAAGCAATTTATCATCACTTAGTCCTTCTAAATCACCCTGAAATCACTCAATCATAATCTCATCATCTCATGCTCACGGAATGGGATCATAATCATCCAGAAACACATCAGTCAAACAACTCATCATCATCACTTAGCCCAGCAACTGCATAAAGATTGCCATACTCAGAGTCGTAATCTGAGTCATCGTCCCAGCCTGATGTCATCTCATTGATAGCATCTTCTTGAACATGTTGCACCTGTTCAGCAATCATCTCATCAGGCTGTGGCAACTCTTCATTGTTTGCATCATATTGATCTTCCTCTTGTACATTCAGTCTGCCTATCTTCCTTTTTGGTGTGTACCACTCCGCTATACCAGGCATGGGATCAAATTCCTGGATTTCTTTGGAATGTAGCTGAATAGTGAGTAGCATGGTCATCGTTTCCGCCCTGAGTCTATTTCTATACTCAGTTTTGACCATCTTCATCGCAGAGAAGCCCCTTTCACAAACTGCACTGCTTGCTGGCAAAGATAGGATGAGATCGATGAGGATTAATATGTTTGGACATTTTGCACTACATACCTCATTGATTTCTTTCCATGATTTGGATTGGAAATTTGAATGGTTATCATACAATGTTCTCTTGAGAAGATCCCATTCTGTTAGCAAGAGGTTGTAATGTGCATGTGGTTCTAATGTTTTCTGGTAATGGTCCATTATTTCCTGCACATACGCATCACCAAAGTCTTTGGCATCTTCGTATGTACATGGCCATGTGGACAAATCTGCCAGCTTGCATGCATTCAACACACCTTCATCCAAATCAGCAAATTTGGTCTTCATGGCCTTCAGGATTCCATTAACAATTTTAGCTCGCTGGTTGTCAAATAAGCTCTGATTGCCAATGAGTGGTGTGTCGAAGTAAGTGTCCTTGCCTATCACTTTTCTCAAGTTGGTCCCTGGTCTGAAAAGCAATACCATCACCACATGTTAGCACACAGGGGAAAACTAATAAGGAATTAAAGCTGTATTGAAGGCAAATTAGTAGATATATAGGCTGAAAAGCAACACCACTGACCATCACCACATTTAATTTAGCATGAAAAGCAGGGAAATTTAATAGGTATTAAGACTACTGTATAATGATTGCATATGTCTAATAGGTATTAGGTAAGTTAGAATTTTTTTGTTGACGATGATTACCTATCTTTGAACCTTTCAAGTGAGTGCAAGCTTTGCAACTGCTCATGAACAGCAAACACGCCTGCATCAGATGCCTGCAGCGACTGTGATTGGAAAGAAAGGATTTCCAAAAGATCAATTTCATGAGAGATTTGTATGCTGTGGTGTCTTGTGGGTTGGCAAGATTCTTCTTCTTGACCACAGCCTTTTTGTGAGCGTCTGACGCTTCATGCTCCTCAACAACAGTTATTTTAAAATTTGTGGAACCAGTTAAAAAAGTAGATGTTTTCACTTGTTTGGTGCCATAGGCTCCTCGGCACGTCGAACAAAACATTTTCCCATTGGCATATAGAAGCCATTCTCGACCACTCTTCCATGCTATCTGAAACTTTCTTTCTCTCTTATTCTCATATTCTTTGGCAATTTTTGCCTTTTCTTCTGTTGTTTTTTTCTGCTTCTTCGGTTTTGGTTCATCTGGCTTTTTTATGGGATTGCCATCAGGCCCTATTCTTGGCCGTTTAGTGATGAACCCATCCATATTTTTCAATTTTTACGGTTTAAATTTTGACATGTTCACAACTTCACATAGTAACTACGAACTATAGCGTCTGTCAACCATTTCGATTTCTGTAGCCGCGGTAAAAATGTTTGCATCGTAAATGACAATCACAATACGACCAGTGTTGAGGCTAGAGCACTGTCCAGAGCAGCCTTGATAAAACAACTTGCTTCATAAATATCCTGCGAAACGAGCCGCGTGAAGGCTAAAACAGCCCCGATAAAAAAAAAATTTGTTTCAGTGCGCATTATGTTTTCCCAATATGTGTCAAGGCTGGCCACACAACAAAATGGCGACCACGAGTGACGAAAACAGTTATCGAAGCTTGTATTTTTACATATTTGTGGATGTATATCGCCGATTTGACCCCAAATTTTAACTGGACCACCGGTTCGGTAGATTGTTTTTTTTACAGGACCGACAGCATATTCACCAGACATTGTCCGACGGTCCGGTGGGTTTTTCGAACGCTGCACTTAATAGAATTATCAAAACTGTACACTTAATAGAAAATATTTGTAATCATACCTAATCATACATATTATGTATATAAGAATCTATTTTAAATACTAAGGTCTGTTTAGAATACCCTACTAAATACTACTACTCTTTACACAATTTGATGAGAAAACACGTATGGTGAAATTTATATTAATGGGACAACATAGTAATACATGAATCATTTGATGATGATGTATGTCCTACGTGATAGATATCCTGTTTACTAGCTAGTATTACCAAGAGAGCGTCACTTTTGCATTGAAAGTTGAGTATTTACCATGGCACCCTTACAGAGAATGATCTATGCATAATGACCCATTACATTGTCATTGTGCCCTTACAACAGACGGGTACAGTGGACCTTTTAAGATCCATCACGGTAAACTTTCCAAATATGGAAACTCTGTGGTCTGAACCATTTACAAACTCATTCGCTACATTCACTAAATCTAGCCGACCACATTTCTCTTTTTATGGACATACATCATCATCAAATGATTCAATCTGCTTTCGGTCATAGTGGAGCGTAGGTAACTCTTGATCAATCTTAAGCTACTAAAACTCCGTTCACTGCTAGCATTGGTTTCAGGCATCACAAGGATTAATTTGGCTAATGTTATAACTGATGATACAAGGGTTTGCTGACCATATGATAGTGATTGTAAGTAATGAACAACATCGTGCAGTGTTAAATTGTCTGATTGTACAGGAGATTCAAAATTAGAACGAAATGTCATGAGGTGAGAGTCCAGTAATGATGGAGAGAAATCTGATCTGTAAAATTTTATTACTTCATTGAAATGGACGCTGTAATCTTCCCCCTTTGCTGCTTTCAAAAGAAGTTCCTCTGACTGAATATACACCTCATAATCGTTTTGGTTAAATCTGTCAGTGATGGATTGAACAATCAGATGATCCAAACCTTCATAATATGTGACTCTGTACAAGTCCTCGGGTGATTTTGGACTGTGTGGTACAGATGAA
The DNA here is from genome assembly GCA_019095985.1 of Streblospio benedicti. Classification (NCBI taxonomy): domain Eukaryota; kingdom Metazoa; phylum Annelida; class Polychaeta; order Spionida; family Spionidae; genus Streblospio; species Streblospio benedicti. The sequence continues at coordinate 27,738,975 of CM032669.1, read as the reverse complement.
CCCACTTCAAACCTAGCTGGGGTTTTTCTTTTCCGTGGAAGGCATGGCTTCTCTACCTCCTTTTCATCCGCAAGAGACAATACTCTGTTCCAAAACAACGAAAATGCCTCATCACTGCGCATTTTTTGTAATGCTTTGACAGTCATGGCAGCAATTTTTTGTCCATCAGCTGCTGACAATGACGAGGTTTGAAGAGTTGCACTGAGATTATCAGCATGTTTAAGCAAAGAGTGGCCTAGAACTAATCCAAAAAAGAAAGAAAATTTCATCATGTGAGCCTGAACCCCATAGATACGAGATTTCATTTCCGTATCTTTGCAATTGTCAAAAGCCCACACCCATAGGTCTTGCAATGCTTCATAATTGTTTATGATTGACCATAGGGCCTCAGCTCTTACAGTCTACCTTGTAGGACACAATAAGCGTATGCCTGAGTATTACTCTGATGACATCTCCTTTTGAATTTTTACTAGTTGAGCATTTCTTTTTCGGAAATCGGAGATACCATGTTTAAAGCTAGTTTGTTTATAAAATGTCAGATTGAACTATGACATGTATTGATTATCATTGGTTGTGAAACCACTCATTGCTATTGATTGAATTATTAGCCTATTTCATTTTTTTTGCAAATTATTATTAGGCTAAAATTCACATTTTTTTCATATAAATTATTGGTAAGGCCATGATTGAATTATCAACATATTGATTTTTTGCTGTTGAAATTATTGGTCATGCCATGGCCTTACGGCCTTCGCCCTTCCTACGGGCCTGTACGATCTTTTGGCAATAATTACTAAGGAAAGGTGAAAAACAACCACGACCAACGTCCTTCAAGTTCCAACTGATTTATTTTTTCAATGACACAAACCACGCCCCCTTTCCAGGTAGCGCACAATTTTTTATCAATACACAATTCCATAAATCGAAAAATACTGCATGAGGGCGTTGTGAATCGCCAACATTCTCCCCCCATATTGGGGTTCCAACCCAATACACAATAGCTAACAAGGCAATTAAATGATTGACCTCAACATATGTACAATTTATAATTACAGATGTTGAATTACAAGAACTTGGCAATAAGATTTCTTGATGAACATATGTCACGTAATACTAGTACTCCAATCATTTTCTCATAAAGTTACACTAAACATCAATATGGTAAATTAAATGTAATATGTCTGCAATTTAATACATGTAACAATAAAACAATCTGGTGCATGTAAAGAATATTACTTGTAACAACAAACACAAAGGTCAACTACCTAAATGACTCCAAATACACAGTATACAGTATACTATCAACAATATAAACCTTGTAAGAAAGTCCAATTAATACATATCAAAATCTTTAAATATTTTCTGTTTCACAGCTCTCCCTGATCTAGTAGTCTTCACATCATTTTTAGTGACTTCAGGTACAGAGACACATGGGCTTGCCAAGACTATCTAATGGCTCAGTGCCTACCATGACAGGTGTCAAGTTCTAATCTCAATAATCTTTGTACTGATCTTTTAATTTCTCCCTTACTGGTCTTAAGAACCACACATCGTACAATTCCATCAGAACCAGGAAGTAACTTCTGGACAACAGCTAACGGCCATTT
>CM032669.1:27701366-27737268 GCA_019095985.1 Streblospio benedicti | reverse complement strand
ATATCAACTAGGAAAACAAAACTTTGTAAGGTTGGTCATATCACTATTGCAAATATGTCTGTACTATTAGCATGATAGATCTACTTTAAATCACGGAATATGATGACTATTATACCATTTTTGGATTAATGTGGATATAACTAGAATATTCTAGACTAATTATATGAACTTTCTTCACCAAGACCAACTGATTTGCAAAAAAAAAAAACATTGAAGAGATTAAACGTCATAAGGATTATATGGATTTGAGCCATTTGAGTATTTGAAGACTTTAAATATAGAGTTAAAGAATTAATATTGTGCATATTTGTATTAATATAGAAATGATCATAATGTTAACAATTTTTCATTTGTTTCAATAATGCACCCTGGAATATATTGCTAGCAAGTCAATGATAGTGCTTGATGAAGAAATCGCTTGATTACCCTGGATTTATATTTCAAAAGTAGATCATCTGTTGCAGTTTTCCAGCTTTGCAGCCATCTTGGATTATATGTCAATCAAACTAAAAATAAAAATGCTATAAAATCTTATAAGGAAAATGGTGAATTATTTGATATATGGGCATGGTATATGGTAATATAATAGGAGTATCCGTATAGCTTTCCAAAGCTAGAAAAGTGGTGTTTTTGGCCATTTTAAGTTTGGTGGCCATCTTGGATTTTGTCTAAATACGAATTTTTATTATAAAAATTACTTCAGTATATCTAATATAAGTGAAAATTATGTATTATACATTATTAAACACTGATTTGTCATTTTTGCTGATATTTAGAAAAAATGATGGCGGCGGCCAATTTGGTGGCCATTTTGAAAACTTTCCCCATGGCAGACATGAGTAGACTTTTTTTCCTTCAAAGTACACATATTAATGATTCGATTTCAATCGTTAAACCTTTGCCAACAATTTTGTCCAACCTCATCATTTTATTTACTGGACCATATGGGCCAGTATGATTTTAATGTAAATAAACAACCATTGCGTCAAGGGATCCCTCGAGATGGTAAGACAGTGCGCCATTTGAGATTTTAATGCGTGTATGGCGCATGGCGCAGCCCGAACAAGAAGTCTGTTGTACGGATATCTGGGTAACTCTATCAGCAAACATATTTTAAAGTTCCACTTTTGGGGACATTGCTCTCTATATAATAAAGGTGTACCTGAGGAGTAGCATAAGAATTATATAAAATACTGCTCTTTTGTTCTCTTTGATCTGTCCTCACATCTGTCATATGGCGCAAAACCAGTGAGGCATTTGAAGGTCAGTGTTAAGATCTTGTATACTATGAGTTGCTTGACAGGTAGCCAGTGAAGACTTTTCAAAACGGGAGTTATATGTTCATACTTTCTAGTTAAGAGTCTGGATCCGTGCAGCAGTGTTATGGACACGCTGTAGACGTTGAATCTGACAGTCGGATAAGCCATAAAGAAGTGAACTTCCATTATCTAGAAGAGAACTGATGAAGGCATGAACAATTTTCTCAGAACCTTCCATTGTAAAAAACTTTCTAATCTGTCCAATGCGATGAAGCTGCCAATTACAAGATTTAACAAGGGCAGACATATGCGGTTGAAGTGTCATGTTTTAATCAAAAGTAGCCCCTAAATTACGAGCAATGGATGTTGGTGTGATATCACTGTCCCCAATTCTAACAGATTCAACATCAACTTTATTCTTTTATCTGGAAGGGGCTACAGCCCCTAGTTCAGTCTTTGCCTCATTCAGCTGAAGCTTGTTTTCTCACATCCATACTCTGATATCAGATATGCAAGCCTCCATTTTGATCCTAGCTTCGTGAGCTGAATGAGGCGAGAGGTCAAACTCTACATAGATTTGGGTGTCATCACCATACATATGTATGCTGAGACCGTGTTTGGTAGCTATGTCATGAACTGGACCTGTATATATTATGTATTTAAATTGACCTAGTACACAGCCCCACGGGACGCCGAGTAGTGCTATGTGATGACACTCCATTTAGGAAGATAACAACTTGTGAACGGTTTGTAAGGTAAGATTGAGCTGTATCGGTGACACCTATACTGGACTGAAGATGAGAAAGTAGAATGTCCTGGTCAATAGTGTCAAAAGCTGTGCTACGGTCTAGGAGAACGAGCGAGACACCTTTTGAGGCATCAAGAGAGAGCAGTATGTCATTTTGGATCTTCAGCAGGGCAGCCTCAGTGCTGTGTACTGGTCTGTATGCTGATTGGGATGGTGTGTGAAGATTATGTGATACCATATGGCCAGAAAGCTGTTGCACACCGGCTTTCTCAATAACCTTATATATGAACGCTAAGTTCAAAGACAGTATGATAATTTTTGAAAATCTCTATCAAGTGTAAGCTTTTTCAAATGAAGGATAACCAGAGCTTGCTTGAGAGAAGTAGGAAGATGGCCAGTCAACAGAGAAAGGTTCATAATTTTTGTTATGACCATGTGGGCAAGGGATCCAATGGACAAGACATGGTAGGTGGGGACAGAATTATCTTTTTGACCTGATCCTCAGTAAGATGTTCAAATGATGTAAATTGGGCTGCTGGTGGTACATCAACAATTGGTAGAACAGATGTTAACGCAGTTGCTAAAGGTTCATTTATTAAGTCTGCATTAAAATTTTCTCTTAATTTTGGCAATTTTTTGTTGAAAAAAGCCACTGAAATCATTTAACAGGTTGTTGAGGTCTTCATAATTTGGAAGAGCGTTACTATCTTTTGAGTTAATCTACAAATCTAAATAGGACCTTATGATCGTTTCCACATTGATACGCCTTGTCAAAAAAATAATCTGATTTGGATCTGGCTATTTCATTTATCACAGCATTGCAAGCCTCTACATAAGCCTCTCTGTGAACGGGTAACCTACTTGACCGCCATCTTTCTTCACACTTTCTCCTATGAACTTAAATTCCTTAATGTTATCTAAAAACCATGGTGTAATGGGTCATACAGTGATTGTCTTGTACTTAACACGTGCATGTTTATCAATCAAATATGAAAGTGTGCTATTATATTGTTCAATCAATTCGTCAATATAAGGTGTTTTTTTTTTAAATGCGGGCAGCCCATAGTTTCAGGCCGCCAATACAATCTTGTATGTCCTGTAAAAGATCCCATCTCGCACACATTTTGAAGTGACGTGTGACAAATTAGTGTGCCTACTTTTACACATTAGGAATTGTAATCCTTAACAATATTAAAGTACAATGAAACCATATATAGAAACGGTTAATGGTAAAACAACACCTTTTCATTTCCATCCACAAATATATGTCAAAGTACATTTGCACTGGATGTGCACATGTACACACATTCCATTCATCATATAATGATCATGGTTTTTACTCAGTTATAAGACATTGTAATGTAATGCAAATATGATATCAGAAAGGGAAATTGGTTTGTATTTTAGAAACCAATTTATCACTGATTTTATAATTGTATTTAATACATTATAATGTCTTATAAAGGGGGTAAAACCATGACTATATATGATTGAAGTCTTTCAAGAATTTCAGATGGAAGACTAGATGATGTTAATCCACCTTTAGGGTCCTCTCCAAACATGGCTTTTTAGGGTGATTGGTTTATGCCAGCATGATGAGCACAGTTCTTTTGTTGCTGAACAAATTTGAGTCCCACTGTCCAGCCACCAGAATGTCTTTGATGTCACTATTTGCTCTTTCTTCAGATACCTGGTTTTGTGGATGTCTGGGCTTTCCATGAACCATTATGAGTTGAGGCCACAACACCTTGAGCTATGTGTTGACTTGGGCTGTGAATTCTGATCCGTTATCACTGCAGAATGGCTTGGGCACCAAAGAGAAGGAAGATGTTCAAAAGTTGAAAGGCAACTTCAGCAGCTCTTTTAGAAGACTGAGGCCTAAGGATGATAAACTTTGAGTTGGCACTGGTAAACCATGATCCACTTGAACTGGCCTTGTTATGCTGACTGCATGTCGTTAAGATCCACCTCACCATGAGAGTTGAATTTATGGGACATAATAGGTCTCAAAAACAACACCTGTAGTCTTGGGACGTTTCCTTTTCTCTTGGCACACACCTACAAAGCCTACAAAATGTGCGCCAAAACCAAGCCGGCAGGTCTGATCCATATAATGGACATGGCAGTTCAAGAGGAAAATAGTATTTATTTAGTAACTACTTTCAACAACGTCACATGGTTTCCAAGAACAGCAACAAGTGCAGGTGCATTTAGACTTTCAAAAATTTTGGTACAGTAAATGTCCTGAAGATGGAACCCACTTTGCAGTCCACATTCCTTCCGTTGGAGAGGGTTTTTGCTGATTAGTGATCTGACCATAATATTCTCTTGTACCATCGGCATCCATTATCGCTCAGTCATGAGCTTACTTACTAAATCCTACTTGATACAAGTGCATTTTCCGTTTGTCAGTAGCAGTTCTCTGATTAATAGATGTCTATTCCGTTGGCAGTTTATTACAAACATAATCTTTAGTATGTTGTCCATAAATTAAAAATTACGGGTAAATTTTCCTTTGTTATTGTTTTCAACATGGCGCTTCCGTACTGAGCATAATTAATGGATTGTTGTTAGCCTCACTAAACTGCATTTTATTGCATATCGGTGAGTGCACGCAACCATAGAATCTAGATGATTGAGACTACCTCTTTGTTTGTTACGACATAACGAAACCATGTGCGATTGCGGGGAAAAATGGCTCCCTTTGTTTTCAGTCTAAAATGCCTTCCGTTGTTCGTTGCTAAGGACATTCCGTTGATTACTCCAAGTTTTACTTATCTATATAGGGGAAAAAGTTAATGCACAGCAATTCCTTCCGTTATTGGGTTTTTCCGTTGTTGATATTTACTTTACTGTTTAAGAATGTCGTTTTTATTACAAACAAATGTTTGAAGGTTTATATACCAATAGAAAGAATGAAAAGAATAAATGACATCGGTATAATTGATTTCTGAATATATTCAACAAAAATGGTGCAATGTTTACCCAACAAAACCGAATGGAACCGCCTAAAGCAGATGGTGCCGGTTTATTTGTAGACGTTTTAAAATTCCTAAACACATGGTCCCTTCGAAAAAAATGACAGCGGGATGACATCTTCCGTGGGTCATATCAATCTACGAAGAAAGACATACATAAACTGATGGAATAGTAAAAATTACTTCAAAGCTCCTAATATACCCACAGATCGAAGAAGAAATAGGAGTTTTTATTACAGGAGATTCACTTGCTTTACAACTACGATGTCATACTCGGCGACGTGATCGTGTCTTGTCAAACCGAGTGTTTCATGGCAGGTGCGTTCGAACACGAAAATTATTTTAATAAAATGCTTTTCTTAACTTTACTATCCAGCCAAAATGCTCACGAACATTAAGTAATAGAAGTGTCGAAAGTCACTCCTGACCCCATTATTTGTACTTTAAAAGAAATATATTATTTGTTAATTCTCACTTTGGGTGTATTCTAGATGCTGATTAATACAAATATATATATTCAACCATTGATTCAAGCTTCCGTCGAAGGTTTATATCGATGTTCATTCTGAATCATTGATGGAAAGTAGTGAAACGTGTCGGAGGTTCTAATATCGCCCAAAGCATGTTGATGGTATGTGTGCGCATACGAGTACAGGATTTCTTTAGGTGTATTGTTGTTTTCACGTGTCTTTGGTCACTTGTGGGGGTTCAGGGTGCAAGCAACTATCAAATTTTTGGCAAAGAAAATGATTTTCATTCTCACTTAGTAGCCCATGGGCTTATATTAGAACACTAAGCCCATCTTCGATTTTAGGCCCATGGGCTTATATGCGCGGGAATATGGTACATATTGTTAAAGTGGAAAATGTCTAGATTTCGAATATGATGTTTATTTTACGATGGAAACACTCAATTATTGATCTATGTCCCAAAACATTTGTTTCGTTATTTTGGGATTTGTAGAAGGCTGGCATTAATTATGACGACCAATCCGTTGTTACACGTATTGTTACACGATAATTATTTTTAATTATTTTCTAAATTACTGTGACGCATTTACTGCGAAGCTACGCTGCAAATACCACAGTCTTTTATCCATCCGAACAGGGCTTCCTTTTACCATTGGAAATGTGATGCTTTGTTTCAAAGCAGTAGTGAAATTAGGAATGGTGTAAGCCAAAATGGCTGCTTTGTATTTTGGTGAAGAGATGATTGAAATACGAGCATTTTTATGGAAATTATGGCAGTTCAAAGTTGGCAATGCAGCTACGACAAATGGAAAGATTTTATACGCGCTACGCTGCAAATATTTGCGAGGATACAAGGGCTGTCATGTAATAAAACGTGAGGGGTAATGAATTAATAAACATTTCGTACACGCAAATTTCGGCTTGCCGTGCATGAGTGATAAAGGCTACAGTCCTGTTGTTAGTACGGAACCTTCCAATGTCAATCAACTCGTTTTTCATTTTGATAGAAAAATATAAATTAATTAAAACAAACGCGCGTTTATGATTGTAAAATTGGAAGTTATTAGGTGCCACATGTCAAGTATATAGAAAAATAAAATTATTAAGTGAAATTGTCTGAGGAGGGGGTTGCTGTTCATGTCCTTTTAATAGGTGTGAATAAAAGAGATGAAACGTTTTTTTTTTTTGCTTTTTTTTCAATTGATTTATTACATGTTCACAACAATTCACAGCAGCGATAAAATGTTTACATAATTTTTTCTTAATGTCTACTACTGCGGAATTGCTTCCCAAGTAATGTCCACCCAGTTTACCAGAGTCTGGATATCAGGATTTTTAGAATTACCACTGGGAGTCGTGGCACCATCACCAGATTGCATCCATTGTACCCAGTGTTTTTTATGTGGTCTTTGAATGGCTTATTGATAGACACATCCACCGGTTGGACAAGGCTTGTACACCCACCCGGAATCACTGCTGTTGTGGTTGAATGGTCTGCTGTCATTTTTTTCTTCACTTTGTCAGTGATATGAGCTCGAAAGGAGTCCCATACCATCAAGGCCTTCCTCTTTAGTAGAGCTCCATTTCTTCTGGCAAATATTATTTTCATGTAGATAAGCAATCCTTCCTCGTCCATCCAACCTTTAGGATGCACATGGACAAAGATTCCATGAAGAACTTTCAATCCCTTGGGCAGTGTTTTTCTCTTAAAAATTAACATTGGTGGAAGCTTCCCTCCATCTGCTGAACACGTTAGAACCAATGTGAAGTGGCTCTTTTCATGGCCTGACGTTCTGATTAAGACAGTCTTAGCTCCCTTTGCATCAACTGTGGTTTTCGGGGGCATATCGAAACACATTGGTGTCTCATCCATGTTATAAATATCAACTGGATTGTAGGGATTCCTCTTTTCATTAATAACAAATTTCTGAAAATTCAAGACTTTCATCTAAGCTGGCTGGCAGCTTTTGTGCTATCTTGGTTCTCATGCGAAGACTCAGCTGATGCCTGGCCATAAATCTATCACACCATCCTGCTGATGCTGAGAAGGTGTTGTTGGATACTTGGGGTCCTTTGCCATCTTCTCAGCCCTAATATGGATGGACAGCCTGCTCACTGGAATGCCCTTCAATCTTTCTTCAATCTATCTTCCTCGATCCACTTGGCCAAATCTTTCTCCAGCTGTGGGGCCCTCGGCACATCTCCACGGTTGGGTTTTATGTTTTTGGCATATTCATGAGTTTCTTTCAACTTTCTCCAGTCCCTCACATTTTTTTCTGACACAAAACACTGCCTAGCGGCACTGCAATTGTTAGTGGCCTCTGCAGCCTCGACCACTCGCAACTTGAAGCTTGCATCGTATGCATTTCGTTTTCTTTTGAGAGACATGTTAGATAATTGTAGTGTTCAGAATATATGTGAAGTGTTATATGATTTTAAAAACTACGCTAACTCTTATATAGCGGGCCACGGTTGTTGATGCAACAGTTAGCACAATTTCACTCTGACACGCGTGTTTGTACCCACAACACGGTATCTGACAGTGAGCACACATCAAAGAGAAACAGCCGCCATGGGTAATTATCTCATGATGCACTTGTTCCATTTTATTTGCCTTATAGAACATCAACCTTGCCTGGTTATAATTAGCATTTTAGTAAGAGGCACCCCGGGAATTAATGGCAGTTGCCTTCTACTATGCAGCGAGCACAGATCAAAGGGAATTCAGCCGCTATCTCCTGACACTAATCATCTTCTAACCTATAAGTGTACTTACTACCAAATCTAAGCAAGAGGTGTCCAAGTCAATTATCTACTACAGGTTTTAATAGTTTATTTCAGTGACAATGCCATTTACATAAATATACAGTAACATATACATTAATATAATATAGGAGACAAAAAAACATGTTTACATATAATATATTACTATACAATATGGCCCAGCCCTATGGGCTTATAGAGTCACCTATTAAATTTACATATATTTGGTGCGATTATATACATGTATTATTTTGAAAATATAACCTCCTTTCTTCTATTGAAACAATTTACAACGTATTTTGCAGTATTACGAGTGCAATTTTCAAACATAAATTTCAGTTTGTTTTCTAAAGATAAATTATTAAAATTTGTGTTTATATTACATAAATTAGTTAACCATGTATTTCTTAGATCACCATGAAGAGAGCATTCAAAAAGGAAATTAATTTCATTTTCTATTTTGTCCATGTTACATACCGTCCGGGACCACGTATAGGTCGAACCCTCGTCTAAGTCGAGGACCCTTTTTTGGCCTAAAAATTGGGAATTTTAAGAAAAAATGAAGAAAATCTGAACATATTTTTAACCTTGCTCAAATGTAAACAAGACCACGTAGATTACGAAAATTATATTTATTTTACAATCAAAACACTCCATTATCGCTCAGCGCCGCTAAACATGTTTCGGCGATTTTTATGAGGTCAACATAACTTGTGATGACCAATCTGTTGTCACATGGGCATAAAATAAGCTTTTAAATGACACCAAGAACATCTTTCTAGCTCAAAGAATGAACACTTCTCTCATCTTGGGTTTCTTCATTCATAATATATATAAGAATTTTTTAGATACCAATAGAAACCATTGGGGCTCACATTTTGGCAAGACTTTCACTCTTTTCACGAGCTTCCTCAGGCCCCGTTATTCACCAGCATACCGGTGGAAAAGGCAGTAGAGTGTATTAAACGCAAACTAGAAGCTGACACCTCCTTACACAAAAGAACTACTTTGAATCCATCCCAGATCTTATCACTCCTAGAGTTTTGCCTGAACACTACATATTTTGTATACAAGGGTGAATTTTACAAACAGACCCATGGGGCAGCCATGGGTTCTCCAGTTTCTCCCATAGTCGCCAATTTGTAAATGGAGGACTTGTTTTTTAATGCACTGGCGACAGCACCCAACCCCCCGCATATGTGGTTCCGTTGTTTTACGTAGATGACACATTTGTGCTCATCCATAAGTACTTCATAGAAGGTTTCACCAACCACATCAACAGCATTGATCCTAACATTAAGTTCACCAATGAACCCGAGGTGAATTTCAAGATTCCCTTTCTGGACACATGTGTTAAGATTAATGATGATGCCACCACCTCAGTTGAAATCTATCGAAAATCGACGCACACTGATCAATACTTGAATTTCCAATCAAACCACCATTTGGAACATAAAAGATCAGTGGTCCGACTCTGTTAAATCGCGCCCACAATTTGGTCACCACACCTGAAGATCAGGCCAAGGAGTGTAAGCACGTCAAAGCTGTGTTGAAAGACAATGGATACAAACCATGGGTGTTTAAATTACCAAGGCCAAAAGTCAGAGTCGTCTAATGACGCAAACAGTGGAGTGAGTACAAAAAACCCAGTCTGCATCCCCTATGTGAGAGGACTGTCAGAAAAACTGACCCGTGTGTTCCGTGAACATTGTGTAAACACATACCACAAACCTTTCAACACCATCAAATCCATGTTGCCCACTCCAAAGGACAAGTCTCCAGATGACTCTAAATGTGGGATTATATACGAAGTACGGTGTCCACAGTGCCGGTACACTTATGTTGGTGAGACCGGAAGAACGTTGAGTACACGTATAAAAGAGCACCTTAACCCCAAGAGAGTGCCCACCACAGTAGGTGACCATATTAGAGACACGGGCCATACCATCAGCCCCAGAGACTTCAAAATTGTGGCGCGTGAGGACTTAGAAATCCGTAGAAATCCGTAGAAAGATCAGGGAAGCCGTGGAAATCCGGGTACGGCGCCCTGAAATGAACCGAGACACCGGCTACGACCTGCCCCCCGTTTTCCTGCCACTGCGGTCATGTGACTGCCACAGCCATGGCGGTCACATGACCAACTAAGGACCGTCATTCGGCCTGAAGAAGCTCTTGTGAAAAGAGCGAAAGTCTCGCCAAAATGTGAGCCCCAATGGTTTCTATTGGTATCTAAAAAATTCTAATATATATCTTTCTAGCTGTAATATTAAGCGAATAATCACCTACTGAACTCATGCTTGACTATAAGTCATAGTCTCATGTGACTGTCCATAAGCGAGAAACATAACGCACTCATAACGTTCCATGACTGAAATCGTTCACCAGCATGGCTGGCATGATAGTGGTAATTTTGTAAATGTATGACAATATTTTCTTAAATATTCAATACAGAAATGGATACACGCTTGCTTATTGCTTATATTTATTTTGTAAAGCTATAAGAAAAGTCGTGCTGCTGCTAAAAGTCTATAGAATATCATTCAGGTGGGATATTGTTCTGTTTTGATAGGCATGCCACATTATCACTCACCGCAACTTGTCAAAATTGATCATCCCCTTATAAGTTGAGTACCCTCTCCAGAATGGATTTTTAGGCTCCAATAACTCGACCTATACGTGATCCTGGACTGTAAATTCTAGTAGATTTTCAACATGGTGGTAAACTTTAACGAAGTGGTAAAATCTTTTGAATTTTTTTCAGTTAATGTAATCATGTACGGGATCATAATCATGTGAAAGAAAATAACTAATGCCTTTTTTGTTGTTTTGGGCACATTCTGCCTTACCTTAAGATCTTCTTGGTTCATTGTTTGACAGAACTTAGAAGCCACTTTCAGTATAGGACTGTAGTCTAGGATCTCTCTTTTGCTAACATCAAGAATCTTTAGATCTGGTAGTAGATCATCACTAAATGAGATTTCATTTATTATTTTATCTATCACTCCAGAGTAAAAGCCCCTAACATCACAAAAAACTTCTTCAGGACTTTCTCTTCCACTTCCTTGTTAGAGATAAACTTTCTTGTGTCCATTCCCACTGCGATGTGCTTATCATCATGTTGGAGAGATCTCTCCTTGTGGTCTATCTTTAATAGGTCACCTCCTTTTACATGCTTCATGCCAATGAACTTGACCATTAATTTCCTCAACAGTCTTGTCATTTCTTCAGTCAAAAATCCAATCCTGGCTTCATCAGCTTGAAAAACTGTGTTAAAGTGGTTGAGCACTGGGAGGATGAAGTCGAGGGAATGCAGTGTGAGAATAGTTACTAAGGCTGGCAGCTAGTTAAGTGTCCTCATTACTACTTTCTCCAGTGAAAGCCATCGTGTGGGGCAGTGTTTGATGGTTACATTTTTTAACCCGTGTTTAGGTATATTAGCGGTTACTATCACTGGAGAGTTTATTCCTAAAAGTAATTTTTTTGGACATTGTAATCATCAAAACTACCACTGCACCAGTGTCCTCAGCTGTGTATTTTAAACGTTCATTACACTTTGAAAATAATTCTGACGTGGTCATACACAACATCATTGTTGTTGTACAGATGTACAGGGTTTACTAATTTTATTATTTTCGGTCTCCATAATTTGATATTGGTTTTAGACAATGATCCCTCTGACAATCGTTTGATCAAAGTTGCAAAATCTAAATCATTTTGCCTCATCACATCTGTTAATATTAATTTAAGAAGAAATATTTGATTAAACAAATTGCTATTAAAAAAAAATTACCCATTGTCACCATAATTAATATTAGGCACTGGAGGTAATTGGAAAAAGTCGCCCACTCCTATCAATTGTATTCCACCAAATACTTGTATAGAATCTCTGTTGGTTCGGAGGACATACTCTACCTGAAACATTATTATTGCAGTTTAATTTCAAACTAATAGTTTTGTTTAATGATATTGAAGTAGCCGCAAAATCAGTGTTTTACCTGCCACTGCCGTACGGCTTTTAACGTGACGTGTTATTCACCGTCGGAGTTTTCAATGTCCACACTTGAAATATGATCCTTAGCAGCACATGTGATATTCACCACATCTTTTCCAAATTTACACTACACATTCAGAAAATGGTCTAGTTTCTTATTTTTACCAAAATAAATAAAGATACCTACAACAACAAGTCCGATTTGTACAATTTTTGAGTCACCCTTCCAATTCATTCGTCATAATACATGTTTTTTGTTATGTCCATGATAAGGAGGTTTAAACTTTTTTATAGTGACATCAAATAAATCTAATATGTATAGTTTTGCCAGACAATACAAAAAACCCAAAAGAATATTTTTTAAGTGGCACATGTTACACGCAAATGGGTTTTAAGTTTCATCAGTGCACAACACTTGACAGAAAAAATCCTCACATGTCAACCATTTATGAGCCCTATCAGTTTAGCCTTTAACGTTGCGCGTAAATACTGCGTACGTGGAAAAACCGCGTGGTGATAAAGGCTACTGCTATTGGCCCCGTAATCAGCATAACAATTACTGTCTAATTCTGGGTGAAGGTCACCGGGAAATACTGATTAATATGCAAAAATAATGACGTCATGTTAACATTGACATTTCATTGGATCTTGGTAACATGAAGAGGAGGGCTTAACCTATTTATAGGTACCAAACATGTCCTTCCGGAAATGGGAAAAGCCTTAGTATTTTGGCTGGCAAATGTGCAAGTTTTTGTGTTCTTTCTGACTGGAATTGTGCCGATAAAGGTAATTTGAAACACAGTAAGAAAATGCAGATGTTTTTTATTGTAACCCAATGATTTTACAAGTAGAAGTTAAGTGCAAAGCTGTTTTATCTCTATTGTTTATGGTCCCATGTCGGAATTCCATGGTTTTAACCCTTTTACTGTCAAATGAAATTGGAATCTCTGTAATGCTAACTGAGGCGCATATATGCGCCTCGGCACTAAAGGCACGTAAATTCTGAGGCGCATATATGCGCCCCGGCACTAAGCGGGTTAATAAAAATCAGTATATGTGTTCACCATTACATGTACATGTACAATAAGTGTGAATCAATTATTTTATGTGTTTGAAGCAAACTCACCTTTTCAATAATATGTTTTAAGAACATACTGATCTCATCTATGATCAGTACATGACAGTTTATGATATCATCTATTTTGCGGGGGTTATTGTCTTGAATATTTTTCACAGTTTTCTGTGCTGAGTACCTGGAGTAGGACAACACAATAAAAACATATCAGGTCTCAAAGACATTAATCATATTTCAATAAAGTTGTTTAAACAAATATACAAGTACTTAATAACATACCATGGCTTCTTGACACTTTGGTACCGGAGTCGTTCCCGGGGGACATTCAACGCACTCTGCCCTGCCGCACCTCATGTTACAGCTTGTATTCAGTGCCCGGGATGTGGCATCGGTGTTCCCATGGCTGCTTCCTTTACGATATTCAATGGTGAAGTCGAAGGATCCCAGTGTCGCGAGCCAGCAACCCAGGATCCCCTCCACCTGCTTGAAGCCTTTCAGCTATGAGAGTGAAATATGGTCGGTATTTGCTCTTGCTATAACTGTCCTATTGTGGTTCGTCATAATCTGTTTGATGTTTGCCATGCAGCTGTAGCTTATTTTAGTAGAATTTCTATTAAATACTTTGTGGAGTGGGTTGGTTTTGGGGAAATGTTTGCCTATTATTTTCATAAACTGCTGCCGAATGTTTGTTTTTACATTATTACTGTAGGGTGGGTTGTACCAGGTTATTTTTCGTTTTCGTCTATTTCTATTTTCACTTTGTTGGTTTGGGTTGTATTTTAGGTTGTACTTGTATCCACTATTGTTTAATGCTTGTTGGTATGGGTCTTTTGTGTTATTGAACATAGTTTCATTTGATGATATGTTTACTAATCTTTTATTAATGGTTTCAGGTATATTTTTGATGATACTGTGGGGGTGGTTGCTGTTTTTATGTACGTAGCTAGGGTTAGATGTTAGGTTAGATGTTAGGCCAAGGGGCCTTTAAAGGTGAATAGAAGGTACTGTTCTTACCTCTATTGTTCTTGAAGTTTGGCATAAGCCAATGTGATGCAAATTATGTATGCCCTATAATTAGAAAAATATTGAAACCTATTGATAATAAAAGGTTCTTATAAATGCGTACACTTGTTCTGATATACACAAAAAGTTGTGAGCTGTTGACATTAATTTTTTTGTTAGGTGACTTCTGCCATATTACGGCGAGCCCTCTGCAAAATGTTATGTACCGCCAAATGATTGATCACATGTACCAATAAAGTAAATTAGAACATTCTAATAGTATTTATAAAGAAATACGACCATTTGCCACATTCCACCCCAACCCCAAACCCCTCCATTTTCCAGTTAAGTTACAAATACGCAGTAAAAATATTTTGAACTTCCACAGTCCACCCACCCCCTAACCCCCATGACATTCAATTGAAATTCAAACATCTGCCAGCCCCTCATGATAACAGATGATAAATGTTAACTTTGATGCCCACATCAATCTTACCTTGTGGGACAGACCACTTCGGTACAATTGTATACCATGGAATGCTGGTAATCTGCTAAATTTGTGTGACCTTGTGTATAGCAGTATCCCTGTTACTGTCCCTATCACGTTTTTTATTTTTCTTCCGTCCTCTGCAAATAAAGTAATATTAGTTCAAGAGTTCAAGGTGATAAGTGATTCAGACGAAACCCAATTTGATCAATTAAAACCCCCAATAAGGCCATATATGTCAGTGCCAAACCTACATAAACAGACCTGTGTAATGATATCACTTAGTTTCAGTTGCTTTCTGCCCTCTACTATGATTAAAAGTTCATCGCTCATATTAACGCAATATGCATGCACATGAAAGAAAGTTACCTTGTCGCCCGTGGTTTTGACCCCTTAGTTGTCACTGCTCCAAGAAATGCATTATATAGGGTTGGAAGTACTTTTATCATCTCATCGTGGATTTTCTCCCATGAAAATTCCAGTACACTTGACAAGTCGAATGTTGCGCTAAACGCACCAGAGCGATAGTTATTTACTTCCTCTCTTATCTGAAGACAGCATTTTTATACCTTCAAACTTTATGCCATTTTAATCTTTTTGAAAAGTAAATCCAGATTGAATGTTACTTAGCCAGGTTTTTGGAATGAGGTGGGTGGCACACTGAAAGAATCTTATGGTTTGTGTATGTTAGATAGATAGCACACGTTCCAACTTCCCGATGAAAATGAAATATTTTGGTAGAAAATAGGTGGGGGTGGCTGTCAACGCGTATTTTTTTTACACAAATTAACACTTGTATTAGACTTTTAAATAAGGACTGTGTTAAAAGTGATATCGTTTTTTATAGCTGGATCTCAGGTGATTTTGGTTTCTTTTCAGGTGATCTGGGTCGCTTGTTTTGGCAGCGTTCTTTAAACGCTAAGAATTCTAAATATTCGTTTTCCATCTATAATCGTCAGACACAATAACAATAACAATAACACTCATCTAGGACATTGATATTTTTCGCTAATGTAGCTGCATCTGAAGATGAATCTTCTTTTATCAACTATACCACTTTTCGTAGCTGCTGTTTTCGGTAGTGAAGTTTCATAGGTTGAATTATGCCTTGATCTAGTGGTTGCAAGTGGGAGGTTGTGTTTGCTGGAAAAAATACCAGCTTTATATTGGTCAGATGAAAGTCTTTGATCCATTCAGTAAACACTTTACCAGTCATCCATGCTTTGCTATTCCATTTGTAATGAACAGGCAATCTAGATTTACTAAGATGTCCCATACATCTTGGATTTTGTGACTTGCCAATGATTATCTGTTTTTCGAAATCTCCTTCGAGGTTGCAAGTGAGCGCTACTGTAATCTCTCTTTTGATTTTTTATTTCTAGATGATTGGGAGTTTTTTTTACTATTAGTGATTTTTCAGGCAAAGCTCTGATTGTCATAGTCTATAACACCTGTTTCATCCATGTTCTAAATGTCTCTTGGGCAATATCCTTCACAGATACCTGGCAAGTTATTTGCTAAGCATACACTGTATCCTCGCAGACACCTCGGATTGGTTGTCCATGGCGAGAAGCCTCATTGCAGTCAGGCAGCCAGCCCTTCCATAGCACAGAATAGAAGATCTTGGCTGTGCTTGAAATTATCTTTTACTGAACGGTTTGCATAGACCTTCTTTAGTTATATCTTCGTATGTGCCCAATGTGTCTAAAATTGAAAAAAAAAAAGAACTTAATTTTCTGAATAATTGTTCACAATAAAGTAAGCAAGTTGTATACAAATAAAATATAGAAACCTTTAATGTTTCGTGTTTCTTTTATAGAATTTCTCATAGATGTTCTCGTTAAGGAGCATTCTCTTAGGTAACTCACTCGCACTGGCACAAAGCCTTCACACCTCTCATTTGGTGTGATGGGCATTGCGTGATTATTATTGATGTTGACCATGTTGAGGCTGTACCCATGGAGTAGTATTGATCTTGGTTTATCATTTGGACATGGACTGATGTCATTCCAATAGTCGATTATCTTCAAAATCTTTGCATTTCGGGACGGGTCAAGCAGCAGGAAATCCATGGTAAATAGCTCGCTGTTTTGCTTCAGCGTGTCTGAATACTATAACCCTAAAAGATTTGCGTGCTTCAATCTTTAATCTTTATTTCCAAAAGGGCTGATGGCCGTACAGGAAATTTTATGCATTTGTAACATACCATGTTTAGTAAATGTTGGTATGCAACTAGAAATCAGACTAGATCTGTGGTGTCCATATGTTTTATTACACGCGATGAAACAATCAAGCTGAATAACATCGGTGAATCTACAAATAAGCCATTTCATAAATAGACGTGACCTCACGAGTCCGAGGTCAATGGTGAGAAGTTTGCATTATGGATGCATAGTTGGCTATAGTAGAATGAATGAAAATCTAAGGTTACTTCATAAAACCCGCAAATATACCCAAATATGCGATTGATTTGATACCAAGAAATAATAAATCCAACAATTATAAGTTTGTCAAATATTAATTGAAAGTCGGGGATGTGTGAAATCTGTTCTATTAGCATGTCAGTTACCGACCGGGAATTTCTGACGGAGATGCCAATAAAAAATATTTAATAAATTAGTTAATTCTCTTGTGAATTGAATGATGTTAAGTTACCTATTGTAAAACAAGTGTAGTTGTCCATATTTGAAGTCAAGAGATTAATTCTGCTTGCATAACTGTTATTAAACCCCCTCATAGGATTTACAGAGGATTTTCAGGTGCTGTTTAATGCCAAATTAATCTCTTTTAGCTGTGCATTCTTGCACCTTTCCTACAACTGGTGACTTGAAATCATAAATAACAGATTATGATTAACAAAGTTATTTAAGCATTTTTGTTGCCAAGTTTTACTATATACTATATAGAAAAATCATGCGCAATTCACATGTTTATTACCGTTGACCTCTGATGGTCTGTGACCTCGTGACGTCATCTCAATTTACAAAATCACTTATTGAAATAATAAATGATTGTATTACTAAATAAATCTAGTACAATTATACCATAATACAGCAAACTAAATATAACGTAATTATATTTACAAAGCAGACTACACATGAATATAAGCCAACATTGTGAAATAACCCATATACCGTCCAGAACCACGTATAGGTCGAGTTTTTAAAGCCTAAAAATTCATTCTAAAGAAGGGATTCGACTTATAAGGGGATCATCAATTTTGACAAGTTTGGTCAGCGAGTGATAATGTGGCAACACTATAAAAACGGGACAATATCCCACCTGAATGATATCCTATAGACGTTATAGCAGCAGCACGACTTTTCCTATAGCTTTACAAAGTATATAACCGCAATAAGCAAGAGTGTATCCATTTCTGTATTGAATATTAAAGAAAATATTGTCAAACCACAAAAAATTACCACACATTTCAGCCATGTTGGCCATGTCAGTGGTGAACGATTTCACGACGAGTGCGTTATGTTGCTTCAGGACAGTCACATGAATCTAATGACTAATACTAATAATCAAACACGAGTTCAGTAGGTGATTATTCGATTAATATTACACATAGAAAGATGTTCTTGGTGTCATTTAAAAGCTTATTTTCTGCTCATTCCACGTTTGAACAGATTGGTCATCACAAGTAATGTCGGCCTCTTAAAAATCGCCAAAACATGTTTAGCGGCACAGAGCGATAATGGAGTGTTTTTATCATAAAATAAATATCATTTTCGTAATCTAGACATTTTTCTCATCAACTATATGTATTAAACTTCAAAATCCGATGAAAAATAACCAAGATATTAATTATTTTTCAAACGATATGACAAACAAAATGTTCGCGGTTCCCGGATTTTCGAAGCACGCGGTCTTGTTTACATGCAAGCGAGGTTAAAAAAAACATGGTCAAATTTTCTTAATTTTTTCTTAAAATTCCCAATTTTGAGGCCAAAAAAGGGTCCTCGACTTATACGAGGGTTCGACCTATACGTGGTTCTGGACGGTATGTTAATTATAAATAAACAATATTGTATTAAATTGCAAACTCCTTACATACACCATATCATGATAATATCCATTACCAACTGTCAAAAACATACTTGCAAGAACATATGCAATCCTATAATCCTTTAAAATATGAAAATTCAAACCATGCTATTTGAATGTAAAAAATGCACAAAAAAAATATAGACGTGTAATGCCTGAAACTTTGAACTGAACTGACATAAGCATACTACCTAGACCAGTACTGATAATCCACACTGACCATATAATGCATAAGGCCTCTAGCTAATCTCACTGCCCACAATACAAAGCACTGCAACTGGCAAAGCATATGTGTTAGATAATCACCGCAGATTTTGCCTTCTGTGAAATAAGACCCTCCAGAATCTGACACTGCGTTTCACGTAAGGTCTCCGCACTGCCTCCTTAAGGTTAGGCCATGACGCAGGGTCGTCGTAGAAGTTTGGCAAGCCAAACTTCTTCTGCGGCCACCGTACGGCCTTGAAAAAACGTACGTTTGCCGCACTGTACACTCACGGATTGTTACGATTTCTGTGCGTTTTTGGTGGTAGACTGGCTGTAGACCCACCTTGCAGTGGAATGTGCCCCTCGCTTTAATGATTTCAGTGGGTAAGGTCACTGAACAGCACCTCTAAATTTTCGACCATAAAGGTTTTCTAATGTATTCAAAATATGTACACTGAAATAGTACATGCTCCACAGACTCTATGTGCCTATCAGTACAATTAATACACAATGGTGATATTTTATCAAAACATGACACACTACTTCTCAAACAATTTTGCCCTATTAATAACCGAACATACATTTAATCTTATGAACTTCCTTGCAATGCTTATGTGCATATTTCCACCAGACCCACATGGATAAATATTGAATACAATTTTTAAATAGTGTTAGATTCTTATATATCATACATGATGAAGTAAACCTAGAGTATTCATAGGTGGAAATTGCTTGAATGGTTATTCCCTTGAAACTAGAGAGCCTCATGAAATCTCCACCTTTTAAAGATCTGTCTAGCAATAACAATAGATTATATTTCTTAAATATACTTACAATATCATACATAGGACTAATATTACAAGCATTGGTATTTTTATACACAGTGAAGCAATCTCATAATGACAATAATCTTGTAAATGCAGTCTACCGGAAGAAGTAAAATTCTCCACAAAAATATAAGTTTAATATAATCAATATGAGATTCCATAAGTTTCCATCCTAATGGTGCAAGGACTGCTGGATTTGCAGTCTGACTTGGAGCTCCTTGGACCAGCTTTGCCATACGAAATTGGGCCTGTTCAAGACACGCTATGGAGGACGTTTTCAATGGCAAAACCTCAAGGCCATAACACATTGTTGGAACACATACAGTCCAATACAGCTTACTCATTACAACTGGAGAAAGTGGAACAGTGCGACTCCCAAGTGACTGAGCTGCAAAGAACGACTTTTTAGCCTTTGAAACCCTCTGATTTATAAAATCTTTCTCTAGAACATTATTTTTACCTGACAAAACTCCCATATGTATGTCTCCAGCTTTTTCCATTATTCTAATACCACCCATCTGTAATTTCAGAGAAGGGGATTTGTCTTTACCAAATATCAATATAGAGCTTTTGTCGCATTGAATCTAAATCTCCACTTATTTGCATACTCATGTGCCACATCAAGCTGATGTTGTAATAATTTCTTGTAAATACATACAATTGCTAAATCATCTGCAAAGGCTACACAACCAGTTTTTTAATACTATGAATTTTAGGATTAAACCTAGATGAACTAACAATACTTAACAAACCGTCATACATTGTCATGAAGAGTTCCATGCTCCAAGGAGCCCCTTGGTGGACTCCGACTGCAGTACTGAAAGAGTCTGTCAATCTACCTCCTACCCTTACTCTACATTGATAATTACTATATAGCTCCCGTAAGAGTCTCCACAATACTGGATCCATTCCCGTCAAATAGAGTTTGTATAAAAGACCCTCAATCCACAGATTGTCAAATGCTCGCTCCATGTCAAGGAGTGCTACATATGTAGTAGAACCACCTTCAATGTTCTCTGCTAGTCTCACGGAGTACAAACGTAGTGTGTAGACTAGAACAATGAGGTACAGAAGCTCCTTGGAGGGGGTGGTGTGATACATACTGTTTCGAGTTCACTTGCCTTTTACACAAAATCATCTCAAACACTACCTATTGTGGGCAATAAAGTAATGCCTCTATTGTTTGCTCTTATTGTTGAATCCTTTGTGCCTTTGGGTATAGGTACAATGATACCAATTTTGAGACCTTGTGGTATATGGACTAAATCTACCATTCTATTAAACAATTTTGTCATTACCGAAACTAAAGTTTTACCTCCAAGTTTAAGATGTTCTCCTGTAATCAAGTCCCACCCTGGGGCTTTCCCATTATTTAGCTTATTAATGCAAGATTTCACTTCACTTTCATGAATTGGTTCATCCATGATGAATGGTTGGGCTTCCATTGATTGATCTAACATTTCTTGCAAAGTGCTATTTACATAATCTCAAAACTCAGAATCAAACTCTCCATTATCATCTGGATTAAACAGATCAGAAAAATAATCTTTCCATTTCTGTAATATAGTATCAGTGTCAGTGATAATCTCATTATCAAATTGAATTGGTTGCACCGTATGAACACCTTTTTTACCCTTATTTATAATTTTCCAAAAATATGTCTGATCTATTTCACTCGATCGTGAAATATCATTCATTTGGTCTTGTTCATATGCCTCTTTAGCAATTTTAAGTTCATACTTAAACTGTCTCTTACAATCTTTGTATTTTCTATAAAAAATATAGAACACCACTAGAGAGACAAATAGCAGAAGGAATAGAAATATACAATAGTAACAGTAACATTAAAATGAACTTAAGCTTGATCACTACCAACCTGTATTCCATAGACTCATATTCACAAACCAGCTTGCTGATTAAAAATTGACCTTCATAATACCATGTTAATCTGTTAATCTTGATAACCATTATGTATTCTTTGTACTGTATTTGCACTGTTTTAAATTGTATTTCTATTTTAGTATTTGACAAGGAACCTACATGGTTTGAAAACATTTCTAAAAATAAAAATTCAAAATTGAACAATTGTGAACACTACTAAGACAACATAAAAGAACATTCCAAAACAAAATGAGAACAATTGCTGTGTACCAAATACACAGGATTTTTAGTGCTGGAAGACTGGCGAGACGTTCGCTTTTTTCCATATGGCTGGGATTACTCCTTTAGAAAGAGATTTATTGAATAGATTAGCTATTGGTTGAGATATACTATTTAGTCATTTTCAAAAGTTTATTAGAGATGTTATCATAACCCTTTGCCTTACTTATGTTCAATGATTTTATAGCATTGCAAACTTCGTCTGCATTGGTTTGTATGAGAGAAATTTCATCATACTCTATTCCTATGATTGGCAATTTCGGGCAAGCTGTCTGGAAGTTTTGCTTTATTCAGGAAATGTTCATGAAATATTTCTGCCTTTTCTTTTGCTGATGATACCATAATACGATTTTGGATTAGTGATGGAATACCTACATCTATAATACCTACATTTTATTACCATAAATGTTTTTGATCAGATGCCAATATTTTTTAGAGCTAGTATTTACGTCACATAATTTTGATTTTGTTTTTTCAATATATGATTGCTTAGCCTGCATCATAGCTATATTGGCTTCAATCCGTTTTAATTTGTAAGTAGCGTGAATATCTTCATTGCTTGAAGATTTCGTTCTTTTATGATATTTATTTCTTTCTTTAATCTTTGCTTGTACAGCAGCATTAATCCAGGGTTTGTCCTTTGGGTCTATTACAATTTTCCTTTGCAGTACGTATTCCTTAACAGTTTCCAAAAAAAAGTTAATTGCTAACATATGCTGTGAACTCATTGATAAACAATCCTAAGGGCTATTTATGTCCTTTGGAGGATGGTGGTCTGTAAATCACAACCAGTCTGATTGGCGGAGCTTTGTTGAGTTTCAGAGCTTTAACAACTGACCAGGTTGAACATGGCACATGTGGAATACATTCTAAACAATCTCTTATATTGATCAAGTATTCACTTGAGTATCCCATGTGAACACTTCAAGTACTTAATATGTTCATGGTCTTGTGAAATCCAGCTTTATGAATGGCAGTGCTGTCATTGAACTTGAACAATAATGTTGGTAATCCACTTTTTAGTTCTAGTATTGAAAACAATATTGTCTGAAAACCATATCTTCTTTTACAAATAAAATAAATACGCACTATCTTAACCCATATATAAAAAGCATTATCCGTTTCCAGGTATGTTCACATATATCCTTTACTAAGTCGAAGTTTATATCTCATCTATATCCTGAAAAAATTGACAATTTGTCAGGAGCATGTTTGTCACTGCTACATATAGCACAGTACATAATCCATAAATGTATGTAATATCATACAATTATACATACATTGCATATACAAATATATTTAAACAACTCTACACATAAATTCAAAATCCAGTGAATTCATCATTACTCCCACTGTCTTTTAAAATGTCATCAAACTCTTGTTCAGTCATAGGACCTCCAATGACCAGCTGTGCATAATAATCTTCACAAGCAGATCCTTCCTGCTATAATCTTCATAAGCAGATCCTTCCTCCTGCTCTTCTTGTTCCTCGTCCTCATGCCATAGAATGTCATCCTGGATCTCGTCTCAGCGCGAGACAAGATGGCGGCGCCCATCTCTGTCACTGGGAATTGTACGTTTTAAAGCCTAAAATCGTGGCTCACAGCCGTATTAGATGCCCTCGGATTTCTACTCTATTGTCTAGGATAACCTGGAACTCCACCACTTAGTCATAGTCATTATGACCATAAACACGAACATAAATTTGTAAGGTTTATTTACACGCAAAAATTGAATTACAAACATAAATTCAGTCACTAAACTTGGCACTACAAATTTCATTTGCTAGCTTGAGTTCAAAGTCACCATATGTAGTTTTAGACTGATATCTGTTGATTTGTGGTCTTGGAGCTAGTTCCAAGTGGCTTCCTTTGCACTTTTACAAAGTTCATTTGTTGGTTTGAATCACATTTTCTGCTCTTTTTCAAAATAATACCACTGCAGACCAATCCATTTAGCTCGACTATGCAATACAATGAATACAAGCAAATTAGTGCCAATAAGGAAGTACAGATGACAATTTAAATCAGTATGCTCACACTAACTTGTATGTTGAAAATCCATAATTTCTACACACCAATTTTATTTTGGGCCAGTACTGTCTTCTTCAATATTTGCAAACTTCTCTTTCTCTCTCACGTCTTTTTAGCAAGCATATTTCTACCAACGATAGATATAGCTGAAGACAGGTTTTACAACCCTAAGCTTCTATTTGATTATGTCAAGTGGCCCAGGCGGGACTTGAACTCACGAAGCCAAGGTCTTCTTCAATATTTTCAAACTTCTCTTTCTCTCTCATGTCTTTTTAACAAGCATATTTCTACCAACGATAGATATATCTGAAAACATGTTTACAACCCTAAGCTTCCATTTGACTATATCAAGTATATAGGCAAATGGAAGTCAGTTTTTTTTTCCAATCAACATTAGCATTCACTTGCCTAACTTGCACCTATTCAAGGGCTAGTGCCGCCGAGCAGTGTGCAACTGTTTAGGGATGAGTTTGCTCAAAACCCATCACCAGACCCAACCGGTAGCATTGTACACATGGTACATGATTAAATGTGTTTGTTTTTGTTTATATGTTGTGTAGATATATGTCTACATGTCAAGTGACACATTCGGGCAGTTGTTTGCCAAGTGTGATGTAAACGAGAAAAGGGTGAAGGTGGGGGTCTAGATATCAATATATTCTATGAAAAAAAAAATGATTTCCCTTACTCGGTAATTTGATAAATGACTCGCCCCTTGATGTCCTTGAAACAAAAGTATCTTCTGAATGATAAAAGAAAGTATTGTTTTCATTTACAATTTTATTTTATTTTCAACAAATCATAAAAAAGCACATATGCATAACTATCACTTCTATACAATTTATCATACATGTCAAATGTACCTTTTTGGTAATAAAAAGCAAGAGAAAACCATGTGATAACATTTTTCTACTGCTGCATACATAAAATAATGTCAATCTAAATGATGTTTCCCACAGATTATAGTTTTCCCCTCACAGATTACACAGATGTTTGAAGATGTTACAGAAGTATGCAAAACCAAGTTCCAAGACAGAGACAATGAATAAAATCTTCAAAGAAGTGGCAGTTATAGAGTTATGTGACTTAATATGACATGGTGTTGAAGTCATTACCAGTCTCTCATTGCAACTGGCACTGGGTTTTTTTTTCATTCATGGCAGACGTAGAGACGGCAGCAAAACACGCCGGGTACAGCTTGCCCACAATGATACCCAAAACAACAGCCATAAGAAAATACAATGGCGGGAAAATAGACACACATGGTCGTGGGTCTGATAGACGCTGGGACATAAGAGGGGTTCTCTTCACATTGGACTCCATCAGCATTTTTCGGAGGCGCACAACTTCGCTCCTCCGGGTCTGGTTCTCATCTCGCAGCTTAATCATGTCTTCGTCGTGCTTCTTGCGAGCATCCTCGGTCAGCTCACTCGGTGGTTGATCAAACGGCTGAAGCTCGAACACACATCTCAGCCTGGAGTTCATGAACAGGTCTGGGGCGGCATCCTTCCGCACGTCATCTTGGAACGCGCGGTGTGAAGGTCACTCGTGGCTGGGTGTGAAGGTTGCGTAGCCAGGCTGATAACCCCGGCTTGGGGTGGTTTGATAGCCTGCTGGTGAAGGTGCATATCTCACGCTACGGTCAGTGTGCCCTGAGCCCGGACGTGGGCCAACAAGGCGTGAGACGTTTGGTTGCAGCAACTGCTGCTGCTTTTGATGTTGGTATTTAGCTCGCGCAAGCTGTTGGTGGTCTTGGACCTGTGCAAGCTGCTGTTGCTGTTGCAGTTGCTCGTTAGCAAGCCCCATGTATAATGTCTCGCTTTTAAGGTTGCCTTAGCCACAGGGCCAGCATGTGACGTCGTGTGGGTTGTGGACGCGTTTGCTGAGCTCCCTGTCGTTGCTGGCGGGGTGTGGTCTTGCAGTGGTGCATTCTCGTTCATGCCTGAGTTTGTGATGCTCTCTGCGTCAAAGTCCTCTTCTTCTTCCTCGTCTATTCCTTCGACGCCATCAGGCTTTTCTTTGTCGTTCTTTTGCTGGTCCTGTGTATCACGGTCTTCCAGTTGTTGTTTCTCTCCGCCTTCCAGTGTATTAAGCTCCTGCTGCGAGGCTGCCGAGGTGTCACTATGGCCTTCTGTAATGGCGTCGTCGCTTTTACCGTGGTCTTGTACATCTAGTGACAGGTTCATTGGTTGCATTGGGGAAGACATGATGGGATTGTTCTTTACCGCTTGCCGCGTCTTGTATCCGCTTTTAGGGGGCATCCTGTTGACAATTCTGTGTTTCTGTTGTGGACTGCTAAGTTTATGTTTACCCATCACTTCATCTCCACCATTATGGAACGGTGATAAATGCTGGTGGGGGAATGTTTATTATTAAGGGGGTGAAGCAGCTATTGTGTTAAGCTTAAAGCTTGCTTCATTATTTATTTAAACTTCTGTTTTTGCTGTGTTGTGAAAGATGATTCAATCCAAGCGAGAGTAAGCAAATCCAGGTTGATTAATTATCGTCATTAATCAGATCATGTTATTGTTACAATCACTTTTCAATAAACTATGATCATCACAAATCATTCTGTATAATGTTGACTATTGTTCATTCAATGGGGCTGAAAAACAACACTCCTTCCTATATCCCTCCTGTAGCTTAACTGCCCTTCTCCCCTCAGGCAGCCATGCATGTGCCTCCTTAGTCATTATGTAATCTTACTCGGCACATGCGTCTGTCTGCTGAATCTAATCATTCATTGGTTATATTTGAAATATTGATATGGTCACCCTGATTATTACTACACTGATTGGGTGAGCTTGGTTTATTCTGAGACTAGACATTTGAATGAGCAACTCGCATGACAATCATATGATTTGTGACTGAAACGGTTATTATTTGAATTGAGTTATTAATGTACATTTTTCCTTGTTGCATCTTAGTGCATTGTTTAATTATTTGAATGGGTACATTTGTCATCCTTCCAATCTACGCTGTCAACGGGTCTTCCTTCGGGTGCAAACAATGCCTGTATCATGAACTCGTGCTTATAGTGGACACTAGGGTTGTAGTCGAATGGCTGGAGCTTCACAGACACAATTTCCTTCTTCCCAGGTTCGAGAATCCCATTGATGGGCCTCACACAGTATTGATGCGGTTGGTTGGTCTTCACTTTGAAGCAAACTTTTCTGTTGGAAGGGTTGCTCACCCTCACTTCCAATATAACTAATACGTTGAATGGGCCTCGGAATCGCAGTTCATTTGCTGAATCAATATGCAGTACTTGCTCAGGTTTTGTAGCCATTTTGTATGCCAGATTCTTGTCAAATCGCTGCATGAACACTAACATAAGAAGCGTCTACTATATATTGTTCACAAGAATATTTCGTTCTTAGACTTAATAATAATAATTATAATTACATTTGTATAGCGCTCTATCTATAAAATGCTCTAAAGCACTGAAACAATATATGAACATTAAAAACACTGATGCAGTCCTAAAACAACAGTTAAAGAAGACAATTGAATTAATACAATATCATATATATGTACGTAAACAAACCATTATATTAAAATTGCAAGTAAAATGCCTCTTTAAATAAAAATGTTTTATGTTGACGTTTAAAAGAATTAACAGTGTCACAGGTCCTAAAATGAGTGGGCAATTTGTTCCAGGATCTAGGAGCTGCTACACTGAAGGTACGGTCCTCATATGCCACTGTTTTTGATTTTGGTACCAGTAAAATATTAGATGAGGATGACCTTAAAGGCCTTGAAGGTACATAAAGTGTAAAAAGCTCTTTGAGGTATGCAGGACCATGATTATTCACACTCTTAAAACACAGCAATAAAACCTTTAAACTTAATACGCTGTTCTACTGGCAGCCAGTGGAGCTCAATAAGTGATGGAGATACATGATTGTATTTTTTGATGCCACAAATAAGTTTGCATGCTGAATTTTGTACAGACTGTAATTTAGAAGTGAGACTCTTTGGCGAGCTAATCAAAAGTGCATTATTCTGATCTAATTTGGAAATCACAAATGCTTGTACAACTGTTTTTAATTGCTTGTCGGAAAGGTATTTTTTAATTCTGCTGATTCTGTGTAAGTTATACCAAGCATCCTTGCAAGTTGTTGCTACCTGCTTATCTAACTTAAGATGTTGATCAATTTTGGCACCAATTGTTTTTACACATGATGAAGCAGCAACTTTAGTATCTCCTACAGTTGCTGCTGTTGTTTTTATTTGCTTAAGATTATGAGCACTACCCAAGATCATAAACTCAGTTTTGTCATCATTAAGCTTGAGGTAGTTATTGGCCATCCATAATCTGATGCAAAGCTCAAGCTGTTGTTATGTTTCAGCCTCTTGATCAAAAATGAAAAATAAATAAACTTGGGCGTCATCAGCATATAGATGATATTCTATTCCATGCTTTATAAGTAACATATGTCTGCAACTGGGGAGCAGTAGTCACCAAAGAGACCTGGTCCAAGAACTGAGCCTTGGGGCACATTGCACTCCAGTAATTGCTCCTTGGATTTACAGCCTTGAACCATGATGTGATGGGCAATCACCACAAATAATAAATGCACCTCTAGGTTTAAGAGTGTTGACGTGAAATTATAAATATCTATAAATCTCAAAATTCACACGATATTTAACTAGAGTTCCACGACTCTTATACTAACACAAATATTTAATCTCAATCAGTGCAAATATCAACTTTTGCTAGTGCATCAAAATTCTCTCTCCTCAATCTCAATCACACTGTGTGGAAGCGAGGAGGGTGGTGATCGCCACCCGCATCACCACCCAAACTAAACCAAAATGTGAACAATTTTATATAAGCATTTTTCTCACTGAAACTCGAACTATGTGTTTAAATCTTAGCATGAGATGTTATTTTATTTTGATAATCTACCCAAAGACACCCAAAACAAGAGGATTCCATGCTTAATTTAGCTATTTGAGAATTTTTTTTCACTCCGACTGATGTAGGTAACTTTTATCAAAGAGGAGGGTGACGGATGATAAAAAGGTTCTTGGTGAGGAGGGTGGCACTTATCTTATCTACAACTATGTGTTATGTTTGTGCCATTGGGGCAGTATTGGAATATTCTAGGGTAGACAAAACACTTAGGTGGCTGTTTGAGTGAGATTTGTGGTCTTTTACAAGATTAATACCCTTCAGTTCATGCATGTATTACCATCACAACACCGCATTGGCATGTACTGTCAAGGAGGCTATGTTTTAACATTAAAATCATCTTTGAATGAAGTTACTTTTTAAACAGCCTCCAAGCATACACACACAATCAGCAAAAAAAGGGAGTGAAAAACTATTGCAATAACTAAAATGTTTATTTTTTTTGGCGAGCAGCTACCCACATATAACGGACCCACTTAAGCTTGAAGTATTCATATGAGCAAATAATGTGTGTATACTTCATTGTGACTTATAGGCACAAAAAAACAACAAAAAAACAACAACAAAACACTCACACTAGTATGATTTTACAAACCCCCAACCCTAAAATTGATATTTTCATTATTTTTATTTCGTTTAGAAGTACACCACAGATTTTCACAGCCCACCGTGACCCAAGTTTATGTTCTCTTCCTAACCTTTGAAAACTGCATAACTGCACAGTAATCTGAAATCGTCATCTCCTTATTTGAGATTAAAAAATGACCAAGAATCAAAGATATCCCCACCTGTTTTAGATAACCACAAACTTTTACGGCGACCAGCCCCTCATTATCATGTAATTACATTTTACTTATGTGCACAGCTTGACATCCGTGGTCGATCGTGCAGAAACATGGAAAAAGGGGACTATTTACTGTTTCATTCTCTTAACGGGCAATGCCTTTCATTAGCATGGGTGTGTTTGTGGTGTCACGGGGAGTGTGTTAATTAAGTAAATGATTATAGGGGTATGGGTTAGGGGTATGGGAGCAGATTAGGGTAATCTATGACTAAACAGGTCTCTGTAACGGGTTGGCCACGTTGGGAGCCTCATGAATGTATGTGTTAATTGTACTGTGACAGATTTTAAATAGTTTACTATGATATATAGATTGAAGTACTGTTTAAGAAAATACATATTTTAAACATGGAAGCAATGTCAGTCGCATTGGTTCAGCTCTCCTGTGGTCACTTATTTATCGGATTGAATTACAGGCTAGTCCCTTATTAACATTTGACATTAGTGACAACCGGGCTGTCTTTTCACACCGTGAAATCACTACATTAAACAGTGATTTTGCTCGCTATTTATAAGTGGATAATTGATAACATGACAGACAACAGGTAAGAGTTTATCATGGAGATTGACTCACCAGGCTCAAACTTTGTAGGGAACTCCTGCTTATCATCAAAATGAAGACTGCAGATACGGGACGACGTTTTTACAGATTCCATCGACAAACCGGTGCTTTCAATGAAGTTTGTCAATAATTGGTGCCTTGTAGCACATGTTTTTGAATGGGGAGGGATCCTGTGGAATTTCTTATTATCATTTTTGCTTTTATTTTTTACCTCACAACTGCTAATGATGCACCTACTCCCTGGCATATTGTCAAAAGGCAAAAGCACGATGTATGTTTACATGTATAAAGTCTGCTGCCAAGGTCAAGGTCGGAGCCAGTGGCGCCAGTGTCTATTGGGCCATTTAAAACCGGAAAATGGGACAAAAATCTATAAATATAATTGAGGTGTACCTTGGACCATTTCTGGTTTTGAGGTGAACTATTATTTATGTATTTTCCTCCAAGTACTCTCAACACAATACACTAAAAAATTAATACACAAATAAGTGCTAGACCACTACACTCTGCTTCACTCTGAAAAGTACACCTACCAAGAACAAAATATGCATTCCATATAATAGCAATGATTATTCAATGTTGTATTGTTTTTTAAAAGATACCAATAGGGCATCATTATTATTTTTAATTCACCTATACCAGCATTACCAGGACTGAATTATTTTCTTCATAACCTTTTAAGACAACACTCAAGAAAAAATACTACTAAATATTTTTAAAGTCTACAAGTGTCATCACTGTTTTGAAATGAGTCTTGTTTTTTTTCTTTATTTCATTAAATACATGTGACCTACAACATGTAAAATGTGAATACAATTCCACAAAATATAGCACATATATCCATGCAACAGAAAATGTAATGTTGTTTTACATTAAATTATTAATGCAAGCCATAAAATTTTCTAACAGCTTGAATAGGAATAATGAAGATGAAGTTGTTTTAGTTTATTGTTCATTAACAAATGCTCTTCTTGGGTCACTATAAACATGCATCCATAAAAAATCAGGTAGTTTCACATTTTACTGGTAAGTACAGTACAGTACTACATGTACCTTATGTTGATCGTTTCAACACTACCGATGTCACCAGATCCAGACACACCCACATTCTCCTCAGTCAACTCACTCAAAGTTGGGTGATTGTAGACTTTGGGTTTCCTGGTCGTTTTCATGTAGAAACCCTGCAAAGTTTCAATAATGACTAAAAAAAAAGGAAACTTTCTGGGCTACTAAATTTTGCTCAAGGGTAGAGGTTGCTTCAAAATGAAATTTATATATGTTTCTATTAGAAGGGATTTTCGAGATTTTTTTTTTTTGGTGGAAATCGTGTTGAATTACACGTCAGGCCCGAAAATTTGGCAGTTCTTTAATTTTACAACATTTAATCTTTATCATCACTAAGAAATAAATATAGTAATGTCGTTGTTGTGATATATGTATTTTATTCTGCATTTGTTCGTGGCCAAATCTAACTTCATGGGAGAATTTGAGGCCATGTTTGCATACTTTAAACGCTATAATTTCACTTTCGTAATAAAGCAACATACTGCGTTTTACCCGAAATCACAGTAAACCAGCAGGATAAAGTTCAACGACATAAAAAAATCAAAATATATTGTTACCTGCACCAGCCGGTTGCACTTAAAGGTTCTATTATTCAAAGTATTGATGGTGATTCTTATTATCACACTTTGAGACCATAATATTCTACATATTTTAAAGAAATCTATCGAATACTCCCCAGATCAAGATGACAAAATTGCTCTTTATTATCGCCCTACCTGTCTGCTAACATATATCGTTTATCGAAAAGCTATGTTAACAATATGCAACAACGATGCGCGTTTGACTAAGGCTGATTCTCTGAAACCAGCATACATATGCATAAATTATGATAATGAGCTTTTTGTAGCGCTACTCCTTATCTCATTGCAGTATGGTCGGTGTTGACCTGTTTCGGTGTGTAATAAAGGCTAATCATTGATTAGCGTAGTCAGTCGAATGTAACGTTAAATATTATTGGTAGTTGCGCCATCTGTTAGCCAATGAGATGGCGCAATAATTAGTTTGTTCGATGTCAGAAATACGTCATCATTTCTCGTGTGGCGTGATTTATGATGACGAAATGCACATCGATATGGCGGATGTTACAAAATTTTATTAGGTATTTTTTACATTTTCTTAAATTACATCGTTATTTAAACGTGTTAGTGTTTAATCGTGTCGGATAAATTTTATTCGTTCGATTAGGTGGCAATAGCATTCTTTTACAAGCCGTTTTTCTGCGATAATCGTGTTTTTTTGCACATTTCATGTGCTGTGCCAAATCAATCTCTAATGAAATTGTTAAATGTAATAAAATTCGGCGAAAACATAGCGGCGCCCGCCAGGCGCCGCCTATCGAAGCGCAGGCGCCGCAGGGTGGGTGCGGGGGGGGGACACCCCCTCCTGCGCTTGGGGGAGGGGGATCTCCCCCGAAAATTTTGAAAATTTGATGCATTTTTCTGCAATCTAGACTAGAGCTACTATTTGGCATAGACAGATATCTACATAGTGTTTCGCGATATTCATTCAAATATTACTTATATATGCCATAAGATAATACTTATTATATATCTGGAATGTACATCATGTAATGGAATCATAATATTAATGAATGTGTGATATCTGCTCTGTATCCTTTTAATGCCACAATTAAATAGAAAATATTAGAATTTTGGTATGAAATGTTTTAGCGCGTTCGATGAAATATTAGACCCACGAAAAAAGTGGTGTATCCAAAACTTGACTGAAACCCCCCCTCGCTCGAAATGGAATATCGTTCCATTTTTGCGAAGGGTGACAAAATATACATCATCCCTTACTTATATTTTCGTAAGATAAATATTACTTATGAGTCATAAAAATTATATGATCTATGGTGAACGTAGACCAGTAGGATTATGGATTTATTTGTCTAGAAATTTGGTTATGGCTGATGAAGTTTCTTTCACCTTATGGAAAATGTCCTCTACATATAATTCTAAGAAATTGAGTCTTAATTAAGGGAAACTGAGGGGGGAATAAACGTTCGTTGCTAAATTTCGAGGGCGTGGAGGCCACTATCTAGTTATAATTTATTTTATGACTTTTATTCAGTATATTTGATAATGTTTTAATTGCCAATCAAAACAGATCATGAATTTAATAAATTAATTTTGAAAACGAATTAAATTTTGACTATTGATAAGACTTGGAGCTGGCTGGTTACTTGAAATGAACAATAATAACAACTTGCATTTGTTAGCCCTTGTAATTAGTGTATCAAGTTGTTAAGTTTTGACTTCTTTCTAAGTGGGACAGACTTAGAAATGTTTCTATTTGCTTTTGTGTATCTGATTTAAGCAATTATCAACTCCTGTCACCCCAGAATAACTTTGCAAATAGAGATAATTAAAAACTTGGCTCCAAATGCCAAAAAGACATTACAAATGCACATGCCAGTTAAAGGCACAAGCTCTGCAAATACAAAGCCACTACTGGAGGTATTGTTATGAAGTCATTATTGTACTAATTAGTGCAGGTCAATAGTGTCTTGGTTAGGAGTTCACTTTGAAGTTGGTTAGAACATTGTCAAGTGCTTGAGCATATTGCTCTGAAGTGTCAGCAGGTTAGTGTCAGGGTTAGTAGTTCAATTTGAAGTCAGTTAGAGCTACTGGTTAGAACAATGCCAAGTCAGTGCTTGTACACAAACAATTTCTCAAAATTCTCATTTGTCAACATATATCTTCTTAGCCACCATAAATAGACCTGCTTTATCGAACTCTTAAAAAACTTATTAAATAAAAAGACATTTTGAAAAAACCCAATAAAACCCACTTTGAAAAAACCCACTGAAAAAACCCAACCCAAAAAAACCCGGGTTTTTTGGGTGGGTTTTTTTGGGTGGGTTTTTTGATGACCAACCCTGCTACGTCTACTTGCTAAATCTATCAAAAATCTATAGATTAGATCACCAATCGCAAAAACCGTTCATACACATAAACCGTGTATTAATACATATGATATAAAATTTAGTGACAACTGCAACGGGGAGTTCACGTCATATGTACAATTCACGGATTGTGTGTATGGCCGAAAAGTGCGATTGGTGCTTTAGACATTACTATTCTCAAGAAAACCCTCGCTTCCGTTCCCTGTCTATGCGGGTCTACGCGGTGACAACAAACACATAAAAAGCATTTTGAACATAAACAAGTAAACGTTTGGAACGTGCAGCGTTTTGTGTACAGCGTTTCACGTATGCATTGTGATTGTTTGGCGATGTACCGGTATTTGCTGTGTTAACATTGGTAATGTTCAATCCCCAGGAAATTTTCATTAGCAACCTAAACACTGTCCAGTATGTTATACAATGATATATGCATAATGAATTTTAATTCACAACCAACATAATAAAGCAACTTTAAGTACAGAAATATCGTGTCAAAACCAGACACTTTGCCGTGCATTTATATGGTCACGTGTCAATGTTTTCCCCTGGCGAGTGTGTTATCACGCGACTTGTGATGAGGGGGTTTCCTTGAGAAAAGATATAGGTGCCATGCCAATGTGCAGGTGTTGTCACGTGACGTGGCACAAACACAAGAATCATTTTTAAATGTCCAGCCATGCTGTATTGTTGGTTTACGGTGTGTGTGGCAGAAAAAAAATTACCAGGCTTACTGTCAATCAGGGTTGGTCATGAAAAAACCCACCCAAAAAACCTGGGGTTTTTTGGGAGTTGGGTTTTTTCAAAGTGGGTTTTATTGAGTTTTTTGGGTTTTTTTTCAAAATGTCTTTATTTAATAGGTTTTTTCAGAGTTAGATAAAACAGGTCTATTTATGGCGGCTAAGAAGATATATGTTGACAAATGAGAATTTTGAGAAATTGTTTGTGTACAAGCAATGACTTGGCATTGTTCAAACCAGTCAGCTCTAACTGACTTCAAATTGAACTACTAGCCCTGACACTAACCTGCTGACACTTCAGAGCAATATGCTCAAGCACTTGACAATGTTCTAACCAACTTCAAAGTGAACTCCTAACCCAGACACTATTGACTTGCACTAATTAGTTTTTGTTTAGATTTTGTTTATCTTATGAAAATACAAGTAAGTAGCTTCCCTTTGACACCTTAAACGCTATTGTTGGTTCAATCAAAGCTGTGGTATGATGGTTTATACAAAAAAATATATGGGATGGGTGTGAGGTGCGGCGTCTACTAAACCACGGGACGGAGACGGGATGGCTGGCGGAACGCTGACAACATTTGTGAATGTGCTCTCGTAAATGGAGAGGATGATGATGGTTGGTTGAATGACATTGACTACTGCATGGCAGTATGCAAAAGTCAGTTTCCCACTATTAGTGGCATGCAGTCTTGCTTGAGCACCTGTTCGGGGAAAAAAAACAGGGAAAAAAAACCCATTTTCAAAGGAAACATCCCTTTTAGGGGTTCAAATAAAAACACGGATTTTCATTTTGGGGAAAAAAGGTTTAAAAACCCAAAAAA
>CM032669.1:27675221-27701266 GCA_019095985.1 Streblospio benedicti | reverse complement strand
AGTACAATTCTCTCTTTTTAATCATAAATCAGACTTTTCTTAATTTTTTATCAGTGCAAATATCAAATTTATTAGTGCATCACAATTCTCTCTTTAAATCATAAATCAGACTTCTCTTAATTTTTATCAGTGCAAATATCAACTTTGTGATATACAAACCTTAAGACTTTCAACCTAGAGTTTATAGACTTTCTGGTCTTTGGAAAAGTTTATAGACTATGGTCTGGTATGAGCAGTTTAAACACTTATCAGGTTTAAGCAATTTATACTCTTATTAGGAATGTTTGTTTTACTTCCGTGAAAGGAGTTATTATTTGTCTTTGTGGACAAGTGACTTCTAGTTTGATATGTGGCTTTTGGCTGCTTTTTAATGTGGGAGAACCGGAGTTTACCAAAGAAGGGGACCTTCTTTTTAAGCGTCTGTTAAGCCACTAACAAACTGAGTTCACTGTGCCAAGACAAGAACTGATGCTCCACATATCATCACCACTACTTATTGGACCGTGATGCAAGAAAAAGGAGTGTTAGTGTGCATTTTCAAAGAACAAACACTTCCAAAAGTTTACAATACTCCATGAGCAACATATCATATATCATTGGAAAGGTCAAAACATTTCTTAATTCATGGTAACATCAAAATATCTGTTATTTTGATCATGTTTGTGAAATCTGTACTTCTAGTCAATAATATAATGAAAGTTCAACATCTGTCAATCATTTTGCCTGGGCAGAACCCTGGACCTAGAGGCTGTGCATCTCTGACGTCACGCATCAGTGCATAGTCCGTCTGCTACTGTTTTATTCAATAAAATAACATTATTTGTTATTAATGGTTTTGCAATAAAATCTATATATGTTTATATCATCTTGGGTTACATAAGTCATCGAATAATATTATATTTAACTACTGCCTTTAGCAATTATTTAGCTTTATAACACCCAAAACGCACGGAACTTCTAGATAGATTGACATAAATCTGAGCTCGCATCTTAAATCAAAGAAACTTTTGCTAAACCCGTGAAACCTCCTTATCATGAATCGCCAAATGGTCTCTGATGTATCGGTATATTTGACATTTTAAAAGTAAAAGTATACCTTGGGATCCATTCTTACTCAAGGTCTTTTTAATTTTCCTTCGTTTTCGGGTTTGCGGGTTTCAATATCAAGCAGAAGACACATTCTGAGTTTTGCTGCGTATGCGCCGATCTTAGTACTTCCGGAATCAGCTTTTGGCAATATATCATATCAATTTAGTTTTATAAATGGTATTTTCTTTCCACCAGGCTGATGTCAATATTTATTCATATCATCTAGTAAGTTGTTACATATATAGACATTTTATTGCGTTGTTTTTATACTGGGGTGTGTACGGGTAGTTTCCAATCGAGCTGTCAAACTCCCATTCCTCATATTCCCCCCACTAGTTCTCTTTAAAACTCTGTTTGAGGAGAACGAAATGTAACGAATGATTGTAAATTATTATTGTTGTTATTAATTATCTTATTGGTTTTGTTTTTGTTTTGTTTTTTGTTTTCTGAGGTTTTAAGACTTTAGCGAACCATGATAACTTAACAGTTCCGCGGTATGGTAATAACTTATTGTAATGCACAATTTTCTTGTCTCCCTTGTGATTCAATTGAATCTCATTGGTTAACGCATTCAACTTTCGAATAATCAATACCGGACCAATAAAATATCATCGCAATTTTGGCGTTCGATTCTGATCAATGTTTGGGGCAGCATACCAGACTAGCATGCCTCTGTCTAATTCATGATAACTGGCTTTTGCATCAAATAAATCCTTGCGATATTTGGCTGCGATGGACAAGTGTTTTCGAGTTATTTCATGAGCTTTCCACATCCCTTCACGAAGATTGTTAATATATTCACTTTATGAACCAATATCTTCAGTGGGTGTTTTGTGCATGGTTTGTATGGGTAGTCTCACTTCATGACCAAAAAAAAATTGGGGGGTAAACCCTGTGGAACTATGAACACTTACCCAATAGGCTCCAGCTAAGCAGCCTAAATTCTGATCCCAATTCCGTTGTTGACCCTTTAGATAAGCCTTAATCATTCAAACTAAAGTTTTATTAAACCGTTCTGCTTTTGCATTTCCCTCAGGATGATATGCTGTAGTGCGATTTTTTCTTAATTCTAACCATTTACAAAGTTCTATGGTTAGCTCACTCAAGTAGTTTTTCCCTTGATCACTATGAAATTCTAAAGGACATTCATACCTTGCAATGATCTCATTTAGTAGGATTTCAGCTACTGTAGTAGCTGTTTGGTCAGGGAGTGCAAAGATTTCTTCCCAGCCAATAAAAGCATACGTTATCACCAGAACAAACTTATTTCCTTTGTTACTTTCAGGCAGTGGGCCTAAAACATCAGTCATTAAGCGGTCCCAAGGTGCTCCTGCACCAAGATTACCTAATTGGCCTTTGACTGTTTTATGGGGTGGCTTAATACTAGCGCAACTGTCACATTGCTGAACCCTGATTTGTAGTTCATACCAGTAAAAAGATTGTTGAATTTTTTTGTAGGTTTTCTTTTCAACCAAATGTCTTGATAACATATGGCTATGCATTAATTTCAAAATTTCTATTTGTAGCTCGAAAGGAACAATTATTTGGTTATATTGAACTGCATTGCTACAGGAAAAGGTCTTACAAAGAACTCCCTCTTTCATGTGGAGGTTTTTACGTAAAATCCAGTAATGTCGTAAATTTGGACATTCATTTTGTAATGCACCACTTCCAGGTAGGTCACCAGATTGAATCCAATCATAAACTTTACCAATTATGGGATCTGATTTTTGTGTTTCAATTACAGAAGCTATCGTGGTTTTAAGTGGCCAACTATTCTCACTTCAATGTTACCAGCTTTTGTGCTGTGTATGTGTGGAAAAGTTCCATACATCATTTCTGTTTTCCTGAGGCATTTTTTACATGGCCCACACCACAGGTTTTCTAAGTCTTTGCATTGACGATCCCATGGATTTGGACAACGTGACAATCCATCAGCGTTTCCGTGTCGAATCCCTTCCCGATGTTGTATTTCAAAATTAAATTCTGCCAAGCTTTCGATCCATCTAGCTATACGGCTCCTTGGAGCTCTTAGATTACACAACCATCTGACCGCTTGATGATCAGTTCTACTCAGGAACTTGCGACCCAGTAAATAGGTGGGGTAATATTCGGTGAAATAGCGAACTGCCAACAATTCTTTGTCAGTGACACAATAATTTTGTAGAGCACGACTGAGACTTTTGCTTCCATAAGCAATAACCTTCTCTTTTCCATCTTGGTAGATGGATGATACTGCTCCAATTGAAGTATCACAAGCATCAGTATCTAGTATGAATTCCCCACTGTCGGAAGGATGCGCCAAAATTGGGGGAGTAGTTAATGAGCGCTTTAAATTTATCATAACGTTATTGGCATCTTCACACCAATTGAACTGACTTTTTTGGTTAAGTTTATCAATGGTCTGGCAATTTCTGAATAATGGGGTACAAAGCGATGATAGTAATTCGCAGTACCAAGAAATGATTGTACTCCTTTTACGTTTTCAGGAGTCTTCCACTGTAGTATTTTTTCAATGTTTTCAGGGTCAGGTTGTACTAACTCAGCTGATATAATGTGACCCAAGAAAGTGACTTGCTCTCTGAGGAAATAGCATTTTTCAAGATTTAATTTTAACCCAGCAGATCTGATTTAATGTAATACTAATTCTAAACGTTTAATATGTTCTTAAATGTATGCGAAAATATGAGAACAAAAAAATGGACTACGCAGGGGTAATGTGCCCAAGAAATCAAAATAAACCTGATTATGTCCAATGCCACCAGCTTGAAATACAACTCTCTTGGCAATACAAGTTTAATTAACTATTGAAAATTAAGTTATCTCAAAAATTTTATGCCTGGCAAATGTGACATTAGTCATTCTGAGAACAAAGTGCAATGTCAAAAGATCCCCTGGGAGTAAAATGAATGTTTGGGCCTGATGATCCCCAACCAGACAGCAATGAAATACAACTCAAAATATCCTTTATTGTACAAAAGAAAATTAAGTTATTACGAAAAGTTTGCCAAATGGTCACAAATAAAACAAAAGAATGAGTAAGTCAATTTCACTTTTCCAAAAACAACTTTAATATTTCCTTTAGCACTCTATGTTCTTCTATAACTTCCACAATTTATGCTTTTCCAAACATAACTTTAATACTTCCTTTAGCATTCCATGTTCTTCCATAACTTCCACAATTTATGCTTTTCCAAATACAACTTTAACACTTACTTTAGCATTCCATGTTCTTCTATAACTTCCACAATTTATGCTTTTTCATTTCCCAAAAAGATGTTTCTCATGTGACAACTGAATACCTAATGAATTTAACCACCTATGCAGTCACAAGACTGAGTACTATATACTTCTGCAGCCCTGCTGTCATGCTTCACAGGACTGTGAGGCTACCTACAACATGCATATTGCACTACTACCTGAGGCTACCCACAATTTTGTGACATGCAATCACCTGATTTGGCGGCACCCCACGTAGTAGGTCATTGCACCCAGCCAAGATCACCACGCTCTTTGCATGAACAAAAAGTTCTTCGTATTTGTCCACCCTCTCTGTAATTTTTTTAAGCCCTGTCCGGGGTTGACAAAATTTGTAATCAAGTAGGTCTTATCACTACTCTTTAAACGTCCCAATTCTACAAATGCTGACTTCCACCCAGGCAAGAACTGTCTGTGCTGCACCTCGGCCACAAAATTCCTGAGATGGCTGTCGCCGACAAACACAACATTGTGAAAGGTTTCTGTCCTTAGTTCTTGCAATAGTTTCCCCATCACATTTTGTCCATCCCCACCCCTGCTTCTCGCCCAAAACTCATCGTGAGTGTCCTCTATGAACTCACCAACTCAAGTCGGTCTTTAAATGCCTCGCTTTGCTGCAGCTTGCATTCAAGCAGCTGCCTCATCACGTGAACTCTAATGTAACATAACTATATATGTATATATTATATATGTCTATAATATCTATATATTATAGCTTTGTTTAATGATACTCAACACTCATGCATTCAATGTTATTACAATGCAATACTCAGGAAATAAATGACATGAAAACATTTCATAATTTCTTAATATACATATTCTAATCTAGATTCCGACCAACTATGTTGCAACAAAATAGTAGTCAGTGATACATTTACATCCAAATCCAAATCCAAATCAAATTACCTTGCACAATCTGAGCCTTTTGGTACGCATCACCGTGAGTAGACATACACATCGTGTCCCCTCTGGATCTCCAGGATCTTGTTTGCCTTGCTGTTGCTGGAGAAGTGGCACACCAGTTTCAACCTCTGGTAGTGGTGCTCGGCAGTCGGCAATATCATGCCATTATACTCCAAAATTGCATTGGTAAAAGTTCGACAGAGGGTCGCTTTCTCCTTTAAAATAGTTTACAACGCTATCCATGATGATATACTCAATATTCTACAAACGACATATGAAGCAAGCTGCAATACAACCACGCTCTTATAGACGTGCGGCCGTCTCAAACACCATTGTGATTGGACGAGTTGTTAACTGGTAAAGGGTGACATCCATGGTGATTGGTCAATTTATCCCCTGCTAACTTTATTTCAGACATAGTAAAGATACTAGTCCATATATAAAAACAAACTTCAATACATATGCACAATTTAAAACATATAGAAGCATACAAAACTATAACTCAGTAAAATATATCACTTTTAAATCACAAACTATATAAATGTCCATTCCATCTTAAAACATATGAAACAACGGAAGTAACAATCTATTTATTGAACAACACTATTGAATGAGCTCGT
Organism: Streblospio benedicti; assembly: GCA_019095985.1. Taxonomy (NCBI): domain Eukaryota; kingdom Metazoa; phylum Annelida; class Polychaeta; order Spionida; family Spionidae; genus Streblospio; species Streblospio benedicti. Next base: position 27,695,396 of record CM032669.1, on the reverse strand, counting down.
CAACCATTTGTAAAGAAATTGACAGTATACGCTACTACCCAACCTTGTCCGATCACCGCCTTCTACTTTACAGCATCGTCCCTTGGTTGATGCGGCGGGCTAAGCCCACGCACGGCCCCAGGGTGGTCTTGCGGTTCTTTACAACAGCTCCTCGTTGTGTTCTAAAGCTCTCTACGTATTCCCCGGCCTGGGTTCTGGTTACCCCCTGCCAAGACGGTGTTCACCCCTGGGTTTCACAAGTAACCTTACGGGGAGGACTTCACACCAGTCCTGATACGCAGTGCTTCAGGCGTCCCCTACACACAGCCATGTGAGACTTAGTCCACGAGAGGGAGGAGGGCCACCGGCCAACCTCGGAAGAACAAGTGAATGTGGGCCTTTTCCAAAGAATAGGGCGGCAACCCTACTTGCTGCCCATCCAGCATCTAAGAGAGAACTGCCGCTATTCGGCTCGGATCTTCATGGGGTTGGGGGGGCTAATACATGCGGCCTCAGAGGAGGGGGGGCGGGGCGAAAAGTGTTACATTATATCAATATTTTCTGTCCTTTATTATGGAGATGCCTTCTTGAACACAAATGAATCAATACATAGCAAACAAACAATAAAAATAAACATCACACAAACAATAAAAATAAACATCCTGTCCATATTTCAATGTCTATATACACAATATAACAACACTACTATTAGTCTACTAAGGGTTAATCTGGGCAAGGGCATCCTTCCAAAATTCTTGAAACACATTTCTGTGATCATTGACAACCAAAAGGATTCTCTCTCTGTGAGCAGAATCTCGTGCCATTTCCACATACTCGGTGATATCCTTCACACATCTCTCCGCGGCATCATTCACAACACTCAACTCACCCAGAAATTCCCCAACTCTTTTGTACTCTGGGCAGTCTGGGCAGTATTTGTCCACCCTCTCTGTAATTTTTTTAAGCCCTGTCTGGGGTTGACAAAATTTGTAATCAAATAGGTCTTATCACCACTCTTTAAACGTCCCAATTCTACAAATGCTGACTTCCACCCAGGCAAGAACTGTCTGTGCTGCACCTCGGCCACAAAATTCCTGAGATGGCTGTCGCCGACAAACACAACATTGTGAAAGGTTTCTGTCCTTAGTTCTTGCAATAGTTTCCCCATCACATTTTGTCCATCCCCATCCCTGCCTCTCGCCCAAAACTCATCGTGAGTGTCCTCTATGAACTCACCATGGCACGCAAGTCGGTCTTTAAATGCCTCGCTTTGCTGCAGCTTGCATTCAAGCAGCTGCCTCATCACGTGAACTCTAATGTAACATAACTATATATGTATATATTATATATGTCTATAATATCTATATATTATAGCTTTGTTTAATGATACTCAACACTCATGCATTCAATGTTATTACAATGCAATACTCAGGAAATAAATGACATGAAAACATTTCATAATTTCTTAATATACATATTCTAATCTAGATTCCGACCAACTATGTTGCAACAAAATAGTAGTCAGTGATACATTTACATCCAAATCCAAATCCAAATCAAATTACCTTGCACAATCTGAGCCTTTTGGTACGCATCACCGTGAGTAGACATACACATCGTGTCCCCTCTGGATCTCCAGGATCTTGTTTGCCTTGCTGTTGCTGGAGAAGTGGCACACCAGTTTCAACCTCTGGTAGTGGTGCTCGGCAGTCGGCAATATCATGCCATTATACTCCAAATTGCATTGGTAAAAGTTCGACAGAGGGTCGCTTTCTCCTTTAAAATAGTTTACAACGCTATCCATGATGATATACTCAATATTCTACAAACGACATATGAAGCAAGCTGCAATACAACCACGCTCTTATAGACGTGCAGCCGTCTCAAACACCATTGTGATTGGACGAGTTGTTAACTGGTAAAGGGTGACATCCATGGTGATTGGTCAATTTATCCCCTGCTAACTTTATTTCAGACATAGTAAAGATACTAGTCCATATATAAAAACAAACATCAATACATATGCACAATTTAAAACATATAGAAGCATAAAAAACTAACTCAGTAAAATATATCACTTTTAAATCACAAACTATATAAATGTCCATTCCATCTTAAAACATATGAAACAACGGAAGTAACAATCTATTTATTGAACAATACTATTGAATGAGCTCGTCAACCATTTGTAAAGAAATTGACAGTATACGCTACTACCCAACCTTGTCCGATCACCGCCTTCTACTTTACAGCATCGTCCCTTGGTTGATGCGGCGGGCTAAGCCCACGCACGGCCCCAGGGTGGTCTTGCGGTTCTTTACAACAGCTCCTCGTTGTGTTCTAAAGCTCTCTACGTATTCCCCGGCCTGGGTTCTGGTTACCCCCTGCCAAGACGGTGTTCACCCCTGGGTTTCACAAGTAACCTTACGGGGAGGACTTCACACCAGTCCTGATACGCAGTGCTTCAGGCGTCCCCTACACACAGCCATGTGAGACTTAGTCCACGAGAGGGAGGAGGGCCACCGGCCAACCTCGGAAGAAGTGAATGTGGGCTTTTTCCAAAGAATAGGGCGGCAACCCTACTTGCTGCCCATCCAGCATCTAAGAGAGAACTGCCGCTATTCGGCTCGGATCTTCATGGGGTTGGGGGGGCTAATACATGCGGCCTCAGAGGAGGGGGGGGGGGGGCGAAAAGTGTTACATTATATCAATATTTTCTGTCCTTTATTATGGAGATGCCTTCTTGAACACAAATGAATCAATACATAGCAAACAAACAATAAAAATAAACATCACACAAACAATAAAAATAAACATCCTGTCCATATTTCAATGTCTATATACACAATATAACAACACTACTATTAGTCTACTAAGGGTTAATCTGGGCAAGGGCATCCTTCCAAAGTTCTTGAAACACATTTCTGTGATCATTGACAACCAAAAGGATTCTCTCTCTGTGAGCAGAATCTCGTGCCATTTCCGCATACTCGGTGATATCCTTCACACATCTCTCCGCGGCATCATTCACAACACTCAACTCACCCAGAAATTCCCCAACTCTTTTGTACTCTGGGCAGTCCTCCCAGCTCAGTACAGGTCTGTGAAGCCATTCTGTGCCAGCATCCAGGAGGTGGAAGAGTAACCAAGAGCGCTGCCCTATTAATGCACTCAATTGAAACCTCCTATGGAAATAATCAAGAAGCACTGATTTTCCTGTTTGCCATTGATAGTTTGCAGGTGGCCTCATTTCTATCAGTTTCCGTGTAACGGTAAGATGAGTAACGGTAAGATGGTCCGGAATAACAGCGCATCATATAACAAGATATGACAAGCACTTTAATTACGCCACATTACAACTACAGGTACTATTGAACTGTATTTATAATCAATCTAATAATAACTATTCTAATAAAACTTAACAAATGTCATAAACTGAATGACAAAGTAATTTAGGAATTCAAAGATGAGAATTACATATTATAGCTATATAGTCCTTCAGAATGGTTCAAATAGATACTGCATTCACATGTAGAAGGGGAATGGCATAAACGATTTTATAATGGCACTCTATGAAACAAAGGACTAGGTTTCTTGGCATATAGGATCTATAGATGCATTTTCTTGAATTCAGCATCTTGGAGTTGGTGAGCACTACTTTTTGTCTTTTGTAGAACTTTTATATCAAAATCTCTCAGTATGGCTACATCTTCTAATCTTCTTACTCTTGACAAAGGAACATATGCAAAGCTTGTGTCAGAAACGGGCATTTTTGTTGGTGGAGCCAAATCAACTATTGCAGCTGGCAATGTTTGTGCTTGAGATTTGTAAGCAGTGTAAGAATATGCTGGAACTATTGGAAGTTGAATGCGTGTTATTGTTGCAGCTTTTTTGGCTCTAGGAAATCTGTATCTAAATGTTTTTCGTGATGGAAAGATTCAGAGTTACCAAGTATTCCGAAATTTCGGAATCTTTCCGATATATATGAAGTTTATTCCGATCATTACGATCGGAATTGAGAAATTCCGAAATTCAGAGGAAATGACCAAATATTATAAAACTTGTACTTTTTTCCTTAAAATACTGATATTTTTGCTCGCATATGGGCGCCGCCATTATCGAATGTACTCTATTAAATCACGCATCGTGTATACTCTTTTACCGGCGCATAAAAATGCACTCGATTTAAAGGACGTGTTGTAAATAGATTTAGTCTCGATCACGAAGCCTACGTTACGTGTGCTGTCATTTATGCGGTAGACAGCCTCAATGATTGAGACTACTGTTTGGTGTTGTGAAATGCTCAATGCACCTGCACCAATACGACCTGTCAACGATATATGAAAGTCAAAATAACGAGAATTATTGAAAATTAATTAATTTGTGCTCTCCAGTAAGGTAATGTTGCAAAATTATAGGGACGAGTGTTCAAAATAATACAATGATATCACTGCATAGAAAAAGAGTATGCGTCACGCCCGATATTGGGTGATTTTAGTATCAAACATACCGTGGAATCTCGGGTATAAGACGACTTCGCGTATAAGTCGGGGCCCCTTGTTTTGACCTCAAAATTGGGAATTTTAAGAAAAATAGTAAAAATCTGAGCATTTTCATCGATCACAACAAACCTCGCCACGTGACTTCCGCCGTCTGCTCCGTTCAATTTGTTCTCGATTAGTTGCCAGTTTAGTTTGGTTACGGTGACCCTAAATACCGCGATCCTTTATTTCAACATGTATGGCATGGCTAATTCGTGCAAGTGGTGTGGAGGACTCCTACAGTGCGGGTGAATTTCAACAGATTGGAAGCAATTATAATCAATGTCATGGTATTTTTTGTTTTTTCAGGTTAAATGATTTACCAAAATAAACTGAGACTAGTATTAATCTGTACAGTTGTTATTTATTCACATCATATTTATTGACAATTTATCTTTTTAACCAAAGGCTAGTAGCTACTAATTGAAAATAAAAGAAAGTGACAATATTTTAGTTTTGTAGTTAATTTCATTATTTATTTAATTTTATTACAAATCATTGCCATTAATATGTTTTCAGCAATTTTATTTACAATACATGTGTAAGTTTTATTTCAATTTAAACATTCACATCTGCAGTTAAACATTCACATCCACAGTACAACAACCAATTTAAAAACCATTAAAATCGTCCTCATCACTTTCATTTCCAAAAAGTTCCTGGAACTCTTCTTCAGTTATCTGTACTCCGGTTTCATCATAAAAATCATTCAAAGCATCACCCTGCTCCACTTCCATTTCCTCATCATGTTTATGCAACAATTAGCACAATGACACGAGTAGTAATTGTTACCTAAACTTAGTCATACTGTGAGCACACATCAAAGGGAATTCAGCGGCAGACAGCCACTTGTTCTTACCTCCTGACACTAATTATGTTCTAACCTGTCTCTGCACTAACCACCAAATCTAAGCAAGAGGTGTCAATAGCAGTGAAACAAAGAGACAATCATACCATTATTTACAACTCCAGTGACCAGTATTTGCTAACCGGTTTGTGAAGGGCTAATATTGATTGTTATAAGCCTTTCTTGTCTGCTGCATGCAAACACGTGTTATTGAATGCATTTCATGCCACCGTTTATGTTAGTGCCAAGATGGCGGCCGGATGGTGGCATTATTTGCATTTGGAACAATTATTTTTTTATTTATTCACCATAGAAATGGATACACGTAATAAAATTGATAATGGATAGAAGATAAGTGGTAGGAAATGTTTTTATGACAATGTAACGTGGATCAGAGGCGTTAACTGTGAGTGCAAGTCCGTTGGCTGCTGTCAGTAGTTCAAAGTAGCATGTAAACAGAGTTTATACGTGATTGTGATCATGCCAAAAGTTGTGTCCCGCATATAAGTCGGCCCCCCTCTTTGGGAAGAATTTTTGGGTATTAAAAACTCGACTAATACGCGAAGATCTACGGTAGTGGTAGATACGACATTGTCATTGTGCGTGAGAAATCAAAAGTACATATGGATATGGTGAAAATTCGTGTTGGATAGAAGACACTAGATGCATTGTTATTGTTGTACACGACTGACTTTCTAAGGTTTTAAGGTAATGTGCATTTGTACATCCTGTGTGCTCTTCCAACTCTACATGCCTGTCTATCATTTTGGGTGTCAATAGACTCGGCGAAGCCTACAGGGGGGCGGGGGGTGTACCCCACTCTTGCGCCAGGGGGTATCCCCCATATTTTTTAATGTGATGCATTCTTCTGCAATCCAGTGTATAAATTACAGCAAAATTTGGTACTTGAAAGACTTAAAATAGATTTTTTATTTTTTCAAATGTCCAACAAGATTCATTTCATCATTTTCAAAACAGATAGTTACTATCACACATGATGGAAGATGCATTAATTTATGTTCTTTACTGGGCTGTAATCTTTCCTTTGGGTCTAAAATGATATGTTTCACTGTTCCAGATGTGCTATTGGCGATTCCAAATTCTACTGCTATGTTCTCTGTGATTTTAACTGGCATTCCTGGGAAGAGTGGACATTTGCCTGGCAGGTTACCTGACTTTGTAACAGCTAAGTTTAGAAGTTGTTCTTTTTTTGAGTCAACAACCTTTATTTTTTCACATGTATCTACTGCTTCAGCAATGAGAAGCTGATGTCCATATTTGGCGGCATTATTCACAGCATGTAGCAAGTTAGTGTTTTGTACTAAAATGTTTCCAGGCACTATTATTGGCGCACTTTCAAATTTTTGTGAAGTTATGTTTATTTTGCTAACTAGGCGAGCACAAAGGAGATTGTAATCTTCAGTAGTACCTTCACCATCGGATACACGCTCAAGAAGTTTTTGGTACAGGTAATCCTGTACTCTCATTTGTTCTGTTAGGATCACAACGTGGGTAAGTTGCGTCCAAATATGTCTGCCTAGCATTGAGTCCAAGTCCTTCTGTTGTACGGAAGTTTTCTTATTCGTCATTTCTTCAACTTGCACATATAATGGCTGATCCATTACTGGAGGGAATTGCGAAAAGTCACCTGTAAAAGTGAATATCATATTTAAATAGAATGACATATAATAAAAAAGCTTTGTTTACATGAAAAGTATCAATTAGATGAGCATAAATACTATGTAATGCTTATGATTAGGTGCTTGGTATAAGATATTTACCTGCAAAGACAATGTCGATTCCACCAAATGGAACCTTTGCAGCAGAGTGTTTTGCTGTCACCAGTCTATTGTTCAATTTGCTGAGAAGTCTACATCCAATCATTGACACTTCATCTGCAATAAGTGTGTGGATTGGTGTCCAGATGCCTTCCAATTTGCGGACACTTACATCTGATGATGCCATTTGTGTGAGACTGTGAATCGTACTGCCATTTATGTTATTTGCTGCAATTCCTGTAAATGCTGAAAGCTGCAACGTATGCTGAATATTTAACATCTCATGGACTTTTGCTATGGCCCGTATTACAGTACTTTTGCCAGTTCCTCCTTTACCTCCCAAATATACTAAGATTTGCTGAGTATTTTCTCCTCTGAGTCTTTTTATGGGATTTATAGTCGCAAGTTTTAAAACTTTGATTTGTTGTGGATTTAAATTAAAATCTTTGATGACCCCATCCACTATCTGTTCAGGTGTTAAAGCAGAAACTAAGTGTGGTATACTATGTTCATCACATGGTGGAAAATTGGTGTCAAATTGCATTGATCTATTGCTTACTCCTTCATCTTGCTGGTCTAATTGCTTTTTAAGAATTGCTATGTGCTTTTTCCATTGAGTGACCTTTTTCATATTTTGTAGAAAAAATATTTTATCATATGTAAACCACACCTGGCCACACTCAATACACCATGAAATCCTGTTGTATGTAATAATTTTATATTTTCCAGATGAATGCATATTTTTCACTTACAAAGGCTTTCTAATGTGTTTGCATTTGGTGTATTAATGAAAAGTTTTTAATATGTGTTTGTAAGCATATTATCTTTCCTCCAACTTTCTTATCTAAGAGATGGTCCTCTCAGTGGGGAATTTGATGAGCCTGGTTGGGTAAGAACCCTGCCACATACTAAGTGTGCTTGCAGCATCATGATTGGCTGAAAAATGAATAGTGTACCCGGTAATCACTGGTAATATAATAATAATGCTTTTCCAAACCGCGTACATAAGAAACTACAAAATTAATTTGTATTTGCTGCCATGGTGTATCTATATATTTTCAAACAAACGTTTTCTTAGCACAAGCCTTTTGTTTGTAAAGATTTCTAATGGCCAAAAATATGGCAGTGTGCGCTATCATATTGTCAATGTGCATGTACGTGAGCTGGGTCTGTATCCGTCTTAGTGCGGAGTTTACCTGCTCATTTGCCTGAGAATTAATGTTTCTAATAAATGTGTTTTATTGAAAGTGTTCAGACTATACCCAATTGAGCAGCCATTGTGACCAACTCTGTAATGTAGGCAGTCCACCAGAAACTTGGTGTTGGCAAACCGCTTTGCCTCTCTTTTAAGCGCATACAAATATAACTTGCATGCGTTGTCATAGATTATAATATTAGGTGGGTGCACAAAGCGCCTGACTAGCAAGTCAAACGCTGTCGGTGGGGATTCTGCTGCTTGCATAACTTGAAATCCCAGGCACACGCCATGTTTACAAAGCATTGTAAATAGTCCAGGACTCAACGTCTTATGTGTTCTTGTATCTTTTCTGAGTAGCTTTTTAACATATCATGTATAATGGGGCACTCACACTCCCAACATGCGCATGGCATTTTAATACTTTTTTCTTGGACATGCTTTTTAATATTGCCAAGCACGCTTCATTGCCTCCGATCTGAAAAATACCACAAGTAGGGCTTCCTCTGGATACCTCTCCAAGTAATTTCCGTGTTCCATTACTGCAGACACAATATGCTGCAATAATTTGCTTGAAGCTCTCGTCTTCATACTGGACAGCAGCTCTTTGTATTTACTATCTGAAATTGTGGGGATCATATGAGAATACCGGCCCTTTTGTAGGCCGACATATTTGGCCAACAATATCCTTACTTTTATCTCATCTATGAGCACCCGTTCCTTCAAAGAACTCCCTTTAACGTTCTTTCTCACAAAATCTTCTTGGTCTGTAAACAAAGGGATCAAGTCTTTCCTGCAACCTATCATTATCCCATCCATGATGAGATTGACCACATCGACTTGTGGACCACAGCTATGGCAGCTACAGACCTCGCTGTAATTGAAGTCTAGTAACTGTATAAAACCGTTATATGGTATCCGCAAATGGTTCAGGTAAGTATCTTTACCATCTCCACATACAATCCTAGTCCTCTGTGACGATCTGTGGCCGGCTGCCAGTGGTTACCGTGTTTCCTGGGTATCGTGCAGAATGTCCAACAGCCAACCATAATAAAATAAACGCTTATTGTTAACATTAAGTAGCAAGGTAGCAAGTCATCGCAACCATCATATTCTCGCTTGTCACTACATGTAAGGAACTTAAGCTTCCTATTTTTTGAAGGTACTAGTCCAAAGCTGTTGTCAGCATATATGGCCACAAACAGTTTCTCTGTTGAGAGCTGGTTTACCACCTCAATATCGCTTGAATCATCTTGATCAGGTACACCGTACAATTGCTCAGCTTCATTTGTGTGAATGCACGTTTTTGCGCAACTTGCTAACGGTGAGCATGGTCTACTGCCTAGGTTCAAATTGTCTACGCAACTGCTTAAATATTCTTCACAGTCGCATTCATACAAGCCATTTGAAAACTGTACCGTATTCTTGCGCATATAAGCCCCCTGGGCTTAATATCGAAGGTGGGCTTAGGGTTCGAATATAAGCCCTTGGGCTAATAAGTGAGAGCTTTTTTTTTCCTGGAGCGACCCAAAAGTGCTGTGTTTCGGATATAAGCCCATGGACCATTTACAGGTGAGAGTATTGGATGAGATCGTGACATATCTACGAGATTATAATTGTTCATTCACGTTTCTATTGGATCTCCGCATGGACGATTTTAAGAGTACCGACACAGTTTTCCATTTACCAGGAAAATATACACATCAACATACCTCATTCATATTCCTAGATCAATTAAACAAATCATATTTATTTATCTAAAGGACTATCCAATATTTTACAATGTTTACTGTACCTAGAAAACTATATTATTAGGTTTTTGATTGGAAAAAAAAATTGTGGTTTCCACATCCTTGACCTTGCGGCCGTTAGTTCTTTCAAATTGATGTTCGCTATATTTAGGAGCCTTCTTGATTTTTTTCCTTACCAACGCAATTGGATCCATTAGGAATTTCTAAAAAATCTTTATTACAAATGAAATTTTCCTCATGCATAGGATGTGTACGTAAAATGAGTTCATGGAAATAATCTTATTAAATGTACTAAATATGAACTAGTGTGAATGAGGGAACTAGTGTGGATTAATAACAAAGTTTATTTACATTTTTGTACATTTATGTATACATACATACTATATCATACACGAGCATCACAAACAAATCAGTCCACTAACACATGTCTAGTGGAACAAATCCTTCAAAGTCGGATTCATCAGAATCTGTTGATTCAAACACAGAGGGATACTTGTCCTCCTCACTTGATTCAGTGACAGTTGAGTCAGTGGCAGTAGATTCAGTCAACCCCAGCAGCTTTTGCAAACGTTTGTGGAGTCCACTTGTACCCTCAACAATGCCACAAAGTTTGAAACTTCTAGTGACGAGTTCCCTGCTCAGACTTTTCATAGAGTCTGACACCCATGACGCCACTTCTTTCTCCGACCACCCTTTGTGAATTCCTGTTCACCATGCTCCAACCAGTTTTCCCAAAGGGAGCGCATGGAGTCCTTGAAGGGCTTGTTTATGCAGACGTCCAAGGGTTGAAGAACAGGAGTAAGACCTGAGACGGAAGATGATAAAGAAGGTAAGGATAGATATAGGAGATAAAAGTTTAGTGTATTAGTAGAAAGCATGGAATAATATAGAATTACAGTGAATGGAAAGTGTACCTCCGGGAATCACTTTAATGTCTGTATTACACTTGCGAAATGCTGCTTTCACCTCTTCAGTGAGGTGGCATCTCGCACTATCAAGGATAAGCAGACATGGCTGGTTCAAAAGACTGCCACCAGGGCGCTTAGACCATACCTATAGAAACGTTTTCAGATTCAGACTAAGAAATAATTGTAGAGTAAACAAACAGCCAATTACTTACCATTGTTCCCATTGTTGTAAACAATTCAACAACAATGGGCGAATCACGCTTCTGGGAATCGTACTTGGCTCATTAAATGGTTCTCGATATGCAGCGGGCTTTATTTAATATGCGCAGTGAGCATGCGCAGTGATTGCGCATGCGCAGTAATTGATATTGTTTACTAGAGAAGCACGTGAAAATATTATTAAATTGTCTTTTTTTTATGCACTTATAAAACTATTGTCACAATACGGAGTACGTAGTAAACATGAGTGAAATACATATGACAACACCTATTACAATTTATCTTTGGAGGTAAGTGTTGTACCAGCTGTCGAAGTTAAATACTTTCATCATCGCCCACGTACGTCGTACCATACAGTCATGGTTATGAAATTTTGTGGTTCTACATTATATAGGTCAATATCCAATGCTTATTCGTCGTCGAAATGGGGGTGGGCTTAGAGTTCGAATATACGCCCCTGGGCTTTTAAAAGAGAACTTTTTCCATTTTCAAAAGGTCCAAAAAGTGCCATTTTTCGGTTATAAGCCCATGGGCTTTAATGCACGAGGATACGGTACAAGTCTGAAAGTCCACCTTTTTCATCACAATCACCAAGTGCAACGCATCCAGAACTTAGCTTAAAATGGAGCTTGCTTTGACATAAGTCTTTTGACGTTGTACTTCTGCAAACACACGAGTAGTCACATGAAACTATGTAAATGGAATATATTTGTATATATTGTATATGTGTAATAAAGATGGAAGAATTGTCAACATTATAACTATTACAAACCAAGAACCATACGAGATTTCTTGTCGTTAGTCGGTTAGTTACGGTTGAACCAACAAAACCAATAAAATAGCATAGTTTTGTACATAGTTATGGATTAGTTCAATAAAAGATAAAACTATTGCTTGATTAATTAAAAATTGCATTTCTTTTAAAAAATCTAAATATTCTCCAACATTTATTTTAAATTACAAATTTAGTGTCCTACTATGATACAGAACAAATGAAAATAAACATCAATAAAATTACAAATGCACTTACTTTTTCGAAGAGCCTGCAGCTTGTGATGGTCCTTGTCTATTGCACATTTCTACGTGATATATAAAGATCTGCCACTTTTTTAGATGGCTTCTTTTTGAAGGCACTCTTGTTGGTGGGGTGCAAGTCATTTGCCTCTATAACGGTCCCACAGTATAAAAATTATAAATTGCTGATTTTTATATTCCTTTCAATGTGGTCACCAAAAGACTGGTCAGTCTTTGGAATATCAATCCCAACCAACAATGACGTTGAAGGGTATCACTGACTTCTCAATGCCCTCAATAGAATTGAAAATATTAATTTATATTTATTGCTGGAAGCTATATGCAAAGAATTTAAGTTTGTCACAATACAGTGTCAGCTTTTGACCGAAGGAAAATTGCCAAGATACCAAAGACTGACCAGTCTTTTGGTGACCACATTGACCTTTGACCATCAATCCATGTTGTCTCCATGTATTCCATGAATCGATGGAGATTCTGTGGATGGGCTGGTGTGACCAGGTCTTCGAGCTCCTCAAAGACTCTGATTATTTCCTCTGCAGGTAGGAAACAGTGTCATCTATCTGTATCTGTAAGTTAATCTGCAGGGCGCAACGCTACTCAGTCGCTCTAGACTACTCCTGTGCAAGGCTTGTAGCCTGCCACAGAATGTGTCTACAGAACTGCAGTTGGCAGTGTCCGAGTCAATGCTGTTCCATTCTGGAATTGTCCGTGGAAAGAAGCCCAAGAATTTTGCAGGGTTCTTTTTTGTCCGAGTCACTTTTAAGAGAATGATTTTGGTTGTTGTTTTTCATACTGATTGCGTCCAGTGGAACGCACACCCCTGAATTTTCAGTTCGGGAAGTATGTCCATCAAAGCAGACCATAAAGCTGCCTCAAAATCTGTTACACATTTTTCCAATTTGTTTGTCCCCATGATAGTCGTCTTTAAACCGTCGAAACATTAATATTTGCACCAATGGCACCTGTTTCATGGCATCCTTGTGACGGACAAAAGCATGAATGCCCACAATTGCGTGAACGGCTTATTCACGACCTTGAAAGTACCGTCAACGTACCATGTTTTTGCTTTACGAAGAATAAGGATTGTTTCCTCAGTGTACAGTATGACGTGTCTATACTGTCTGACTATGAAATCAATTTTTACTAATCTATTTGGAATGGCCTATTCCACCCATTCAAAATCTAAGTTTTTAGGTGGATCGGCTTCTTTTGCTTACGTTCGTGGCGCAAACGAAACCATTGAAGGTTGAGATAACGAGTCGATTGGTGCATCCAAGTAAGCATGGTCATTTATTGCCTTTCTAACAAGGGATGCAGCTGATGAAAAAGGGTCTTGCCCTTCCTTCTTTTCTCAATTGAGCCTTTATCTTCGCCTGCATCAATGCTACATCCGAAGGCTCACATATGCGATTGGGGTCCTCTCGCAAATATATCGTTTACCTGCAAAACCGATGCTTTGCAGCGAGTTGCTGTATTTCGGATGTTACACTTCCATCTCTGGCCCTTTTTTGTTTCTTTGCCATCCTTTTCATAGGAATATCCACTCTCATCAATTAGGATATCAACCCCCTTTCTCAACCCGCCTGTCACGATTGTGAAAGCAGGAAGTCCCGCTGTCGCAGTTTCTGGGTCTGGTCCAGAAAACGATGGCTGCAACTTGAAACTCTTCTACCTGCAAAGTGGGAACCTGAATTCCCAATTCCTGGTTGGTGTCCGTGAACTGGGACACACACGTACGGAGTTCCTCCACTTCCTCGGTCAGGGCCTTCACCTGCTTCTCAGCATCGTTCCGTTGGTATTTATACTTGCGGGCCGCAGCTCTGCCTCGTCTTTATCTATACCAGTGTTTGCCGGTGGCTCAGTAGCCAGGTTAGTTTCTTCTTTGTCTATATCAGAGTATAGCTCAGTAGCCAGTTCGACTTCATTTTGATCTATACCAGTGGCTGCCAGTGGCTTATTTGTCAGATCATCCTTAGTGCTGTCATTAGTGAAAGATTCATTGACATTCTTTGTATTCTCATCAGCGGCCATTTTAATAGATGGGGATGTTTTGCTTAATTTTCTAGGCTTTTTCGTTTGTGAGCTACAGGCTCATATGCATCACTGTTTTGCATAGGCAAAAGATTTTTCTTGATAATTTCGTTTCCACTTTTAATGTATTTATCACCTTTAATTTTATTGATGAGCTTGTACAGATCAGGGGCAATAGTATTTGCATCTTTACCGTTCATCATGGCGGTGCACCGTGTTCGATACAGGGTCATGGTTATTTTAAATGCTCCTGTTTTGTTTTTGGATAGAGAATGGTGGAAGGCTTGCCATGATTTATACATAAGAACGTCTTGCACTATCAGTCCCGACTCATCTTTGTCTGGGTTGTATGCCATATGCCTCTTACTATTACTATCATGGGTGTGGTAAAAAGATAATCTTTAAGTAATTCGAACCCCTGAGTTGACCGTGTATAATCGTAGTTCCCCGACTTCTCTTTGACTCTTACTTCGTTCTGACATGCAGTGACATTTTTGTTGATTGCTTTATCTGGATTTAGCCTATAGGCCATTGTTCTAGACTCCAGTATGGCCAGTATCATCTACTGGTATATTTAATGGCATATCGCCGTTTGGGGTGTTTGCTCAGTTCATTGTTAATAGGAACTAAGTAAGATTATGTGGTGAGGAGGAACTGGTGAGAAGGGTTATTGTTTGTAACTATAGCCGCACTAGGAGCAGCACGAGCACTCAGTAGGGGACTATCTTGTCTGCTTATGGATAAAAGTATCACTCAGATAGAAAAACATAAAATAACACTCAAGTAAAGCAATCTGAATTTAGCACTCTAAAATTAGGGTAATCTAAAAATCACTGTGTGACTCTCAATAGGGGACTATCTTGACTGCTTAAGGATAAAAGTACCACTCAGATGGACAAGCATATTAAAAATAACACACAAGTAAAACAATCTAAAAGTTGCACTCTAAATTTCACGTAAAAGGTTCATAAAACAGGACTATCCTGTTGTTTGTCTTGTCATACGTTAGGTTTAGGTTGGAGAATTTCTACAACTCGGGTTTGATTACAGGTAGGCCATTTTACAAGTAAGCAATCATAAAACAAAATACCAGAAAACTTCCAAAAAGTGACAAGTGCCTGATTCTAGCTACCAGTATCTTGTTTCGTTGTCTATTGACAGGCGAGCAGAGGGATGCAGTCTAATTTACTTTTAAATGTAATATACACACCTATACAGTGCAGCAAGTTGTGGTTTTGTACGAATCGTAAAATTCACCACCAAAGTACAATCAATGATACGAATTTTTTAGAAAAAAAATTGTATTAACCAATGTAACTATCTACATAGATTTACATACTTATTAATGCTTTCAAAATAAACTATGACCGCACATCAAAATTCGTGCTTACATTATGACTGTCAATCACACTGTTCTTATACTTATCTAAAATATAAAATTATCCATTTGGTAATATTTTGATAGTAGAGAACCTCAAGCTGTACGTGTGTTTCCCAACATCTTTGCTAGTTTTCCCCTGGATGATTGCTCCATGAAATTTGCAATTTTCCTTGCTAAATTCATGGGTGTTAGCTCACCTTCCGTAAAATTTTTCCAAAGGTCAACAATCCTTCCTTGTTTTTTGTGAGCTTTTGTGCAGCGCTTTCTTATTGCAGCTTCTTCACTTACCAATCTCATGTCATTTTTTATATCCTCCGTCTTTTCTTTTAGCATGCCTAAAAGACGGGGAAAAGGCAGAACATTGTTGTGTGCTTCATAATTAAGTTTTCTATGAACCCCTTAACATCATTATTTGTTCTGATCAGTCTATTAAATACTGACCATGCTGCAACTGGCCAATGAGGAGATTGTAGCCAAGTGTTTCTATAGTATGTCATGAAAGTTTGCAATGACTCATTGTATGCATCGATGCTATTTTGTAAAACAGTGAAGGCAGGCTCTATATGTTCATATGGCAAGAATGCCAATGCCATCACTGTTTTAAGGAATGTGCTTGTTGCACCATTTTTCATATATGAGGTGGCCAATCCCAGATTTTGAATTTTCCTAAAGATTGCTTGTGTGTGATGGAAATTGCATCCTTTCAGGGACATGACGGGACATGTTCGCTTTACTGCTTCCCACAACCCTGCCTCAAAGTCCAGCATGATTATGCGCCATTGCACCTCACCCAAATCATGTAATACTGCTTCAATAACTTTAAGATAATCATCTGTCCGTTTACTAGACATTATGCAATACATCACAGGAATGGTCTTCATTACCTCGCCTTTTTGTATGAAAATATGTATGGAAAGCAGCTGGTAAAATGGTTTGGGAACAACTTGTAAAGTTGCATCCAATACAGGTTTTTCGCCTATTTTAACATTTTTTTGTTTGATCTTCTGTATAAAAAACGCTTTTACCTCATATTGGAAAAATCCCTGTGGCAACCGTCATTGGTATTAAAATTTAAATCTTTGGGCTCAGGTGGCCTTAAGTTTTGGCGTGCACGATTACCTATGCGTGTGTCTGTTTTTATGTTTGTTATTACTGCTTCATTTCCTGCATACATTTCTCGTCTTAAAGAAGTGGCAATCGACATTCCAGAATGCCATGGATCCACTTTTGCCTTTTCCTTTACTGCTGATAAATATTTGCACTCTTCCAATCCTCCTGGTGTCGGCTCATGCGAATGAATGTCATCACTTTGTACAAAAGTTTCCTTTCCCTTAGGCTGAAAAACTAGCACGACAGTTGTTACTTGAGTTTCTCACAGAGCATCACCATGTTCTGCCCTTTTTACCCTCAGGTAAGGCTGTATCTGAGTAGCCCAATGAGTTGTACAGCTTTGGCTTCAACATTTGTGACCCTTTAAAAACGATTTCCCACATCACCTGAATTTCACCATTATCTTGTTCAACATTGAATTCGGGCGGAGGCCCACTAATGTCATTTTCTTTTTCTTCAGGAACAGAAAAGGAAATACTTTGACTTATCTCTAAGTCTTCGATTAATAGTGCTGACCTCCTTTCTTTCTTTTGACGACTTGCTTCTGGTGTTGATGAGCGAGGATGCTTTGGTGACCTGTCAATAAAATTGCTCTCTGTTGATAGGTATATTAGGCGTAATACAATTAAATTAAGCTGAGGAAATAGTTTATTATATAGTGCACGCATGTTTAAATCACAAATGACATATATCTAAGAAGTACATATGACCATTATTGACAGAATTACTAGAGACTATATGTAAGTTAAAAACATCCCGCTATCCAATATGTCAAACGGGTCCTGTCAAACCAGAGTGCTTATCTGATCAATTCATCCAAATTCATGTACATACAGTAGAAACTCTCAAATAAGACCACCCTTGGGACCAACTTCAAGTGGTCTCAATATAGAGGTGGTCTCATTATGTAGGTTCATCTTGGTCTATTTATAAACTTTGGGACCGTGAAGTTAAAGTTGTCTCATTATAGAGGTGGTCTCAATATAGAGGTGGTCTTGAGAGGTTCCACTGTTTGTATTCCAATCTGTAAACCTACAGCATATGTACAAACCTTCTTTCCAGTGCTGCGATTAATTCTAGATCCAACGGCTCAGTTCTATGGTCGCCGAGCGGGACCCTCTCATCTCTTGGTCTCGCCTAGAAAAAATACACACGAAACCATTGTTGTGCAACATCTCGTGTAAAAACACACATGGGTAAAAAAACATGAAACTCTCGCCCCAAGGTCTCGCGGTCTCGCCCTCTCGCCTCTAGTCACATGACATCCGTCACGTCATGTGACCTACTTTAGATCAACCCAAGAAGCAATTTAAATACCACTCCACAAAAGACCAGCTATTAGTCCATGAAAACGTGTATTCGAGAAATGTAAACGGAATGCTTTTCATCCGACGTAACGTCACGGTGCACGTAAGAAGCTGGTTATCTTTCCAATGTTAAATGTGACGTCAGCCGTTGGAAATACAGAGTACATGAGCTAAAATCATTCGATTTTGTAACCTCTCGTGACCTTGTGTTTTAGTAGACAAGATTACATGGTGTACTATTAAATAAGGGAAATATAAATCTTATTTTAACAGTTGAGATGGAAAAGGTATTGTTTATTGATGTTTGAGTTTTACAGAACATATATTATTTTGGCTGAGCATTATCTTTAAAGGTTTGGCCAAGTTATCATTTTACATATATATTATTTCTTCTGGATTTTCTGAATCTGGACACTTCCGCTGAACATTAAAAATGCTACTGTAAACACTGTAAAATAGGTGGCCCTTTCAGTTTTCATATTGTTGAGAATTGGCAAACATTTCTTTTGGCTACTGGCTCAATATTTGATTGAAATTTTGATTTTTTATTGAAATAATGTGTCACTAGTTTTCATTATTTTCCATCTATGCCTATGACTCGCTACCACAGACAATAAACATTGAGTGTTTTTGTAGCTGATGGATAATTATGTTTATATGCCAACTGGCATTTAGGTAACATAGAAGAGTAATTATACATTGCATGTGTGCATTGAATTGGATATGAACTACCCCTGCATTTCAATGTTAGTGAACATTTATGAATAATTTGTTAAAATGCTTACTAAGAAAAAAATAAACATTTTGTTTAAGAGAAATATATATAGTTCCAGAAATTATACCTACTTCAAACATGTAACCAGTACAATGTAGTATATGCAAAGGTACCATATTTTCTCGAATAGGCGCCCTGGTGCTTAATAATTTAAAACATGCTATTCACCCAGCACTTGTTCAAGTAGGCACTTATTCAAGGCCAATAAAGCATGAAAAAATAGAGTAATATAGCCTCTACCCCCGGGGCTTAATCAAATACCAGCAGTTGATCGAGGCTAGGCTGCTATTCATAAAATATGGTACTTATTATGATAGGTATCCTTTAACTTTGCCAAATTTAAAGCAGTTATTTAATTAAATTAAAAGTCTGCCAAATTTAAGTTTGTTTTTTTTTATTCAAATATCTTTGACCACAAATATTTTTATACATAATGTGCTGTCGGCAGCCATTTGTAAGGATAAGTAGTTCACTTTATTTTTTCCACATAGATTGCTATCAGTCAAACGATCAGATCAATTTTTCGAGCAGGCGATAATAATTCTATATTTACACATTAGTTTTGTTAGTTTGTCCTTCATGTACCAATGTAAGTTAAACAGTTGATTAGGGTATTGTATGCCATTTATAAACAAAAGTTACTGGTTTGATCTGATTATTAAAGCAGTGTTCATCCTAGAACTTGGAGTCTGTGTGAATTGACCCCATTACACCAAAAGTTATGGGTCAAAAACACAGAACAATGGGACATAGTTCAGGACTAAGCCATCCTAGTGAGCTATACCAATTCAGCTTTAGTGCATATCCTCCTGGTGCTTTAATGAGCTGACGATAGCACTTAAACTCTCGTTCAGGACCTACATAAGGAGCTTTACAGGAAAATTTCCAAACAGATGAAGGAAAAGGCTGCTTATCTTTGTTCGATTTCCAAGTCATATGGAAATTAGACTGTGGAAATGGACACATTGCATAAGTATAAAATTTGTTTCCGCTAATTGCTCTCTGGTTATTTATTTTATTTATTTATTTATTTATTTATTTATTTATTTCAGATATTAACATGCATAAAACATATAAATATCCATAGATAAAACAAAAAGCTAAAATTATATACAATTATAGACATTAAGAAGTTTAAAAAATTAGAACAATCGTAGGTTCCATACTAAATTAAGACTGGATCTGTGAAATGTATTACAATCGGTAATTGCTGATAAAATGGAATTGTCACTTAAAAACACACGATTACGAAAACCAAATACAAGTTTTCTTTCAATAACAATAAAAGGATCAACATGCATATTTATCATTGTTACCG
>CM032669.1:27650306-27675121 GCA_019095985.1 Streblospio benedicti | reverse complement strand
ATTATAATTACGTCTGCCGTGCGTTAAGTACCTATTGGATTAATCAAATCAAGTCAAATATACTACAGAGAATATTGCATAACATAAATTTAATCTTTAGCAAACTGATGGTGTGTGTAAAAAAAACTGTAAACACGCAAACACACTGTGTTCTTGTAATTGGTTTCTTATGATAAAATAATAGAAAGTAAAAAGGTAAAAGATATCCCATTTTGTTGCAAAATCACACAATTCGGTTATAGACACGATGTGGTTTTTTAACATCTCTGCAAAAAATCTAAATATTCTTAAGATTTTCAAATGGCCAGGGTTGTGGAGAAAAAATTGTTAAAAATACACTCAAATTATGCGTTCTAGTACCGCCCAATTCTGCACTGGTTTTCCAGCTAGCATATATTATACAGGATACACCTATATAGTCCCTACCGGGCTTGCCTACATGAAGATATAAAAATTAAACCCATATTGCATATGAAGAAATAAGCATATAAAGGTTGTTTTTTTTAAAAAATAGAATATGTCTATTGTTAATGGTCAGAATCATAAGGGTTGGCCATCTACCAAGGCAGTGCCTTTATATGAATATATTATGTTTTTACATTGAAATATTATCGAAAAATACACTTTCCACACAATGTTTACCTAACCTGTTAGTATGAATTATTAAAAAATCTCTGAATTTGCTTCTAATATGATCTCCACTTACACATATTGAAGAATACATCAATATTATAGACATACATACTTTTAACTTGTATTCAAAGTGGTTTTAATGCTTGATTTGACACTAGGCCGTTGTATAGGCCGTTATTTCTGTGCCACTCCAATACCTGCAGCATGGGTGGCGCCATCTTGTAAATATTGTGAATATTAAACGAGCCTTGTTATTGGCGCATTCATTCCATTTCCACGCAACTACCACGCCTCTGATTGGCTGCTGATATAACATAGGTAAAACACAGCGTGTTCAGAGCGCTATTCGTTGCAACGGTGTGGTTTATAAGCCGGGGATTATAATGCCCCCAGATTGGCTTTGTATGAGAAGGCGGATAACGGATCGTAAACAAATGGTTGACCCCAAATTGACCTATCGTTAATGAGAACCTTTAACTGACAATTACATTTACATCCGATAATGACAGCTAAAACAAAAAACACACACGTTTGGCCACTATTGTAATGAATATTTGTACACTAAACTCTACATGAGTTTTGCAATGAATCCGCACAAATTCCACATTAAAAACACACGCTTTTGTCATGCGTGGTCGTGAATCTACATAGTAAGTAAGCAATGCTGTAAATGATCACCTACAAAATATCACAACGAGGCTTTAGACCAACCTTGACATTAGCCATTCTATGATTCAAAATGGTAGAACGAAGAAGACAAAGTGTTGAAAAGTATTTTTTGTGGTGCAAACTGTGGTATGCTATTGCGATTGTAATACTAACTCTATATAATTAGTGTATGATCATACATCTCTTTGTAAAATCCACTAAGAAACTATTTTCACTTACAAAATTGCCTCTGACGAGGTGCAAAATCTACTAGGTCTATATTGTTATTGTGTATTCGATATATATTAATTTTGTCTGACTCATGTGTCATGGTGCTATGACACTGTCACTGTCAATGTATCAATTTTTTCTCACTCGTGTGTCACGATACTATATGTAACACTGTCACTGTCAATATGTCATCAATGGCAATGACAACTAAAATATTACCGGTAATATGCTACTAGTATTAGTGACATTTCAGGTTGGCTGTCAATTATGCTATTGCCAGTATTGGGGACGACACTTCACCCATATCATTGCAATCCATTGTTAAGAAAGTGCAGTCATCCAACATCTTTGCATTAAAACCCCATATCAAAGATCATATTCATTCCCTTTTTCCTCATGTTTCATTCCATAGCCGCAAAAATATCTTCTTGAACCTAAAGTGCCTGTCATCAGAACAATCCCACAATAACATTGCATTCAATTTGATTCCCACATATTTGACTGTTCCCTACAAATTTCTCAATGCACACACAATAGATCTTTGCACTGTTCAATATTCTAGATACATCCATTTTCATTTACACATCTCCGGTACGCTAAAATATTTTATAAATGCCACAGAAATTGCCCCTCATTCAATAGGACTCCCAAGTCACATCAATATTACCTCTCAAAATCTCAACATCTTACAACAATGCTTTTACCATTTTCATCCATGTTTGGGGATTCAGACTGGTCCTCATCCTAACATTCCATCAAATTGTCATACGTCATATAATTCTATTGTATCGTTTCATTGTACCATCATCACCGCAAATCGTGATCATTGCTGTGCGTCATGTAAAAGAAGTACCGAATATGTTAAAGGTAAGTTAGATAACATTCATGATGTTCAAAAAAGAGATAAATTCAAAGATTATGTGGCTGTAGTTACCCTAAGTTGTAATGTGGAAACTTATATCTTTTGTTCAATATTGTATTTCAGTTAACATTACATATTTATTACATTACATATTTATTACATTTACATTTAATTCCTGATGGTGAAAATGTGTATAATCATGGAATGCATAAGTAATAAGACAAAACCTAATTGAAATTAACTTTATTTTTGTTTCCTATTTAGTCAATATTAATGACGATAAAACCGATAATTATATAAACATATAAAGATATTCTACGAAATATATATCAATTCTTATTGGTGTAAAATAAATTTAACTTTACACTACATATCTTACAAAAATTATAAGACATCAAATATATTTTAGCTACCACTACACGCCGACTCTTAGCAAGCACCAGCCTTAAAGAAACCGGTACATTATATTATTTTAAAAATATTCACACTACATAAATCTTATCATTGTTAACAATTTTTATTAACAGATGTGATGAGGTTGTATCAATGGCAATTGATCAAACAGTTGTCAGGAGGGCTACATTTGAATAATAAAATAATAATCTATTTTAGCTACAACTCGTGATATTTCATCTCCAACTACATTAGAACCGCTGTTACCAGCCAACACTGACACACAAACAGGTACATTATATTATTTTAAAAATATTCACACTACATAAATCTTTTCATTGTTAACAATTTTTATTAACAGATGTGATGAGGTTGTATCAATGGCAATTGATCAAACAGTTGTCAGGAGGGCTACATTTGAATAATAAAATAATAATCTATTTTAGCTACAACTCGTGAAATTTCATCTCCAACTACCGCTGGGACATTAGAACCGCTGTTACCAGCCAACACTCACACACAAACAGGTATATTATATTATTTTCAAAATTTCACAGTACACAAATGTTAATATTGTAACTGGTGAAATTTTCAACGCTGGTGAAATATTGAATGCAAGCAACTATCAGAAACAAACAGGTAGTGAGTCCATTCTTTTACAGTTATTTTCGAAATATTGATTTTCAGTTGATAAAAACCCTGTACATCTGTTTGTTTAGAATTATTTTTAAAGTGTAAATCATGTATAAAATAGTTGCAACTGATGGTAAACAGTAATTTATACATCACAAATAATTTTTATATAAAATAATTAGGTATGGTTTTACTAGGTCTTGATATTGAACACAGACTGTAAAAGCTATGTGAATGATAAGGCTATGAAACTGACGATGCCTATCTACATTCAATATTCATTGATTAACTCAAGAAAAAATCTTACAGGTTGCAAAACATCAGCAAGGTGTATTTCCAATGTTTCAGTGGAGTAAAAATATAAAATTAATTTGTAATATTTCACTCTCAACTTAATATATCTATGTAATTATCTCCAAGGCATTCCATTAGGTAAGTTTTGACTGTGTGGAACCTGTCAATGAACATGGTTGCTCACGGATCTGCTTTTTGGAAAAAAATACAGAATGCTAGCAGACAATCCAACACAGTCAGAAGGGTCAAACAGACTTTAAACGCGTGATTGATTGATATTAGACACACCAAAAATCACTGGCCCTATCCAACCTTATTGTAAAGTGATCAAAATGTTAGGTGTCATAATATTCACTACCATAGGTTTCACGCAAAACAATCCCTGCATAGTCCCATAACAGCTATGCGGTACAGGGACTATAATAATAAAACATAGTAGGCAATATCCAGATAGGCATATGCAATAACATTTTGTATGTTCAGTTTGACATTAAAAGAAGCTGTTATACTGTACCAATATCTTTACTTTCAGATGTTGAGGGCCAAAAGCGTCGTCAAGAGGACCATCCACTGCAAAAAACTTTCCAACAAATAGAAATAGAGCTCGGTAACAAATATCCTCATTTATCTCATCAACAAACTAAATTCATTGCCACCCAAATATCTCATTCTAACACCGAATTTTCGAAAACATTTAGATGGTCTACTGAAATTCTAAATTTTTCTTTAAGATTGTGGACCACCAGTCCAAAATGTTACCAGGAAATACTCAATAGTCATTATTTATCACTCCCTAGCATATCATTATTGAAATCATATAAAAATTCCATTCAACAGAAAACAGGAATCAACCATGAGCTCATTCATTGGTTGGATCTACAAATTTCTAAAAATAAAAGTTCAGCTATAGCCAAATATGGAGGTTTGCTAATAGATGAAATGGCCATCCAACAGAAATTGATATTGAATTCTCAAAATGGGGAGGAGTGCATGGTAGGCCTTGTTGATATGGGTGAAGAGGCATCAATAACAGCACCAAAAAAAGCCGAAAAACTTGCCACCCACATCCTTCAGATTTTGTACTTGGGTCTTGATGGTACACGGTGGCCAGTAGCGCATTATAGTAGTGCTACGGCAAGCGCCAGTGAAATTAATTTAGTTTTTTGGCAAATTATTGGTGAGCTGAAAAAATTTGGGTTTAACATTGTTTATACGATAATGGATGGTGCTAGCACAAACAGAAAATTTTTGAAATTTAATTTTTTTGGTGAAGATCCGTTGACAAAAAACATGAGGGTTCAAAATTTATTTGGTGGTTTAGATGTAGTTTTTCTTTCTGACCCATGCCATATTTTTAAAAAAATCCGCAATAGCATTAAATCATCTACCATTTCCAGCAATAGTCGATTTTTAACCATCGAAGGTTTTCCTGTTTTGTGGTCCATGTGGGAGAATGCCTATCAATGGGACCTAAGATTTTCTCCTAGACATTATAGAAAATTAACAAATACCCACATTTACCCCAATCAGAGCGAATTGATGAGAAATCACCTTTCATTTGAAGTTTTAGATGAAAATATGCTCCAACTAATGCTTTCGTATCAAAATTCATTAAAAAACTCTAAAGATGTAGAAGGTGCAATAATTTTATTGAAACAAACTTCCAAATTTCTTAAATTCACCCAGCATTCCCAACCCATAGATTCCATCAATTCACCTATCATAGCAAATATTGAAGAAGTGACCCAATTTTTTACTACATGGAAGCAGGATGAAATTTTAAATAAGAAACACATCTTAACCACTGAGTGCATGGAAGATATTTTTTTTTACTGTCATGGCATCAAAGAACTCATAACTATATGTATTAATTTAGGTTTTGAAATCTCACCATGTAACATCAATTCCGATCCCATAGAAAACATTTTTTGCCAGCAACGTGGAATTTACCATGGAAACAATACCAATCCAACAGTTCACCAATATTCATATGGTTTAAATAGCATAATATTAGGTCAGAATTCAATTTCTAATAAATCCAATGCTTATAAAACATCTAACCCCACGTCCACTGTCTCTGTTTCCTATAAAAGGCTTAAAAAAGAATAATTTTTTGTATTTATGTAGTACATATAGTTATGAGTTAGATGATGCCATATATTTTTTTATTACACATACTGTTAGGGCTGTGTTCATTCACTATGTGCACTATGGCCAACTCTGTTGAAGAGTTATCAGAAAAGGTGCACACCTGGAAGATGGGGATGGAAGACAAGGGACTGCTTGTTAATATGGGTAAAACCAAATGTCTGGTCTCCGGGTGTAGTGGAATTGAGAGTGTTCTCAAACCTGATCCAGACTACATATGCCCACGATGCAAAGGTACCGCCATGCCAATCGATGGCAGGCCAATCAAGGAGATCACAGTTGACGAACACATGTTAGAGGTTGTGACAGGGTTTTGTTACTTAGGTGACATCTTGTCCAGTGGTGGAGGCTGTGATTTAACTGCAACTGTCAGATGCAAAGCTGCATGGGGCAAATTCCGTGAGCTATTGCCAGTCCTCACCAACAGTCACATTCCTTTATCTTCGACAGGCAGAGTTTATTCCACCTGTGTACGAAGTGCTATGCTTCATGGGTCTGAGACATGGGCAGCATCCTCTAGTACTATAATCAAGGCTGCCAACCCCTCAATAGCCTTTTCTGTACTCAGGATGGCCAAAATTAGTATTCATGTGGTATTTCTTGGCGGAATGGCAAACTGGCTACAAAAATACTGGGTGTAAAAAGAAATCCATAAGCGCAGAACCGATATGTATGTATTTCTGGTGTACTGTAACCAATATTCAGGGCTTTTCACAGCAATCACAAGCACACATATCTATGTTGGGATGCAGTTCCTCTGCTTTTAATTCATAAAACGAAATTATTAATGAAAAATACACGAAGTGTAGAAATCTGTATTTTTAAGGTAGAATTAGTATTTGGGTATTTTGGGTCAGAAATCTGTATTAATACCCGGCATATCTGTACTACTTGGCAGCCCTGTATAAACTAACCATGCTCTTCATCCATATCAACAAAGGAATAGAATTGGAAAACAATTTTAAACTACCACCAAAATAAGCCATCCTTTGTTTTAAACATTTTCATGGTAGTATTTATTTTTTTTGCAGTGCGCACCTGTTCCGTCTACAGCTAACAGGCCATCTTTTCCATTATCATACCCTGAGTCGGCCCAGGAAAAGAAGTATATTCATGTTCATAGCATCTGCACTTATTAGATGTTCGTTTAACCCCCATACATAGTCTATATACATAACATCATGATATATCGTTGGATGGATTGGACCTAAAAAACCTTAAAAGGCCCTTTTAAGGGCCACCTATATAATATCTACCTTTTGAATGAGGACTTGCAAGGCTCAAAAGATAAAATGAAGATGGACCTGTGGCATATGCATCTCACCAACCAGGCAGCAGGAGGCACGACCCCAAACTTGAGACGGTATGTTTATACCAATATTTCTCACACTTTCATGGCCATTTATGAATGAAATAGCAGTGACAGATTTATTTATCTCACAGTGTACCTAATTTGCATAAAATTGCTATGAAACAATCAGTTTTATTTACTGCTTTTATTGCAATTTTTTTGTGTTTCTATTTGCATTTTTTTAAACCTTGGTGTTTTACAATGGAGAGAGAGTATAAACAGATATTCACATTTTCTAGGGACAAGTGTTGGAGTCCACCAGTGATCCGCAGTACTTTGATATCGAAGGAGAAGGAACCTCGAGCTACAGTGCCTATGCCTTTCTTCAAAAACAATACTTAGATTTGGTGAGAGACATTACACACTACATCCAAGGTGAAAGACAACCTCTAGAGATTTAACTCAACAAGCACACTATAAAGATTTTGAGAGATGACTTTAACATTCTGAGGAGTATCTCTTTGAAGGTTGCAATACGAACATGCCAACTACATGTATATAGTGTTATAAGTAGGTGAACAAAAAAAAAGCTTAGCGTATTATAGGCCTGTAACGATGTGCTTGAGCAACGATACAATACACATCACGATACTTTGTAGGCGATACGATACACATCACGATAACAAAAAACATACGTCAAAACACACAACAGTCTGTACACGCTGTATGTTACGACTAATAGCGCAAGAAATCTATACTGAAATAGCGGAGCGACGTTCGCCATTCAATTGACATTTTGTTAGTAACGCCGTTCGCAATACAGCAAACATGGCGGGTCCCATACTCATGGGCAAAGACTAAGATTTACCTTGAATTATGCAATATTTTGCATATAAATTCATTTAACAGTTATATCGTGAAAGTATCGCGATATAGACTATCATATCGATACTTTAATCGTGAGTAAATAAATCGTGATTCAGCGATGCATTGGTGTATCGTTGCAGTCCTAGCGTATTAATATATATAGATTAAAGTTTACATTTTGGACAGTGAAAAAGTGATGTACCGGTATGTTGCAAATTTTCAAATTCACTATCTGTTAAACCACCACATGTATAGTGGTACCAGTCATGGCATGTATCGCATTGTATCCATGCTATGCCCAGCGGATCTGGGTCAACATATTTGCTATTGCAAGCACCACAGAAATAATCTTCAGAATGTTGAAGTTCTTGCAGATGTTCTCCATCAATAAGCCCCTTTTTTTTTTTTTTAATTTTTGGTTCATAGCCTAAACTATCTTTAATCTTAATTTTTCTTTTTCTGGTTGATTGACGAGATGCTATTGTTTCATTAGATATTATTGAAATGTTGTGTATGGATGTTTTGGTAGTATTTGTGGATAGTTGGGTGTTGTGTTTCGTTTGTGTAGGGGCTCTATTTATGACGGCATTTAGATGTGGATTAGGCATGACATTACATTTTAATATTGTGTCTTTTAGAATGTTAATGGTTTTTATTTTCTTTTGATTAGTTGGTAAATAAATGTTATAGTATTGTCCTATTAAGTTAAGTTGTGAACAAGTAAATGATTGAAAGTAGTCTTTTGTACTGCAAGCATATGTTAATCTGGTATGCGATACAGTTTTGTCTGCTGAATTATCATTTTTGATGTCAGTGATAGTGTATGAACATACCCTATGGCCATCTTTCAATTTTGGTATCTTTTCAGTATTTGATGAGGTGACTACTTTTGAGTTGTGCAGAGATGGAGTGGCTACTGATGTGGGATCAAAATCGAAAGGTTTTGAAAAAATACTTTGAACCTCATCAACAGGTAATTGATTATCTTGTGAAGTTGGTGTGGAATTTTCATAAAAAGGATTGGGCATTGCCTCGTTAGTTGAAATGGAATGAATAATTGATTTTAAGATGTCTGATTTTTTTACATTGTTAGTTGATGGGACATTGTAATAGTGGCCTATGGTGATTAAGTCTGATTTTTTAAAATTTTCTAAGTATTTAGGATGTTCTGTTGCTGTGATGTAAAGCTTTGAATGGGATTTAAATTTGTTGTTACTATTATCTTGTTGAATGTCGGCAAGTGTAATTGGTTTTAGATTAAACTGCTTGTGTTTGTTTATTAATATGTTTTTCCGATGTTCCATTTTCTTGCACTGGCCAGCATTTAATTCAATTCTTTTAACGTATTCGACATTTGAAATGTGCAAGTATGATTTTATGATGCGTGCAAATAAGTGATTTATGTTGATAGCAATACTGACCAGATCATTAGTGAGATTCTCAATTTCATTATGGGAACTTTGTTCCAATGCAGGACGTGGATTTGTGTTAAACATTTTGGTAAATACATCAAATAAAGACCTATTTGAAATTACGTCTTCTAAAATTATGTTAGTACTATTTTTGGAATTTGTTGTTTTAATTTGACTACGTCTTTTTAGAGATTCTAGATTAAGGAAAAAAATGAAACATTTGTCTGTTATAAAAGTTAGACCCCCGTGATTTTTACTCACTGTTTCTGAAATAGATTTTGGATATTTGGTTGTACTCTGTATGTTTTCTTCAGTAGTAGTTACTTGATCTAGTAGTTTTAATTGAATGAAGTAATCAATATTATTTTTGTTTTTGCTGTGTAAACTTGATGGTATTAATTTATGAAATGCTTTCCTCGTCTTTTGAATAATATGTCCCCCTATGTATCTAATTTTATTCACATTTGGGATGGTATTTAGCTCCTTAATGTTATTGCTACTTGCATTATTCATAATCGTTTTTGATTTAAAACACTTACGTGTTTCCATCATAATTAAGGTTCCCACATGTTGCCTAGATTCATGTGCCGGTAATAGTTCTGACAATATTTTAATAAACTCATTCGATAATACATATTTTTGGGTTTCCATGTCAAACTGAAACCATTGGTCTTCAGTCAATGGATTACCTTTAGAAATTTTTGAGAATTCCATTTCCATTTTTTTAAATATTATATCAATTAATTTTGAACAATTATGAGTTTCTAAGGAATCTATGTACGTATTGAAGTTATCTATTGTTGGTGTATTTACATTAACTTTTAAGGTGTTGATTATGTCTGTATGTTGTTGATCCAAACTTACCGCGTAGCTTTGTGGTTGATCCTCCTCTGAATCTGCTGACAGGGTGTCATCATCACCAGACTCATCCTCATTTTCCGGAAACAGGTCTGGATGAAAAATCTGAAATATAGTGCATGTGTAATAATCTCCATTTTTATAATTGATAAATTTATTTATATTTGTCTATTACCTAGGTGAAGTCAACATTAGGCCTTTGTGAACACAATAATTCGTAATAGACAGCATAAGAAAAGTATGTATGTGAAAGGTAAATATATGTTTATTTAATAATTATTCTATAAAAGCAAATTCAAGATGAACTGTCTCTACTAGTCATTACTAACGATACAATACTCACATTGCGACAACAGTCAGCTTTTTCTGCATAGGCAGCACTGAGTTGATTCTTGTTAAACTCCAGTAGTTGCTTGGACGGTCTTGGGGCACACTGTGGTGAAAAATTTAAAATTTTAATATTTTTAATGCACCTCACTCTGCTTACTGCAACGGCTATTAATGCCGGTTTTCGGATATTGGCGGCATGTACAACAGCTTCATTTAATGTCAAACCTTGACATCTGTGTATTGTTATTGCATAAGCTAATATCAAGGGATATTGCCATCTTGTTGCAATTACTCTATTTTCCTTTGTGGAGAATTTTTCAAAACAAAATTTTGTTAATTTTACCAATCTATTGTTTTCTAATTGAATGGTAGGTCCATCCTTATCCAGTGCTTTTATAACAGCCCTAGTTCCATTTCTCAACCCGTGTTTACCTAGATTAGCAGTTATTATTACGGGACAGTTTACACCTAACACTAATTTTTTGGGACATTTGTAATGGTCAAAATTAGCACTTACACCAGTGTCCTCAGCTATGTATTGTAAAGTTTCGTTACACTTTAAAAATAATTCGGACATGTTGTGTTCATACACAACATCATTATTGTTGTACAGATGTACAGGGTTTATTAATTTGTTGTTTTCTGTCTCTCTTAATAATTTGCTATTGGTTTCAGTCAATGATCCCTCTGACAACTGTTTGATCAAATTTGCAAAACCTAAATCATTTTGCCTCATCACATCTGTTAAAGTAATTTTATGAATAAAAATTTGTTGAAAAAAATGGCTGTTAAAACAATGTTCCCCAGTGTCTCCATAATGAACATTAGGCACTGGGGGTAATTGAAAAAAATCGCCAACGCCTATCACTTGAATGCCACCAAACAGCTGCACCGAATTTCGAATGGTTCTCACCACACACTCCACCTGAAACATTATGACATCATTATTAGTTAGACATTGTCAGTATAATAAATAAAATATTATAGACTAAACATTATTGTGTTTTAATTTCAAATATATAGTTTAGTTTGATGATATTCAATATCCTTTTAAAACCCCATCCTGCTAAAAATAATTCTACTTTTTCACAATTACAATAAGTGTGAATGAATTATTTTATTTGTGGGAAACAACGTTACCTTTTCAAAAATAATTTTTGAGATCATACTGATTTCATCGAGTATTAGAACATCGCAGGTTACAATGTCTTCTATTTTCCTCGGATTGTTGTGTTTGATTTGCTGCACAATTTTCTCTGCAGAGTATCTGTAGTATGACAGCACAATATAACACTTTTCAAAACCATCATATATGATCATAAAATAACAATAATCACATACTTCATGAAACTGTTTGAATAAAGTTCTTTAAACGAATAAACAAGTACTTAGTCACATTCTGGGTAATTCCATGTAGGGTTTATTTGTAATGAAGTTTTCATGATCACTACATGTATTTATAAATTTTACGTAAAGTATTAAAATTGTCTTATTTTTGTGTTTCATATTGTTGATGTTATTTTCTTTCATATTTTAGTACCTGCCATCCTTGATTCCCGCCCAAGAATGGATGGTGATGCCTCCATCTAGTTGTTGGGATGCGAGCCCTGTCGCAGAAGTTGCCGCCACTATTTTTCCTTGTGTTTTTAATTTTTTTATCATTTCATTTATTAGAAATGATTTGCCTAAAAAGTAGAAGGATTTAATTTAAAATAAATTTAACTTGACATTGTTGATTAGGCTGAAAAAATGACATCAATAGACTATGTAAAAGGAGAACATTATAAATTATTAGGATATTGTTTACGAAATGTATTGTACCTGTGCCAGCTTGACCGGTGATGAGCAAATTGTGGCCATCACTACATTTCTTTAATGCCTCCTCTTGTTTGGGGGTGAGGTTACGAGTACTGAAGTAGTTGAAAAATTGGGTTTAAGTAGTTTGAATGTTTGTTTACGTTATTGTCAATGTAATTATTATTTTCAAGTTAAATTGTGATATTGTCAACAAAATTAATATTTTAACTTCATGTTACTCCTATGCTTATCAAGTTTTAACAATTTTGCAATGTCTGTTTATTATCAAACATTATTAGACATCTAGAGAGTTATGTAGAAACATTAATATTATTATGTATGTTAACAATATCCCCTAAAAATGGCCTTGTGGAATTTTAAATGTTATATTGATTTAAGTAATATTTATTTTTCATTAGTACAGATGGAAATATTACAACTTTTAATTAGTGGATAAACAAAACAAACGGGCATTGACCACTAGAGTTATGATAAGCCCTCACCTTATACGACAAACATAATTCACATCTAAAAATTCAGTATTATAGCCTGTTTAACATTCTGACAAATAGATAAAAATAGATAGTGTATACTGTTACATACAATGTAAAAAATTAAAAAAAATAGATATTGTATACTGTATGCTGTTACATACAATGTATTATTCCTGTATCAGTGTGAATTAGATGTCAATTATTCCTTTGCCATCCAGGGATACATGTATACGTAAAGGAAAAGGAATTTGAAAGGTTTTAGATGACATGATAAATTTCTGGCATTCTCTTATAATATTAACGTTGGTTTGAAAGTCCTGCATGGGAGAGCCATTAACATTAAATTTTGGTCTATAACTAGATTTCCACTATTGGTTCTCATATGCTTTAACGTGGAAATTCTATTTTGTCTATAGTTACTACATTGTAATAACTCATATTTGATGGAATGTGGTCCAAAAGCACAAGAGCAAATCGAGGACACTGACAGTGTGATTCTAAATAGTTGTTCATTGAAATCGCTGTTTTTTTTATATTAGTCTGGAGAGTAGAATATTCTCATTGCACCTATCTATGTTATATAATTTTGATGGTTTGGTTTCAGTTGCTTTTATTGATGACTTGAAAGCATTGATATTATGTATTATTTTAATTGATTGATTTAAGTTATTGCAGTCGTTTAATTGTATCTGGGAACAAGATTTTTAGGTATAAGGTAGTTTGCTTTTACATGGGGCATTTTAATATTGTTTTGATATCTGACACTTTTTTGTGTTCAGATTGTTATGTACGTTATTGGTTTTGTCGTGCACATAAACGAGGAACGGTAAGGGTCCTAGTATACTGCCTTAGGGAAATGTTATATTAATTGCTAGATGATTCTAGGACTTTTGTTAGTGTTGTACCTGATGTCTGCGATAGAGTATCAGTAAAATGTTTCATAGATGTAATATTAATTATCCTCTAATGTCCATTTACATGTATCCGGTAGTCAGTGAACATATTGACAATGAATAACATTTGCGAAAGTGCCATTTGTGTCAACGTTTTCCTTTTAATTTTTTTGGTTACAGTTGAAGTTGTTGTTTTTTTCAAATAATTTTCATACTTTGCTACCTTAGATTGAGAAATACCTATTTGTATATATAATTTAGTTTCCTTTTGAATGAAGCACTGTTAACATTATTTAATATTACAGATAAGTAACAACAAGAATCCATGTGCTGTTGAGAACTAACTTGTAATTGAGATAATTTATAATTGTCAATTTCTGTTGTTAACAACTTCAATAAATATTTTAATTTAACAAATTGTATTCTTACCCTGCCATTTTCTAAGAGAAATCCAACAGTGTAGTCACACAGTCCTACTGATTGTAAGTGAATATAGACATTATTTATTTAGTTCATCTTTACACAACACAAAACACAATTTACTGTTGACAGTTTCGGCAACACCTGTCACCATTTTCAAAAAATGTCTCTGCGCATTCAATGAACTTGTGAATAATTGTGTATTGTTAAGTCTACATGATTGTTTTCACATGGTATTTTAATTTAACAAATTGAATCCTTATAGCCAGTTTTTCAGTTTCCCCAACAAAATACACCACTTCACTTTTCCAACAGTTTAGCGAGAATGTTCCGATGGTCTGTAGGGGCTTCACCGCTGTAGACACATGGTGCTTATTGAGGATATGAAACACAGTAATCATATCAATTGATATAAGTGAATATAGAGTTTGGGGAAAATGTCATTTATACACTTCACTAATCATACAATGAAAAATGATAGACAGGTGTTAGACAACAAGTGACAGTGATAGACATATCATCATATGTACTTTGGGTTCCTAAATTAATAATAACTAAATGAAATGCAGTAACAAAGTATTGGTTAACACATGTCTGTGACATATGTAGAATTATAATATTGTAATATTTTGAGTTCTGTGCAATCAGCATACAATTTAAATTAAATATGCATTGTAATGTTCATTTTTTTAATACATGTGTTCAATATGAATGTATGTATGAGGAACAGTTATGTAGGAAAAACAGTCCCTTGTATTTAGTAGTATGTATGAAAAAAATACTCATCAAATACAACACAATTATATATAAACTCTAAGAAAAATCGGTTTGGCCTGAGGCCGGTTTTGGATGCCGAGGGAGGCCTGCGCCTGCGGGCGCGGGCACCAGTTTGGACACCGAGGCCGGAGGTGTGGGCGCCGGTTTGGATGCCGAGACCTGCGGCGCAGGCGTCGGTTGCGTCTCCGCAACCATTCTCAGGGGTATGGAGCTCGCATGGGACTCCTCTAATGTAGATAGCACCGCAAACTAAGTACAGTTTCATAATCACTACCGGGCGTTTAAATTGGTTAATTATTATTATTTCTTTTTCTAATAAACCGAGATGATACCGACCAGGTACGCGTGGGTGTCTGCAGACACCATTTCCCGTAGTTCGTTCCACTCCTGAAGCGTGTGAGTTAGGCCCCAGCGAGTGAGCTCTTCTGACCAAATGGCCACATATCCGCCGAGTATCCCCGCCTGTGAGAAAAAGAAATATAGAAAAAATAGCTGTTTTTGTCAGATTCTGTATTTTTGTGGAGACATAGAAAAACGTAATTTAGAAATTTCACAATGTTTTATTAAATAGTTCCTACGTTTCAACACACACACTGAAACGTAGGAACTATTTAATAAAACATTGTGAAATTTCTAAATTACGTTTTTCTATGTCTCCACAAAAATACAGAATCTGACAAAAAACAATTATGAGACCATCTGTAATGTCCAAATTAAAACAACTTTCATATAGAAAAAATAACATATTATCATTCTACTGTATAGATGCGTTTTGGGGTGTTTCTGGTTTTTTGTTTTTGTTTTGTGTCTTTTTTTAAATATAGTGATGCGTATAATGTTACCTCAACCAGGGATTTCTGCGTTCTTAATGCACGCCAATGCCCCAACCATTTATCCTCCGAGAACGTGGCGAGCCACTCGGTGAACGCTTTCAGAACATTTCCGCTACATGGGAGAAAAGAGAAACAGAAAAACATACGTTAGAGATTATGATAAATGCAATTTAGCCCCCGCTGGTAAAGGGGGCGCTAGTGTCTTTTTTTATATTCATGGTAATACATCTAACTGTACTAGGGTCGTAAATGGTGTCAGTAGAGAGGTTATCTCTTACAAAGGTGTGATAGAAGCGATATAATATATTTTGAGCTCTCTGAAAGTTTCTCATAGCCTATTGATATGTCTACAGCAATTAAAACTGCACTCCATAGATAGCAGGGTATAAACTTCCCACAGGCGATATCTGTCTGTCGTAACTTCGCGGTGCATGTAAAAAGTCGTCTATCTCTAGCCTAATGCGATGTAGCGAATCACACCATTAATCTAACTTCATGTTGTAAAGAGATGGCCTATAAAGTAGAGCATGTTATGTTTTCACTTAGATTGTTATGCCAGAACATTTGATTAGCTTTTAATAAACTGCCAACGTGAGTCGTTGCCGGGTAATAGTCTTGATATTACCAGTTTAAATGGGAAACTAGTGTGGTCAGATATTGCTGACAAAGGCTTGTAAAATTAGTATATGTACAGCTGCTGGTTTGCTCTATTTATTCTTGATTCCGATTCTGGTGCTGATATTCTGATATGTTTCTATGCCATGTACTTGATGTAAAAGAGAGAATACTGTATGGATTAAAAAGAATTGAAGCTTCATGACTATTGTTTAATTATATAAGCAGGCTTCTCCCTCTTCTGAGCCTTAAGCAGAAGAGGGTGGCGCCCTTTACACAAACCCAAATAACCAGCTGTAAAGTAAAGTACACTAGGCCAACCCTTTACAATGTGACCTGATTTTGTTTTGTAAACAGGTATTTCTCGAGGTGTATCAAATATCAAATGCGGGAAAATATAACTTTAGTTTTCCTTAGAATCGCAATGGACAAGCTATCATTTTTATTGATACTGGATTTCATAAACCAGATACTGTTTTTGTTTTGTTTTGGGGTTGAGCACTATCTTTTGAAATGGTCTCTCGTTTTTGGAACATTAATCACTGAGGCAGTCTCTTTATAAGAGGTTTCACATCATTATCAACCGTGACATATTGAAGTGGTACACTAAGTTTTTAGAATGACATGAAATGAATGGTGACAGACGCTGGGTGCATTGTGACACAATTCTGAATATTTTTTAAACCCGCATTTGCATGGTCACAGTTTACTGTGTGGAACGTTTTGATCGTAAAGGACATTGAACTGTGGATACGTAAAGGTTTAAGAAACGCGTTAAGCATGTTGAATTGGCTGTAAAACGTTTCTTATCGCCCGGACACAGGGAGAAAGTTTATCAACGGATGCGTGCCTGTTCAGTTGCTGATTAAAATGTAGGATCAATCAATAACCTATAAAATCCCTTTGCATGTGCATTGTATTTGATAAGTTTTTGATCCTATATCTGTGAGTTGAAACCTTCAAAAGCGAGTTGAAGTGGTGCTTCGTACATACCATGTTTGTGGGCTCTTATATTGTTGGCCTCCCAGTACACGAGTATTTAGTGGGAATGTTCATTTTTTTTACATTTCTTTGTATTTGATTGATTTTGTGGAGGTATAATTATAACCCTTTGTTCCCCCTTTTTTCATTGGTATATACACGTGTAACCTTAGTAATTCTTTTTATGCTCTGTGCCCTTGGGCGAAAAGAAGTGAAGGCATCATACGCCTGTCTTCTCATTGTGTTATTGTATCACTATCTTGCTTGTACACCCGTGATCAAATCACAAGGTCCTGATGGCGGCTCACTCACTCCTGATGCAGGATCAGTATAAAGAGTGAGACTTTTCCATGAGGATGGAAATCACTGCCAGCATGCTGTATTAGTAACGTGGTCCCGGTCAAGTCCTGTTGGCCAGGGGCTAAACAGAGGTGACACGCACTCCAGAAACCACAGTAGGCAGGCCAACCTGTGAAGTGGGGTAGTTGAGGCTAAGCCAACGGTACATGCCTCCAGCACTGCATACTCTGCACGTGGATATCCTGTGGTGCCTATGGCTAGGCCAGTTTGTGCAGTCGGCGGATTAAGGCTCAATGTTCCCTGATCACCTTGACGTGATACCCGATTGACGGGCATTATGTACACCTGTCTTTATACTTTTCAGGCAATTTATTAGCAATTGTAGTTAAACTAGTAGTGTTGGTGGAAAATGTTAAAGTTTATGCCTAATACGTTACACATTGACTTTTTTATTTTTCACATTGTTCTTGTACAAGATCGTGCTTGGAGGTCAGACCAAGTGCAATGCTACGTGGGGATAGAAATATGATTCCAACAATGATGAAATCAATTCTTGGTGCAAAAAGGCTCAGTACATGTCACGGACATGTATACATGTACGTTATAACATTAGAAATACAATATAGGGAATTAGATTATGGCAATGTTATAATTCCCTATATTGTATTTCTAATCAAAATAAAAGTTCTCATCTGGTAAAATAAGTTATCTTTATGATCTTTCAATACCTGGGCATTTCCTCCGACATTAAAACTCATTCATTTGGATATTCATTAGTTGCATTTTCTATTGCATCGTTAGGATCATAAATTTCGTTCCTGTGATAAATTCTATCTATTATTATGCATTTGCTAAACATTTTCTGCATTGCGGTGTGCTCTGACTTCATATCCATTATCACCGAGAAAGTGCCATTACTTAAAATCACTTGATTGAGTTGATGAGATCCATCTATGAGAACACATCGCGTAAGGACACATTCCATGACTAGCCTTATCAAAATAATGGAGATTGGCCTGGAAGGGGGAGCCCACTGAATCTACCACTGACCCGTAGCTACTATATATGACATCATTGCCTGGACTGTCTCCCATTGTTAGGATTTTTTCTCTGATCCGTCAACATGTACATTTGATCCCATCCCCATCCAGCTTGAATTTACACCTTATGGTACTCTCCCGGTTTCTTTGATTTCCAAGAGGTTCTTTATGTACTTGCATATAGAAACTTACCTTATCAATCTTTCATATTTGTGTGTAAGTATAAGGAACCCGCTCTGCTAAATTATGACCACTCACTCCTCTGCCTGCTAAACTAAATTAATGAGTACAATAGAGTGAGTTGTTGAAAACTACATTTAAGCTCAATGAGCTGAGACTTTGCCTTGTTGTTATTGGCCATCAAACCAATGGAAACCCAAATGTGCTAAGTTGTACGATGAAAAAGCTAATGTCTGGACAACTTAACGCGTATAGGGGGTTGCACTAAAACTCCACCCAGCAAGCACTGACTCTCCCCACAGACAGCAAAAGGTGCCGCATCTAGGGCTCACATATGGCATGTGACTATATGTACTTCGTCTCCCTGAAAACCGCGTCATGTACACTGGAGGCTACTGATCACACAGGAATGGACTTTTCGTTTTGTGATTTACACGGTAAAGGGTTGATCTTTGTTGCAGTCAGCCTTTTATATAAAGCTCGTGACTACTATTTTGATAAGCATTTGATGTAAATGGTTTGTCCATCATGAAGAACTTTTTGAGAAAAGAAAACCACATGATTAGGTGGATTATGCTTATCAGTCTGGCTGTGACTTGTGAGGCTTGTTCCTTCTCTCGCTATGCATCTAATGACATCAAAATAAAAATGGATAAATGCAATCTGACATCAATTGATCCGACAGAGCTGACCAGGTTCACCAGCGTGGAAAAGTTGACTCTACGATTCAATTCTCTGACCACTTTCCCGGACCTATCTCCTATCGGGAACATACTAATGGATCTTGTGTTCGGTGACAACCAAATCGGTGAAATCAGAACTGATAAGCTCAAGGCTCTCACAAAATTAGAAGTTCTGGGTCTGCGCAACAACCGATTGAAGACTTTTCCTGATCTATCGCCAATAGGGAATACACTTAGGACTCTTTATTTGGAAGGAAACAAAATAAGTTATGTCAGCAAGGATGCGCTAATGCCTCTTATACGATTGGAACGTTTGACTTTACATAACAACCGACTGACCATTTTTCCTGACCTGTCACCAATAAGGAACACGCTTACGGTACTTATTTTGCACACCAACCAATTAGATCAAATCAATGATGATGCCTTCATGTCTCTCATTCGTTTGGAGATACTTAAACTCAACGGAAACATGAACCTCACACACTTCCCACACCCGGTTGACCGACTAAGCAGCATCAAGCTCCTCAACATCCGTGACACCGGCATCTCTCGCATCCCGCCGATCCTGCATGACAACATTACTGCTTTAGAGCTGATGGTGAAGAACAGCGTGGATGTCTGCAGCTGTGAAAACGCTTGGTTGAAGCAAGAAGGTCCAAAGATGGCTACTTTTGAGTATGATGACAAAATCTGCGGTAGTAAGCGTTGGTCCAGCATGACCATTGATGACATGATTGCAAAGTGCATGCAGGAAGAGCGACAGAAGAGCTTAAGATTTGCTGTATCCACATCATTGACAACAACATCAGTAAATCCGTTTCTTTTGAGCGCTTACGTGACTGGTTATTTTGAGGAAGACTGCGCTATGAAATGCATGGACACTACGGGATGTGTCTCCTTCTACTGGCGCCAGCTCAACAATCTACTTGGTGAGTGTGTCATCATCGCCCCTGGGAACAGCATCAGTAGGTCGGCAATTCCCAATGGAAACTCGGATGAATGGACCTACTTTCAATTGGAAAAACATCCTTATCATGCATAAAGGTATAGCAAGTCTACATTGTTTGTGGAATTTCTAAACCAGTATGTTTAGGAGAACTAAGAAAAAAAGACGCCAAATGGAACAACTCGAATTCATGACATTTAATAAATCAGGATGATATGAGATTGTGAGATTTCTATTTTCAATGGACGGGCAAGTTGTGCATTGTTAAGATATAATACTACCGACGACATCAAGTTTGTACATTAAACTAAGGTCATGTTACTATTAGCTTTGTTATTTTGATAATTACTATATCCAAGAGTGTGTACTTATTTGTTAATATTTTCTATTAATAAAATCATTCAGAATGAATACTGTAAACCTATGTGAGAACCACTTGACAGTCAAATCAGTTAACTATTACGCAACTATGGCACTTGATTGTGGACACAAATAAGTGAAAATCAAAATGTAGAAAAGCATCCAAATCGTCCATAACGGCCACTTCATAAACCTTCAGTACTGTGAGCTCATCAGTACAAGACACACGAGCACGCATAGAACAGGCGAGGTTGTCGTAGATACCGATGTGTGCCAGACTAAAACTTTTAATTGTAACTGAGTGATACTACAATATTCATTCGCATTTCATACGGGGTAATTTGTTTACGAGTATTCAGCATATCATATTTTGTGATATAAACTATTTCTCGTGCATCATTGAACCTACCCTGCTGCACTCCTTCCCCTGCTTGTTGCCATGTTTGTGCAGTGTGGATGACATGGTGTGGCTCGGTAATAAGTCACGGTGCCCTCCAAATGTACTAGTAATCATGTACCGAATATTGAACACTCTCACACACATACACACAGGAAGTGCTGTTTACTTAAAACAGAGATTATATGGCATATGATAGCATAAAAATGCTCAGAGAAGACTGCATCGCTAAAACAGCTTTGATGCATGGGCAATAAAGATATGGAGATGCTGTGCTCTCTGAGCACGTTTAATCTAATATAACCAATATGCCAATTTGAAGGTCATGTTTGAAACAGTGTTGAAACTATAGATAGTTTTAATGAATTGTATCTATGACAGGGTGTCCGCGGATCCTTAAAATGTCTTAAAAAGTCTTATTTTAATTTTGGGGAAAATAATAGCTCTTAAAATGTCTTATTTTGCATCCAGAGGTCTTAATTTGTCTTAAAAACAGGTCTTTCGTCATTAATATTATTTTTCAATGTTTTTTTTCGATTACCGGCGTCGCCATTTTGAAAGACGCAAACGAGGCTAAACCTGCGTAGTTAACGACGCAGGTGCGCCATTTTTCTCTTTGTGAAATTTGTAGTATCTCTTTGTGTTGTTGTAGTATCTCTGCGTATTTAATTAATTACGTAATTTTGAAGCGATGAATGTATATAAAAGCGAGGACATGGTTCAGAACTGCTTACATTACCAAGAGGATAAGATGGGAAAGTGCATATTTCGGAAAGCATGGCTAGAAGAGCCAAAGTATCAATGTTTTTCTGAGACTACGAGCAAGTATGATTTTTTCTGCAAAACATGCAACAGAAGATTGACATTAGGAACAATGGGTGTGAAAGCACTGGATACTCATCTGAAATCTGGCAAACACGAAAGCATGGAGATGAGGAAGAAGTCGAGCAATTCCATCACAAATTATGGAAGTCACAGTGTTACCGTGTCAGTGCATGCAAGTGTGTGCTAGGATAATACAGCTAAGACGGGCCGAGCATCTAGTAGTGCAATTACTGTCTCTACCAACGAAACACTGAGTGCAGAAATTTTATGGGCTATTAAAACAGTGTATGCTCATAATTCGTATCGATCAAATGACGATATAGGGCAACTGTTTGGCATGATGTTTCCCGACAGTCAGATTGCCAAACAATTTAGCTGTGGAAGGGACAAGACCAGCTATTTAATCAAATTTGCTGTGGCACCTTATGCAAAGAAGCTCCTGCTAGGTGAAATCGACGACAAGAACTTTGTCTTGATGTTCGATGAAAGTCTTAATAAAACAACCAAAAATAAGCAGCTAGATGTGCATATCAGATTTTGGAATAATAAGGATGGGCAACCACAGGTTGTTTCCAGATATCTCGGATCTCAATTCATGGGTCATGCATCCGCAGATGATTTGCTCGACCATTTCAATGTAAGTGTTTCTTCTTAAATTTTTCTCTTATAAATTTTGATATGGGAAGTCTGTATGAAAGATGACAAAGTTTTACGTTATTGCGTATTTAATATTAAAATTGCTAACATTAAGGATCAAAATGTTTTTCAGCAACTGCTTTGACTTTACAAACATAACTAATACGTGATAACTTTTTATATATTTCCAGATGGCTACTGAACAGCTCATGGTAAAAATCTTATATCAGTTTCTATGGATGGCCCAAATGTTAATTGGAAGTTTCTGCAAAACTTACAAAAGCAACAAAGTGAAAATTACGCAGGACGTTCCTTGCTACAGGTGGGAAGCTGTGGTCTTCATACGATTCACAATGCGTTTCAAGCTGGCTTTAAAATGTGGGAGGTAAGTTGGTTCTGTTCTCATATTGCATACTGCTATAATTAATTATTTTGTGCAACAAAAGGATAATGTCATGTACTACTTAATATTCTTTCTTGTTTTTTTCCCCAGATGGACAAGATTTTGAGAGCTCTGCATTTTCTCTTCCACAACACACCTGCAAGAAGAGAAGACTATAGTGCTATTACGGGCTCATCACTCTTTCCCTTGTCATTTTGTGGACACCGATGGGTTGAAAATTTACCTGTGGTTCAACGTGCAATACAAATATGGTCAAATGTACAAAAATATGTGGAAGCAGTCAGAACAAAGAAACTTCCCAACCCTGGGTCATCTTCATACGACACTATTGCAAATGCTTGTCGTGACCCATTGCTCATTGCAAAACTTCATACATTTATGAGCATTGCAAATATTGTCGATTGTCACCCCATTCTTGACAAAATATCAATCGGACTCACCATTGCTACCATTCTTACATGGTGATTTAACAGAGATGGTTAAATCACTGCTAAGAAGATATGTAAAAAAGGAAGCATTATTAGATATTTCCCCCTCGAAACTAGCCAACTTTTCGCCTGATGACAAAGAAATGTGGATGAATCACAAAAAAACAGACGTTGGCCTGGGTGCAGAAGCACAAATTAAGGTTTGTTTCCAAAAAGATTAAGTTATTTTGTTCTGTGATATTAAATTACTATTTGATAATTATTAGAATAATATTAGCATTTTATGATATTTGGTTATATAATCAACCATATATTTTTTTGCTTGCAGAG
This sequence comes from Streblospio benedicti, assembly GCA_019095985.1. NCBI lineage: Eukaryota > Metazoa > Annelida > Polychaeta > Spionida > Spionidae > Streblospio > Streblospio benedicti. Next base: position 27,651,180 of record CM032669.1, on the reverse strand, counting down.
CCTCTTACAGCAGAAATTAGTGAGTGAAAGAAAAGTAATGGAATTCAAAGAAGAATACATGACAGGAATGTCCAAAATGATTAAGAAAATTCTTCACAGACCCCTAGTGAGGTAAACAATAAAAATTCATGTAGTGAAGCAATTGAGGAGTCCATAAACAGTAAGGTATCTGAAATAAGAGAAAGTGTTGTCAGAGAAAAAAACATTATTATTTATGGAATTGAAGAGTCACAGGCTAAGGAATCTTCAGATAGAAAAAAGTCTGATGTCAATGCTGTAAATGATTTATTTAGAGCAGTAGGTATGAGCCCAGACACTATCAAGAATGTCGTTCGTATAGGCAAAAAGAAAGATGAGGATGCAGATAAGAAGGGAGATGCACAATCCCAAATAAGACCTGTCAAGGTAACATTGTCAAATGTAGATGTTAAGCATCAACTTTTCAAGAGTCTACCCAAATTAAAGTATGTCCCCCCCGATAGTAAGTTGAAAAAATTAAGTGTCACACATGACATGACCTAGGAAGAAAGAGAGAAAAATAAGGAGATGGCTTATATTCAACACATTTACCAAGATAATTTATTAATAAATTACAAAATGCAATAATGTGTAGTAATACACTGCATAATCATAACAGAACACGGCGTAGTCACTGCTAGACATACAGACGCCTCTGGTCGGATTTCTGCAATACAGTTACGTCGGCCGTATGACTGATACGCACGCTGTTGTGCGATCTCTTTGATGTTCATTGATTTTGGCGCTTTTCTTAGTAGTTTGATAAAATCAATAGTTTTTTTCCTAGTAGTAGCAGGTGTGCTATATTCATGAACATATTTGAAGTGGGGCAAAAGCAGTCCGGTTGACAACTAAC
>CM032669.1:27556681-27650206 GCA_019095985.1 Streblospio benedicti | reverse complement strand
AAATTACTATATGCAAGATAGTTGTCCATATTTTGACTATTAAATACAGCAAAAGTACTAGTAGTAGGGGGTGCAGGCCTAGACGGCCAACCACCAGGCGGCAGATACTGAAACAATGGTTCCTGACAGCTACCTGAACGAGGGGTCATTGGCATCCGAGTTGGCTGAGGTGGAGGCCTCATCACGCCAGCTGACTGTTGAGGAGCATAAAAGTCCATAGGTGCCGAGGCTGACCTCCCACGTTGTTGATACTGCTGAGGATGTTGCTGATCAAACTGAGGTCCGTGTTGTTGCTGCTGCTGGTGCTGCTGCTGCACTGCAAGCTGCTGCTGCTGTTGCAGTGGAGGCTGGTAGTTGGTTGGCGGTGGGAGGGAATGACCCTGATTTTGCAAATAAGTGTTCATACTTGGAACACTAGTGTTTTGAGTTGGCATAACGCTTAAGGCGTACCCAGCAATGTTACCCTGTACAAGCGACCGCATAGGTTGTGGAATTGCCATCAGAATACTGGAAAGCCAGTTACAAAATGAGACTATAGTCCCATCCTCACAACAAACAGAGGGAAGTCGTTTCAGCAATTGGTTCATTGACTCAAGCTGAGTATCACGGTCTTTGATAAGACTATCTAAAATGGCTTGGTTAAATTGCAAAAAGCCCCCCCCACCACCACCAACAACAGTAGCTCCTGCGCTGGGTCTACCTGAAAGTTGTGGGTTCATTAAATATTTTGATGATAAAGGTTCACATGGTAACCTGCAATAAAAATATACATTTCACACTCCAGTTTTCGCTCATTAAGTAACAGAGGAAAACACATGGATTTTGTAAAATTTTTAACTGTCAAACACTATAAAATTATACATTTCGCACTAACTTTTTTCCTCAGTAATTATGTAGCTCAAAACACATGGCATTTTTAACATTTTAAACTATTAATATGCATGAAACGTTACTAATAATTAGGGATCAATATTTTCAATTTAAAAGAAAAAAATAAAATAAGTACTGACTTGTACCAACGCTTCCTGAAGATTCTGGTCTCGACGGTCCTTGCTGCTGAGGAAGGTGGAGGAGGCCCGTGGGATTTGACTGTGACGTGGGAGTTGAATCAACTTGTAAATCATCCTCAATATCAGAAGAATGGGGAACCTCTCTACGTCTTTTAAGAGAAACAGTGTGAGAGTGTTTGGTATGGGCCACGTTGGAATGCAGGAAGTTTGCATTGCCCCAAATCAATATTCTTTTACTACCTTTAGGCTGAAAAGCCTCTGCCCCAGACTTATTTTTCTCCCTAAGCATTTTTGTGTACGTGTCGCGTATATTCGTCCACGCTGCTTTAATTTGATCAACATTCTTGAACCAAGGCATAGTGGTTAAGCCAGCTTCCCATATAAAAAAATTTTCTTTTTCTTTTTTAAAATTTTCGTGATCACGTTGCCAAAGGGCTGGGTTTGACTTTACAAAATCAATTAAGTTATCAGTTTGTTCATCAGTTAAAATAATTTTTTGTTTCCCCCTATGGTCCCAACCACCCCCACCCTCCTCACTAGCATCTGAGTCCACGCGCCTGGAAGCCTGGGTGTTGATGATGTCGGAGATGGTCTCGGACTCTGAAGTAGCCGCGTCTCGGACAGCAGTACTCGTGGCAGCAACTTAAAAGAAAAGGGCCCAAAAAACTTATTTATTTGAAAGTTTGTTAACACATCTTTGCACAGTTTACACGTAAAAACATTACAACAAAAAATACGTGAAGTTACTTGTGAAATATTTGATACATTTCATTTACCAAAAAAAATGCATTGCCACGTGGTCAGAAGCGCAAAGTTCATCACCAGACTTTCATTTTAATTATATTAACATTTAGACATTGGGACCAGCATTGGAAGATAATGTAATTAAAGTTAAACTATTTCAATACCAATAAAACAAAATACATTTTATCTATCACAAACCTTTTGCCTTCTTGGTTGGAGCTCCCCTGAACTCGGTGACTGTGCCGACCACGTGGAGCTGACGGGACGTGGACGCTTCGAGGGCTGGTGCTGGTGCTGGGGCGTTCAGGTCGTCTTCTAGCTGTGGAGGCGGAGTTGGAGAGCGTGGAGATGGAGATGTAGGAGCTGCTGGTTCATTTGTTGAGTCCGTTTCAACTTCATCGATTACTTTAGCTGGGGCAACATTCTTCCGTTTCCTGGAGCCAGCGACACCTACATTTTTCTTCTTCTTGGGTGCCATTTCTCGTGCTTCTGCTCTCGTTAATTATTTACAAATGTTTATAAACTTTTAAAATTAAACTTACATAAATGTTCAGAAAATATTAAATTGAAATCCAAATTCAAATGTCCACGTGGTATTCAAAAATCGAAACTTGTGCAACGTGGTTCTCGTAGTCTGAAGTCATTTGAGCAAGAGGCAGTTTTTTGCCGCGCCGCTTTATATACGCGCGGCGGACAGACTAGTCTCGGCACCGTTTGTTCGCTGCGCGCGCAGTCATTTGACACCGGGCGGAGCCCAAACGTAGCGTGTTAGGACAACGGACGTCGCAGAGTCCATTGATTTGTATGGAAAATCAAAGGCTGCGTCCGTTGTGATTTCGCCCTGTGGCAGAGCGAATCATGCTCTGTCCGTTGTTCCGGCGGCGACGTCTGCTTACGATTTTCTCTGTGACGTTGTGATAAGGCTCTGTACGTTGCATTTTGACTACGTGGGTGGCTGCGGACAGAGTCCTTGCGGCTCCGTTTCCAAGTAATGTTTACAAACATGGATTATCAAATTCAGTGCAATGGTCGATGCCTAACTGGTGATGTTTATTAGAAACCACCATTGTTGGGCTTTCTGCAGGTGACGAAAAAATAGGTACAAATTTTAAAAGAAATCCACACACGCAAGGTTGTCAATTTTTAATATATGTTTGACACACTGGTTAGGTGCCTTGCAAATACATGCTAGTGTGTATTGAAACGCTTTATATATGAAAGATCTGAGGCCAAATGAGGTTAGCTTTGCTGACTGGGGTGTAATCACCTCCAGTCAGATTTCCATGGCAACAAAGTGTGGTGTGGACTAAAAATGTACGTTTTGCATGGAATTTAATTGAATCTGCGCCTCTTTCCGAATAAAAGCACATATACAACTTCTTTATGTTTATCAAAAACTGAACGAGACATGAGAAATTTCAAAAGGTCACACTTTGGTAGCTGCACACAGCAATGACAAATCAGAAAATCCCCAATCAATTTAGTACTAGACCCTTAAAGGAGAACCTCATATCCTCCAAATCCCTTTATTAAGCATTTTTATTAATCAAGAACCGCATATCTACATGTTGGTGGCATAAAAAACAATGGCTGGTCATGTTTTCGACAACGTATCCATGGAAACGGCCTTGAGACTATGCCAGGGCTGACTTTTAAGTGTCCAGTTTGACTGTTAGACCCCTGTGTTTAAAGTGCAATAACTTGCAAATTAGCAGACTTAGAGCTTTATGAATTTTACTATAACATAGAATGACATTTCTGGTTTTGGACAAAATCAAAATCAACTAGATATTCATCATAATGTACCCATAGCAACAGTAAATGTGTGCATTACGACTTATTGTCTCAATCTACTAAATGACCAGAACCTATGAATTCACCTCCCCCTGAATGCAGCCAAGACCACTCAGCAGCACAATCTAGCATTACATCTGTTCAGTGAGTACTGCTTCAGCAGACAGGGAAGGAAAATTGTGCTAAATCAAAAACAATTGCTGGTAACTAGGTAGTATGTCGATGCCTGTTATTTTTGATAATAGCCTCCAAGTTGGGTTGCTCCGACATACGTCTTGCACTAAAATGCGTACATCTAAGCAAGAAAAAGAGCGATTTATGTGAACTTTTCGCTAAAATACTTCAAAACGCTTCTGAATGATGAATATGAGGTAATGTCACAAAAGTGGCTCGGACACAATGCATCCTGCAGATTGACAAAGTGCCCAACAAACGAAGTCAGTAGAAAGCATGTCGATTAAGGCTGGCACGAAGCTAAATATAGCGTAAGGTGTCAGACAGTGTGATTGCGCAACGCAGCATACAGCATACAGGCGAAGTTGAAGTGTGATTCCTTCGTCAAGGGAGGTTAGTGTAGTGGTCTGCACGCCCGACTATGACATATAAGACCGGTCTGGTTCATAGCCGGGAGGTCGTGATTCCACGATCTTCCAAATCACCTTTACAAGTAAGACTGACTTTCGTTTCAGTAATACGAGAACCCTTTTACCTTTAAGGGTCTAGTCCTAAAAATAATAGTAGTTGCACTTGTTTTTGTTTGTAAACAACGTTACTAAGAGTTCAACATAGGTCCTTAAACTTAGAAATATGGACTATATATGGTGTATGGTGGTTGCTTGAGCAGTAATTCGAGACGTACTTGAGAGAGGGTGCACTTTTGTACCTGATTGCAAATTTTCAAGCAGATTCATAGTTTTAGTTTCGAGAAAAGGGTGTAAGTGACTGGTGGACACCGCCATTGTTGGGCTTTCTGCAGGTGACGAAAAATAGGTACTTTTTGTTGCAAATCAATTTAAAAGAAATCCACACACGCAAGGTTGTCAATTTTTTAATATATGTTTTACATACTGGTTAGGTGCCTTGCAAATACATGCTAGTGTGTATTGAAACGCTTTAGATATGAAAGATTTGAGGCGAAATGAGGCCAGTTTTGCTGTCTGGGGTGTAAGTTTTGTGATAACTAAATCACCTCCAGTCAAATTTCCATGGCAAAAAGTGTGGTGTGGACTAAAAATGTACGTTTTCCGAATAAAAACACATACAGATTCTATATGCTTATCAAAAACTGAACGAGGCATGAGAAATTTCAAAAGGGCACACTTTGGTAGCTGCACACAGCAATGGCAAATCAGAGAATCCCCAATCAATTTAGGACTAGACCCACAAGAACAACAGAAAAGGTGATTGAAGAGGAGGCATCCACAATGAGCACCCTACAGTTTTTAAACCCTAGAGCTGCAATGAAGACTCAAATGCTAACTTGATTATATACCTTCCAATGCACCAGGGTGAGATATTATAGACAAGCAACTTCTGATTCATGTCAGCTATGTTTTGCAATACATCTTCAGAGAAGTAACCTGCTTACAGTAGTATATAGCCAGCCTAAAATACAATACTAGTGCATGTACATATTAACTTTATTTATGCATGTTTATTCAAGTTGCGATAATAAGATATGGTGCAAATGAACTTTGATTATATATATAGAGAGAGACATTATCTAAATAAACTTACAAGATGGCTCCTATATAGGAGGATATAACCCGGAAAGAAGAAGGTGTCTGGTTGTTAAAGATATCAAGTTAACCTGTATTGAAAAGCTGGTGATTTTGATTGATCAACATGGATTGAAATTGCAGTGTAAATAATTAAGTCACTTAAAATTCAATTACATAACAAATATAATTACGATCAATTATAATTACAATTACAACATACATAGAAAAATCAATTACAATTACATCATATATGAAAAGGTCAGTTACAATTACAATTATGCGGAAAAGTGTAATTAATTACAATTATGCCAATTACAATTATAATTGGCGCATACATAAACCGATTTTATAAGGATCTACCGAAGTACAGTTACGTCTGCATCGTATATCTGGCATTCTATCATTCCGTGCAAAAATCACCGCCAATAACCCACGCTGATTGGTCAATCTCCGTGCTCAATTTTGCGATGGAAAACACGCTCCCAAAAAAAACCACGGCGCTAGTCTAATCTCCTCACAATATCAATACAGCCGCTGACGACGCAAGGCGTGTTTCGTTGTTGCCGAGATCAACAGTTTAGACTAACGCCTCCAAGGCCAAAAAACTGTAGGAAGTGACGTCTCCAACAAAAACAAACGAAATTGACTTGAATGTTGAATGTTATAATATGATTTATTTTAAAATAAAATGGATTTTAGTCATGATAGAATGGTGATTGACCACTCGATTGTCGTGTCAATCGCAAAATTGAAACGAAGTGAGGGTAAATCAGACGTCAGCACTCCAATCTCGTGGTCAATTCCTACAATAATCCACGTTGAAATGTACCAAGTCTTCAGACAACGTTTTTGGATGATGCATGGGCCTTTGGGACCATTCAGAATTTATCACAGGGTGGGGTAGGAGGATTTTAGGGCGGGCCATGAACTTTTGGGGGCTATCAATTTTTTCACACACTTTTATGGGGGGGGGGGCTATCAATTTTTTCGCAGAAAATTTACCCATATCTTTAGAGGTTCTGTACTAAAGTTTCTTGTTTTGGATATCCATCAATTCGGATTTGGGTTAACTCTGACAATGATTGCCTTAACTGTTGGGGGGAGGGGGGGCGATGTCATCAATTTCTATCACAAGAAATTGAGGGGGGTTACCTTTTTTTACAGAGATTTGAGGGGGGAGGGCTATCAATTTTTTCACAGCATTTTTGGAAAATCCTCCTACCCCACCCTGTCATTAATACTGAATGGTCCCTTACATACTGTTTCAAAATATTTGAGTTCATGTAAACAGTATGGTGAAGGGTCCACGTAATATATTGCATTGTTAACATCGCTATTTATATGATCACATATAGATCTACCTATGTATTACACTCTGATAAGAATACCATTTTTTTCTGAATATCGGATGGAAGAAAATTGGAGGACACCATGTCAAAGGCTATAGTGAGCCACTGCAACGCGTGGCCAGGGAAAGCTAGTATTATAATAAAGTTAAATTGCATTGCAGCCAGGTTTGCTTGGACTGTGATGTCCCAATATTTACCACTTTCTGCAAAGAAATTTCGGTATAAATATTAAATACACTACCATCAGAAACGTCTTTGTCACTTCCGGGCAATTCTAGACTAAAACTTCTTTAAATGTTTAAAGGTCATTTTCAAGTATCATTTATCGTATGACATCCATGGAAAGAACTTTCCTAGTAGTATTTTGAGTAAGGATTATGAATCTGTAATCGGATTTTAGTTAGCATGAAAATGGACAAACGATCGGTCTTAATAAAAAATGAAAACCAGTGACTGATACAAACTTGATAACTTCACTTTTATGAAGAATGCACGTCACAAATATATGTATTTACTTCATTTTCCAACGTTTATCAGCATAGCAGCCATCAATTTTATGTAGAATACACATTTTGACTGATATAGCATTAAATGCGATTTTAAATGGGCTTATAACACACAACGGAAGTATCTCCGGGGGGTGTCTTGCATTGTCGGGGTCAAATCCTACAGTTAATATTTGGTAGAATGGTTGAAAATTGAAATTATCTAAGAATAATTGTCCTGATCCTAGGTGTACTACTAAAATCAAATTGTAACATTAAACGTTTGAAATGAATCAATGGTTATTATGTTCATTAATATATAAGTGTTTTCAAGTGGTATAGGAATTGGTCCATTTTTTGCTCATATAGCTCGTATGTGGATGGGTACCATATTTTTGCCCGCGGAGGCACAACCTTACCTACTTTCGGGTAGAGACCCGCCCGGGAAGTACCTATAAAAATGTCTCTCAAAATCAATAAAAAAGACGAGTGCGCAGCTTTTCTGCGCTACTTGGAATTGAAGAATATCATGATAAATGTTCGCTATGCTTTTGTACTGATAAAACACATATCACCGACTTCACTATTCCCCCACACAAAACCACTCAAAAACAACAGGAGGTAAAGTGTAAACCAATTAATTTTTTAACATTATCAAAACAGGGTTTGATTACAGTTGATCAAATATATATAGTTGATAGAAAGTTATATTTTCTTAGAATTTGTTGCTTACACATGCAACCAATATATGTTGCTTATAAATTCAAAGAAATATATCACTTTGCTTCAACTGTAATCAAACTCGATCTGTACTGTAAGGAGGAACACACCACCAGTTTTACGTGCCCGCACACAAAAACAAAACAAAACAGCATGCTCCTTGTTCGACGGCCCCGGCCTTTGAAAAGCGCGCGCTACATTATCGCAAGAACCAACTTGGCGATGATATAAAAAGAGTGCACTGTAACGTAACTACTGCGCGGCAAAACACCACGCTAAATACCGTTTGCAGCTAAACGGGGACTGCGAGACCGGCTAACACGCGATATCGATTTTCACCCGGGTGCCGCACTGCGTTCAGACTTGGGAGCAGCCAATGGGCTCCGCCTCGGTGTTAGCATGCAGCAAAGGCGCATAATATATGCAGCCGGCCTGCCTGCCAAACAAACCAGCCAGCAAGGGATACGATCATACGAAATGACGCAGGAGTAAGAGTTGGATAGTTTTTTATACGTTTGCGGTGAACGTTTTCGTCCGGATTTGGTGACAACATCTCGGATACACTTTGTGAGTAGCGAGGTGGACGATATCATGGGGCGTCAAAGAGTAGTTCGCCTAGAAACGCGATAAATACTTTCGACAACGCCGGTAGAAATGTCGTGTGCGTATTGGGAAACATGGCGACCTGAGTGTGTTCAAGGCAGGAGTTGCTATAGTGGTTTGAATATGCCCCTTCCAAATCACAATGATTCGGGCGTGAAAGGACGTGTCTGAGGACTAGGTGGTTGTGGGACAGTCTGATGTGCCGTTGAATGTTGTTGACACATTGTTTTTAGGGGCGGATATGCCAAAAAACAACGTTCTTACTCGATCGTTCCTGCGCTCGTGCACGGCTTTCAAAGTGTAAGAGTATCCGTGCCTTGGTGAATGGAGCGTTTTGACAGCGCTGTATTGTACTTTACTGTGGGATGAAACCAAGTAACAACATGTGTAAAACAATTTCAAGCTAGATAAAATTTCTCTAATTCGTATTTATAAAGTGTATATCATTATATAGGCACGTGTGAGCCATTTAATCTTGGGCGTAGACGCTATTGAACTATATGCATGATAACGGTAGGCCTATGTTTGTCTACATTTAAACATGGTCCCTTTCCCATTTAATGCGATGCTACAATCACATCTTATTTGTAGATGTGCAAAAAAAATGTATGTGATGGTTTTCCGCATCCTGTAGTCAACGCGACTACAGTACTTGTATATCATGACACCGACCAACGGCATCGTAGACATTTAGCTTTTCCTGAAATATTCTACTATCCAGGCTCCTCGCAGGCTTTTCAATTAGCACTATTCTTTCCTCGTGAATAATGTACAAAGAAAACCCACCGCTGGTGGAAATTGCAATTTTGCATGACAATTACTTTTAATTTGTGCGACCAAAAAACTAAAAACCGAACTCTATCGTCGTTCCGGGTGACTTCTCGAGAAGTGCGTGTTACGTTCCAAACACCCGTTTATTCTCGTCTGCATTTTCATGCCCATGTTTCTGAAGGCAACATTAATACTGGTATATGTTGTTGACAACCCTTTCCATTAACAACGCCTCATAATACATGTAGTTTGGAGGCGGCCAAAGTACATGATCAATTATTTAGAGGCGTGACAATGAGGCACGTAATAATTAAGACTGTCACGTGATCAAGAGTATTAATTATCACCTACGTGTGACGTTACTAATCAAGGCTGTGGCTTATAGATACGGGCATAACTCACCGGCTGGGCGGATAAATGGCTGAGCATTTACATTATCAATTAGCACTTCCTGACAACGCATTACAATGTGACTATGTTGGTGTATCGAATTCAATCAAGTTTCTCTGTCAAGCAGCATCAAAATAGGGTACATGATTCTACCGTCCAGATTATTGCAGACGAATAGCAGATTGGTCGGTGGATTAATTCTTATATTTACTTAAGCTTTAACTAAAGTAGATATACAATGTCTACCAGATTTATATATTCAAAAGAAATAGCTCTGCCCTTATGTAAAATATTCAAAATTTTCAACGCCATGGGTTATGCTCTAACCATGCTAACGGCATGTATCCTAGTTCATAGCGATAAGTGTAGCCTATTACGGCTTCTGTCTGCTCAGATGGACTAACTTTTTTTTACTTATTAAGCCTTTAACATTTATATATTCAATATATGTCAAATGGTTTATCCAACAGAAGTGCAGCATCGTCACAGCTAACCACAAAGTCGTGAACCATCAGCTTTTGCTATTATTTTGGTCTCATGTATTTGGTTACGTGACAGCGTGCGCTGTAAACACCACTAAACACACGTACTACTCAAATTAGCCACCAATCCGTAATTAGCAGGTTGCGTGTGTTTCTTATCCACACGGGCGTTCATCTTGAGTGAAAACAGATCTTCCTAACGACGACGACGACCACCACCACCACCTAGTGCAACAGAACTTGCCACCAGAATCTTATTGTGTTACACAACGGACGAAAATTCCACACCTTTTGATAACCTTTGCAACGGCTCTAACGTTTTTTCTTCCTCTCCCGCCCACAAAAAGTTTTAAGTTCTATCTTCATATGTAAGTGGAAGGAGACGACTTTTATAATTTGCGGTTTGAATCATATAAAAAATGTCGTCTGTGGTTTTGGATGTCTTATTCATAAAATCCAACACAGTAGGAATGGATGGTATTAGAATAAGATAAACACCATATAGTTCAATTGTCTGATACAGAAATAGTTCAAATTATACCAGCTGTAATGCAATTACGATTGCTTCTGTAACTTCCTTTCTGCATGTTTGAAAATAGAAGCTATATATAATTTTGTTAAGCCCATGTTACACTAGTAGCACATTATACATTGTTCAGAATATTATTTGGTAAAGAAATCAAGTCCTGGTATACGAGTATTACTAATTTTGAGCAGATATTAATTTAGTATTTGTCCATGTGATGTAGGATTATGCAAGATAATTTGATTCAATGAAAGCAGTCCCAGTGTGAGGAAATTTCTACGTCATCACATGTGCGGTATGATGGCAAGATGACGGGTAAAACGCATTGCAATGTCAAAAAGGTGATAGTATGATTTAGGCCAATTAAAGACTACATCCATAGATTACATGGTTTTGTTAATCTTGTATTTTTCTATTTTCAGGATACAGGATTTTCATGGATACACAAACATGGATACGTCGTGAATAAGTTGGATGTCACGTGGATAAAATCATTGCAAATGGATACACTGTAATGCACATTTAAACAATTACTTCACTGACCAAACAAATGGTCAAACGACAAAGGCTTGAATAATGCATCTCGTGTAACCAAAACGGACCTCGCCAAAGGTCCGTTGCATTTGTGTACCTTTTGTACCTTAGCTTGGATTACGTCAAAAGTGACGTCAACCGTCCAAAATGGACGGCCGACCAGACTACTCTCGGCTGTTCTCGTCTGGCCTTTACGGCAACCCCTCAGCCGGCACCCCTTCGGCGCCCCCAGGGCTTCTCAGCCCCGTACTCGGGGACACCGCCTCGGGGAGCGCCTACCCAGGCGGAGGCACATCCTCCATGCGACCTCCTCCCGGCCCGGGTCCCCCACCCGTGACGTCCTCGACGGTGGGTGGCTCCCCCGTGGCAGGGAGTAGTGCCATGGCAGGTACGTCGCTCGCTGCGACTGCGCAACAGTATCACGATCGATACTTAGCCGCTGCGGCCGCGCAGTATTCCGCGCTGCATGGCTCGGCAGGTGAGAAATCAATAATGTCACAAATCAATATTACTTAGTGCTGTCAGACAGGACAGACAGTGTACTGTGTTTTGTGTTTTGCATTATTGCTGATATTTTAAATATTTTTACATTAAACTTGACTCAGACTCTACTTTGTTCTTAAGGTAATGTAACTAGTAGTGTAAGACCTAGAATCACGTTCCCATTAAATAAACTAATGATCAGATATAATGTGGTTCGAAGTAAAACACGTGTTTGTTTCCTATGTTGGCTTCATTTTATTTAAAGTAAATCGTGGTATGTTTTATGATCACGGGGTTTTATGATTTATTTGCTACATGTATTCTGTTTATCATGGACTTAAGTTGACCATCCATTTCATATGGATGTGTACATATTTGTTTACTGCTATTGTGAAAAAATAATTAAATGCATTTTATTTGTTTTCATTTAATTATATACACAACTTTACAATGTTCGACAGTCTTTCCAATGTTCTCACTTACAGTAACCTTTGCAAATGATTAAAATTAAAGCTTTATCACTGCACCAAGTAAAAGCTTACTTCACACAGTACTAGTAATTCAAACCCATTCCACAATACAATATCGAACTGCTAAATGCTGCTCATTTCAAAAGTTTTGAGTGTTAATGATAATGAAGTAATATGGTACAAACTGCCACCAACATTCCATGCGATTACAGATTATACTTTGGCTGGGATAGATTGGGTAATGTAATACACTCAGACCTACATGTAGGATATTCATTAGACTATGAGATAGATCATTTGTTGGTGCCAAGAGATCCATTACAAATCCTAATAGGCTTATTTGTACGCTGCATCTACCCTCCTCTTGCATAATAACACATTTTCCCCGCCCACACCTCCGCAATTAGTTTTTATTGCTTGAGAGACATTCGCAAAATGTGAATAGTATGTAAAATGTTATCAATGCTAAATATGCCACAAATTAAGTAAGAAATTGAGTTTTATTATATGACATATATGTTATATATTTTGAAAGACACTAATTTTATACATTGATATTTGCCCCTTAGGAAAGTTAGTTAATGAAGCTGTAAACGTATCATCTGCCCATCGTCATTCCACCCATATCTCCTGTCTGCATAAGTGTAAATTAAAAGCAACGTTTGGAGTACCAAGTACATATTTGGTTCTATTGTGCTGACATCAATTTTATTCCAGTACACCAATATGATAAAATGTTATTTATTTGTTGAAAGAAATGAAACAATTCGTCAATACACAATGCACTAAGTGGAGTATGTAAGAGTTTTGTTAGTGTGAGAGGATCCCAGTGACAGAATGGACAGGTTTCCCCCATCTCTCTCTGTGGGCGATTGTGGAGCACTGAAATGTTGGTCAAGCAGCAATACATGTACTAGAGGGAGGCTGTGCACAGAACCCCAATTAACTGATGGTATCACATCATGCTTTACCAGGTGTACATTCAAATCACATCAGAATAAGATTCTGTTCATTTAACATTACATTAAAAATGGTGGCCACAGAGCGATAGATATACATGTACTGGAGGGAGGCATAAATCCTAAAGGCCTAAACCCTAAGTGCATAATTCTCACCCTGTTTTATGGTTGAATGATTGCTGCAAAACCAAAATTAGAACAACGTAACACAGCTTTTAATAATGCAGTGCAACTTTCCTAGACAATAACAAGTGGCTAAGATGTGCTCAAGGTCTAGCTGTGTAGGCGAGAATGTTTGTGGCGTATGGACATGCACGCAGCTGGGAAAGTGGGTCAGCTTGGACGGCCTCCAGCTGCTGGCGGGTGGTGAGTGGCTTAGCCCTGTACAAGATGGCATTTAGTGTTAGAGAACCTAGAAGTTGATAATCGGTGTGTTTATTTGTGCTTTGGAATAAGCAAGAATAGCATAGTGAACATATATTAGGACATCACTGTCCAAGTAAACCTGGTTGCAAGGCAGTTCAGCTTGATAGCTCTTTAACCATGATAACCTCACAATCTAAATGCAGTGTAAACTAATGACATATCTTTGAATAAGCAATAACTATTCCACTAAATGGCAATTCCACTAAATGGCATTTAGCACATATTTATTTTAATACTAGTAATACCATCCTTGTATTTGTTTTCAAGTATATTTATCACAACAAAAACCTGAATGCACAGTGTGATATGCTTGTTGTGAGGTCCAAGGAAGTAACCTCCCTGTGATTGCAGGCTCTCAGCAAACTCATGTTTGAACAAATTCACTTACTTACATTGACCACTACCCTTTAAAAACTGTTTCTTATAACCTACCTGTGTACGTGGGTGCAGGGGTGCAGGAATAACGTGTATTAGAGACTGACCCAGTGGCTTGGTCCTGTTTAGGTCGATTAGCTTAATTTAATTTGATTATTATGTTTAGATAAGGAGGTGCATAATGATATAGCGCTGTACAAGACTTGGGAATGAATGAAAGTCTAAGAGACTCCAGTCCCAGTGGTTGAAATTGGTGTTTTAATTACTGTGATGGAGACCTGTGGTGGCTCATTGGCAAGCCTTTTAAGTGGATGTTGTTTGTCATTAGAGAACCAAGTGGTGTGTCTACTGTTGAAACAAAGTGGAAGTACCAAGAATCATGATGAAAAGGGCCCTACAGCAATGAATCACAGAAGTATGTGATAACTAACTTATACATGTTATAGCAAGCCTGAAGTAATGAATCTAATAATATGTGTTTCCCAATAGCTTGCTTGCATATTCAATTCTTATTTGTCAGAGCCGCTTCATATAGTAAAACTTTTAATTTATACTCAAGGCGTGAAAATGGAAGATTGTCTTCAGCTATGTCAATATAGTGGAAGGAACACTTGGTATAGAGGACTTAGAGAGGGTGAGAATGAAAGTAATGAAGTGCCTGGTAGTAAGACTGGCCTGTGACCTAACAACGGGGCTGGTTGGACGCGGTCCAGCTGTCTATCACAGACTAATGCTCCCTCGCCGTTTTACACTCTCTCCAAGCCCCCATGGCAATGATGTGCAGAATGCTTTACGCGGGTTTTATGACATCTCCGCTGTTTGCTTCTGGTTGGCTGTCGTTAGTGCAGATCTATGGCATACTTGTGCCGGACTTGGATGGTTTGAAGAGAAATATAGTCTTAGCTTTCTTCTTAGAATGGCTTGTTCTGTCCAGTTTGCATTTGAATTTTTGTTATATATCATGCCTTGGTTGAAATATTTGTCTGTCATTAAATCGAAACATTCATTATTCAGTGTTATGATAAATATATGTTTATTTGAAAAGAAAATTGAAAAAGGCTTATGAAAGATGTTTAGAAAGCTAATGAACTGTTAAAGAACATTTTATGTTCTCTGCATAATGGCCACTTGCCATTTATGATCAACAATTGCATTCGTTAAACTATCAAATTTTCCATTATTAATTTATTACAGTCAAAATACTATAAATACATGAACCTATAGCTCAATATTCGTAGCTCCAAAAGTACTTTCATTTCTTTTCATTGAAAATCGCTAAAATAGCTGCTGCCGTAAAACCTCATTTCCTGCTCTCTTTTTTCTTAATTCAGTTTGTTTTACTGAGAATATAGAAAGTGTCTGCTGCTGTCAGGATTAGTGACCAAAGTGCAGCGTTTACAAACATTCCACGCAGGCATGAAATCTGTCTGGATCTTTTCTGGATCGCACAATTTCTCTCGGGATTGGAAGGGGACTAGGTTAGCAGTGCTAAAGAGAAATCTGAGTGGAGGAATGGGGATTTACAAAATTTTTCAATGAAAGGGTTACTGTCTAAAAGTTGGTACTTTATGATTCCATTCAATGCTTATTATATTCATGTGAAAATGCTATTTGTCGTTGATCATGAGAATGAGAGGCTATTTGATTGTTCATGTCTATTTTTTGTTAACTGTTAATTTGCGCCATTTTTGACACTTCTTAAACCATATACATAGTATAAGCACATTGTACTGTGTACAACAGAAGTCTAACATTTACAATTAACAATCGCATAGGTCCAGCATTTTGGGGAGCTGGTTTCCAGAAATGTATTTGGAACATGATACACTCAATCGCCTGAAAAAACTTTCATCCACATCATAATGCAAAAATGCTGTTTTATGGTTGATCTTGAGAACTTGCTTGTATTTGGTAAATTGTAAATTGTGGGATGTTGGATGAATTTACCAAATCCAAGCAAATATAGTTTGCAACATCCAACAAAGCAGTCTGCACCACCTCTAAGCAGTCTTACAATATTTACCTTATTTGCAATAACTTGTTAATTGAATAATAATACCAAAAACTGATATGAGGATGACAAAACGTGAGTAGCTGGAGTATTTTCTGTGTAGTAAAGGTTGATGATTATATCATTGGATGCTTTGATTAGAATTATATTGCCGGTGTGCTCTACAAGAGGGCACTATTTGCCACGGTGGCAGTGTTTGTCATAGGATGTGGACTTGACACTCTCTAGTAACCTCCGCTATCATACTACGTCAAACAATGGGGCCTTTCTGCTCTCACGTAGACTTTGTCCAATACATTATAATCTTGTGATAGTTTGGCACGTTGGTCTCCAGTGATGGCTGGTTTGGTACCGTTTGTTGTGACTTATGTTGTAGGGTTCTAAAGGCTACAAAGCTAACGCCTTTAGCTTTGAACACAATTTAACTCTTTCGTATCCTAGATCTAAGTAAAAACATTAGCAAACGATGCTAGTTTGGACAGTTTTATATCCAAGATAATAACTTTTCTGGAGCCACCATAAATGCTTATTTCATTACATAAATTGTGCACTTCTGTTGAGAAATGCATCCAGTTTCTTATTTTCACCATCTGGTAGAATTCTTATGAATTTCTCTATGTTGAATTATCTTCTAAATGTTTGATGGCCGGCGCTGTCGATTCAAAATTGGTTGGAGACACAAATTCGAAAGAGATTTTTATGCATGTTTTGGGTTACCATCATTAAATACCATGCAATTGAATGGTGTTATACTTCAGATTAAGCAGTCTACTTGAGCGATAAACTTTAATTAAAATATCTTTAAAGTTGTTCCTCATATGTATCGCCAATCAAGTTTCAACATCAAGTCATGCTCGTCAACAAGACATACAAACCCCATCGATTATCAAACAATGCATGTCATCTGTGAAATATCCTTTAGTGCCTGGCTTCATTATCGGTTTATAATTAGTTCGACATGTGAATTCTTGATGGGTATGTTATTGTGACTATGATAATCCAATCGTCTACCAACGTCTCACGTCTAAGTGATAAACAGGATGCCATTTGCATTGAGGGAATTAAACTCAGAATATTGGAAAAACTCCTGGCAGCTAGACTAGTGCTGTATATCATTTGCTAATATTGACCACTGACTGAATGAAGATTTTGTCACCAATCTAACAAATTATCTAGTTTTAAGAGGGCTTCAAATGGTTATCAATTCTGAATGCCTATATGAAGAATAGACACTTATAAACATTGCTGTGTGCTTTTAAAAATGTGTTTGTATAATACAAGCTGGTATTGTTTATGCCAAGTGCATTACATGTACACAAAATCATTGGCACTCATGGGGCGGGGTTATCATGGCTCATGGGGGTGGGGTTTGAATTTACGATGGCTAGGGGATTGGGGGACGGAGTCTTGATTTTTTGAATAGTGTGCCTTAAAATCTTGAACTTGCATTTATTGGGGCTGTACAGACAATTGTTAGGAATTTTAGTGAGTGGCTGAAACTTTCAAATAAATTTGTGTGGGGCCCTGAAAATCATACCATAATTGTTTCATTGTTTTCATGCACAGCCTGGACTATAATAAACAGTATCCTCTTAATGTATAAACTAAGTAGCTCACAAGTACACCAAATCGTTGGGTGATCTAGACATTTTTATTTAACCTTACTGAACGTCTGAAAATTATACAATCCTACGACCATATGATGTTTAACACTTTAAGTAACATTTGTAGATTTGTAGATAATGATTGGACTTTGACTTCCTTGTTCTGGATTGCTGAAAATTTAATTTGTTGCAACTTGCAAGTTGATTGACTCAAATGCTGCTACATTCAGTTGCACAATGGTATTCAATACATCATTGCTACATGGTTGCTACGTACAGTCCTACACACACTTCTAACATTGTGGCATATGTATAAAATCTATGAAAAGTTAATCTCAACTTTCAAAGAGAGTGTGGATTACTTTCTGCAGGAAATCAATTGCATTTGCATGTGAGAAAGAGACTGAATCAATTGCAATTTGATTTGCAATAGTTCCCCATGAAAATGATTGCGAGTCATTAGTGAAAAAGAGTCAGGGGAGACATGCGTCTTTACTGATGTTTCGGTAGATGAAAAAATCACATCTGTAACATGCAAATAAAACACTTACATTGATTTATGTTAGTTTTGATTAGTAGGAAGCTGCTAAAATTTGAAATTGAATGGCATTTTTGTAACAAATATTGCTTTTTTACACAAATACAGTCTTATGATAGGAAAAACTTTTAACTATTAAATGTCCACAAAATGATAACACTGAGTGTTATGTGTGTATGATTTTTGTTAAACAAATTTCGTGTGGTTTGGTTACAATGTCAGTAGAATTTGATAAGCCAGTGTTGGTGCCTGTGTGCTCTAATATTTTGAAGGTAAACAATGGATATCGAAAGACAACAATAAATACTCTACAATAGATACTCTAGACACCTCTCTTTCTTTCTGTGACAGCAACAAACCCCAGTCATCCTCCCATGCACCATGATCTCCCTGTCCTTAGTATTCAATTAATTGATGGTTCAGTGTAAAAGACACCTAAAAATGTCCTTCTTGTACCATTCTTTTCCCCTGTTCATTTCAGTGCCAGCGACGTACCCCAGTGCGTCCCTCATGAGCCGGTACCTGGACACGTCAGGGGCCCCCTCGCCGGGGTCCGGGGCCCCTGCTGGGGGCTCGTCCTCCTCAGCTGCTGCCCTGCTGGACCACTACAAGAACCTCATGGCTCAGGGCCTCATGCCCCCACCAGCCTCCTACTGGCCTGACCATGGTGAGTGGACGCTGCTCTTTCTTCCACTGTTTATAGATTGTTGAGTTTCGTGTTATATGCAAAACGTATTGTGTATGCCACATTGCCAGGCAGTAGCCATGTTGACTGCCACATTTGATGGCCATATTGGGTTGTTGTGATCTCCTTAACATTTCTGAAGTCTGATATATTGCCATGTCTTACTATACCACAAGCCTGCTGCATATTGGCGACCATCTTGCAATTCGTAACTTGGTATTGATGGGTCTTTCTGTTACTACTGTGCCTTACTATATCACAAGGCACCAGCGATCTTGGTAGTCATACTGGCAGATGGTCAGTAATCATATAGGATGGAAGTAGATCTTAGCGCCTCAGCTATGTTGTTTGTGTTTGTAACTGAGTATTGATAGATGTATCTTTACTGCCATGTATAGATGGAAATTTATATGATATGCAAAATTTATTACCTTTCTGTATCACACTGTAGTGGGCGCAGTGGCCATATTGGCGGCCGTCTTGGATTGTGACAATTTGAAACTGATTGATATGATAAAGACACACAAATAATAATGTAAAGTAATGCTGGAAGCTGCTAGGATATTGTCGTTGCCTTGACCAAAGCAATGATAGAAAATTGAAAGCAACTTGGTTGTTATGTTGTTACTTTGATACAAGAAGTTAGATACATTTATCTAACATGCACACTGGCATTACCACTGAACCGTCCCATAAAGCTATGGTGCCAGAGAAATTTTTTCAATTTGCCATTCAAGTGCATTCTAGACTTCGCCAAATAATGCATAAAATATCAACTAACGGAACCAATATCTTAGCAAAGAGATCCAATCCTCATAGATTGCATTGATTGTCCTAATATAAATTAACATTAACTTTTATGGAGTAAAGTAGAGATCTTAACAATATCTACAGATTTCTGCTGGACTGTTGAATTACGTGAACATAACGCATGTTGATCGTATCGCAGCAGCGTTTATTTTGTACCATAGTTTATGGCAGAAACGGCTACAATGGAGAATATTAGGTCGCTGGGTGCGCAGACCTTTATTACTTCACAAACGTCTGCCATATTTCATGTTTTTCCGCTGGAACGAGCCTGTGTGTTTTTCTTCGTGTTTATTGGTGAAGTCAGTCATCGTTTGGCATTTTCATAGCCTGGACTATGACAGTGAGTGTGGAAGGAACACTTATAAACTTTATGCAACTGGCAAACTTGGTTGTTGTTTTGTAGTTGTTTAGGTTTTGGTAATTCAGTACATCAAAATACTGTTGTTGATAAAATTATATTTTATTTGGGACTGATTTCAAACTTAGTTCATTTGTAAATAGCCATTTTTTGCTATAATGCAATGCATCAGAATCTTGTTTTTTTTTCGATGTTATGTTTTGAAATGTAGTGTTCATGATTTAATCCTATGTGTGCTTCTGTGTTCGAGTGGATAGGGAGTTGGACATGCGTGACCAGAAGGTTGTGAATTTGATTCCCATTCTAGTGGTGGGTGTTGAGCAAAACTCATTCCGAACTGGTTGGACACCTACACTTGAGATAGGTGCAGTTCAGGGGATTGAATGTTAATGTGAGTGATCAGATATGGCAGCAAGTGGTATAGGTCACTCGGGTATTATGGGAATATAGAGTGTGACAAGGATGCCAATGACCTAGTGTGAATGTAATATCACTCAGGCACAATAACAGTGAATTGCATCTGAAAACAAGCACATGTATTTACATTCGCATTACTTTTATGTAGGTTGTTACAAAAAGGAGAACATGCCATTACTCATGCCTTCTCAACTTGCAAGTGTTAATTAACACATGTTGCGAGGCAAAGCATTAGTAGAGAGCAGAGATTGAAATAAGCTTGACATTTCATGTGTTTCCTTCCAGAAAACTGCTTGACGTAACATGCTTAGACAGTAATGCATTGTCGATGTCCATAATATATTGATAGCCTGTCACATAAAATGAAATTGCATTGAAAATATTTGATCGATGCCTCAATTAAAACATGTCGAATTGATGGCTTCATTACGAAAAGCTGCTCTAGCATTTTATCATATCAGTCAATGGGGCAAAGGAAGCAAACAATAGGCATTGTAATGCAAGGAAATGATAATGATAATTGATCAAATTTATGGAGGAATTCACAGTGTTTTTATGAAGTTTCAGGACTGCGATAAGTGGTCTTATGACTAAGCTGGTCTCACTGGAGAGGTGGTCTTAATTGGAGGTTCTACTGTAGTTCGGGCAAAGAAAGTGAACAATAGGCATTGTAATATAAGGAAATGATAATTGATATAGTTTATGATGGAATTCACAGCCTGTGTACAGTGCTTTCTGTCATGTAGACCCAATCAGGTGCTGCGTGATTTTGTACTATGCATAATGATTATGGCAAAACATGTTTTTACCTGAAAACTCACTTGTATGTGCTGACTTAGGCGATGGTACTATTACATGAATCTGCTCATTTGCTGATTTGGTTATAAGTCTAACATCATACATGCAGAATTCTCAATGCTTGTGCTCAAACTTGACAATAACTTGTGAATCAAATAACAAGCCCCAAATAGATGAGGATGGTCAATTGGTCATGCAAACAAAACCAACTTATCTTTGGCCCTCTCTACACATAATTGTTTGTCAGCTTTCTGAAGGTTTTACTGTGTATAATCATCTATCAGATGTTGGCTGCCTCGCCTGTCATTAAATCTCATTATGGGTTTATTGGGGTAGTAGTGTAAAGTATATGTGACCATCATAAATACAGGGCTGCCCATCATAAAAGTGACTTCATCTGCCATTAGCAGACATTTAAATGACCCTGGTCGATTGGGAAAGTTTATTTTTGCAAACATGTGCATATCAGTGCATGTCTCATTTGGAAATCATTACATTTGCGCACTTAATAGTTTATCAGGAAATTGTAGTGAACTGTGAATCATACAGATTGATTTATAACTTTGTAGGTCTTGATAACATGGTTTAGGGTGTATTTTATAACAAAGTAGTGACTGGAAAACCATGGAGTAGGAAAAAATATTGCACGAGTTAAAATGTTGCAGTTGAGGGGAATGCTTTTTATGAGGGATGATAAATATACATATTTTATCATATTTCTGTCTACAGATCCTATCATTGAGTGCACTGGTGTATGCATGGAGGGACAATGACAGCATGCCACATGGGCCACTTGTTTTTGTTGTCTGCAATCTTTAATTATTAACTGTGTTATTGGCCACTTCATTTTGCTGGTAAATTGCGCAACATAAATGGGAATTATGCCAACGAAGACCACCTCAATAATAAGACAATTTGCTATGGGACCTAACCTTCTACTCACCTTCATGAAGATACTAAAAGGGTATTGCATTTGTTTGAATATAAGATAAGGAAATATCTCACCGACTTTAGCTATTTGTTTTGAGACCAGGTGCCAGGTGTTCATATATCTAGAGTTTACATCATATAAACACTGGGAGCCAGAGATCCCAGAATGCAGCATATTGAATCTAGTTTTATTAGACCCTTACCTCTCTGGGACATGGGTGCTAATTACCAAGTACATGTAGAGAGAAAGATATCTGTTATCATTCAGGTCAACTTTTCAGATGTTTAGATGCACATTTTATCATGTTTATGCCATTCAGATGTATCTACTGATATGTTGAAGAATTTCAGAAGTATGAAAAATCTTAGAAATTCATGTGTGTGTCTTTGATGTGAAGACAGTCATCGTTAAAAGTATAACAAATCCTTGAAACTTAATTTTGTCTTTTAACAAGCTGCACCTTATTGATTTATTTTACATATTTACGACTGCTTTTGTTTTGATGTGCAGTGATACCTTTCTTATGTGGACACCTTCGAAAGAAGTGAAAAGTGTCCACACAAGACAGGTGTCCTTAATTTTATGGGGGGTGTGTGTGTCAACAGTGTAAAGATGTAGACAAGTTCATCACATCTCAGCTCACCTGTACAAAGATATATATACCAGAGCACGCAACAATTAGAATTGTACTTTCCAACAGACTAATGTATCCCACGGGAGCAGAAGGTGACTGATTACTGCAGGTGCTAATTGATTACTGGCATTTACTGCAGCCACATCCATCATTGGATGGCAGCCCAGGATTTGCAGTTTTAATGGGATCCATGTTATTGCAAAGCTGGCACAGGAATTAACATTATAGAATTTAGCAGTGTTAATTAACAGATTCTATGTTGTTGGAAGGCATAAATATTAATAGTTTAATTCAACAAGAGGGAATGTGGATCTCGATGTGGAGTTGCCAACTTTTTTCTTTTTCTTTTTTTGTATAGCCGCCACATTGGCAGCCTTTTTAGCTTGCACTGCTATGAGCGATACTTAAGAAGTCAAAGTGTGAATCATTTGAGGCCTGTACAGTGTATAATGCGTCCACATCCATTATTGGCTAGCAAAACTGCAAATGAATCAACTTTATAGAAATTAGTAATGGTAAATATTGGAGATGTAAAGTTATTGGAAAGCTATTACATATGTATTTTAACGTGAGGGTAAATGTGGAGTTGCAATGTTCGGTTATGTGGCCATCTTGGCAGCCATTTTAGTTAGAATGATATCTTTGCTTTTGTGTTCTTGACACATTAGTAATATTCCGACATACCTAATGCCCGTTAGTGCCAGATATTGATTGACTATCCATCCATTTCATCGAACGTCTGCTATCAGCTTCTCACTGTATTTTGATAAGCTCCAGGTCATTGAGTGCAGCTTTATGTGTGCTGTGCCTGGATGAGCTTTGAAAAAAAACCATGCACGTTCTGCATGACACACTGCATGGAAGAAACTATCATCATCAGTCCTTATTCAAACCCACTCCCATTCTATCTATTTCTGGCTTATGTGCATGTTAGAGATTTCCCTGTAAACTAACAATGAGCTAGTCCCGGAAAACATAGCTTTTTAAAGCCATATCTGCAATTCTGCACTTCCAAATGCAGACAAACCATAGAAATTATTTGGTTGCTGAAATCTGGTTGCCCACTAGGTATGTAATTCTTATCAGGAAATCCACCATGCCATGATAGCAGTATTATATAAATATTTCTATACTAGTTCCACCCAATATTTTCATTTTCATTGGTGGACAAACGAAATATCAGCTGGGCAACCACATTTCGAAATCTGTTTGATACAATATTGTATCTATTATGATTTCACAAGCAGAAATGTTCCACTTAATGAACATGCATGACACTATGATGGTGTAATACATTCAAAGCCGTCTTTGAAAAATAACAGCAAGATTTGACATGCTAAATAAAAAGGTCTGACTGTGCCACACTGATTTCTGAGAGGTGATCCTTAGATTGATAAATGATAGTTTAATCAATTGGTGTACAAAGTTTATCAACCACAGGGAAAAACTGACTCTTTGAACATGCTATCTTCAACTTCCGAAACCGACCTTTACGTGCAACCGAAATAATTGCCTTTTTTACGTACAACAAAAACGGCCATTTTGCTCATTGATTCTAATGTTTCTGTGCCTTCTTATGATCAAACACGGTGTACTGTGTGTGATACTGCAAAGCTGTGGTGATATATTACATGTGTTAGATGCAATGATGACTTGCTTTAATATTTGTTAAAATCTTAAATATAATCTGTGTAATTGACCATTCTTTTTATACATGACAGTTGTATATAATGGCTGGCTTTGGTGTCATGTAATGGCGTAGCCTTCATCGTATTATCTATGTGGTCATGTAGCGTTGCTGATGCAAACTGATCAATGCTTTGTTGCATGTAAAGGCAGCTATTTTGGTTGTATGTAGGGGTTGATTTTGGACGCTCATCCTATGAAGTATTTCTATCCATTTTGCCATTGCACAGTAGAATGTCCTATTGAGACCACATCTATTGAGACCACCTCTACAGTAAGACCATTCCTCGTGGTGTGTACCTTCATAAAGAGGCTATCATGAACCTCCATAATAGAGGCCACCTCTTATTAAGACCAATTGAGGCCAGCCCCGTGGGTGGTCCCAATACAGAAGGACCACCATATATTGAATATCTAAGCATGCTGATAAGAAATACTAATGACTGATGTTTAAATTTCAATAAATGCTGCCTTCAAATAAAACCATAAATATATACAGTCATTTCTTTAGTTTACAACACTGATTTACTTACAAATATCATTGACAGTTTAGTCAAAAATTGTTATCATGCAAATCAATCTATTAGATTTCAGATAGCGCTGAATTCTATGCACATCTGATTTCATATATGTGTATGTATTGAATATGTGCTATACATTCATATTGCTAAGATATTGCCTGACACTGTGTCATTAGGGAGTACCTTATTATGGCCCAAAGGAGGTATGAAAGAACTAGTCAAGTTCTTAAAAAACTGTTTGATTTGAATGGGGGGGAGGGTGGTGCCTTGAAAATCTGAAACGCACTTAGAAGGCCGGTTTATAATGCGCCCCAGAATATTGGCAGTAATTTTCGAGTAGATATGAGGGAAGGCTGAAATTTTGAAACATATTTATGCAGAGGGCCTGAAAATCCTACCATAATGTTTTTTTGTTTGAAAATTCAAGGCTTCTTGCCTTCTTTTCTAAATAAATTAAAAATGTTGATTGCCAAGCCCTTTCCCCACCACTAATCAAGTTGAGTTTTCAGGCTCTCCCCATGTTTTTTCATGTCGCTCTTGGGCCATGATAAATGGTAGCCCCCTAAGTGCTAAGTGAATACATGGCACAGTGGTAGAGGTCGGGAGTTCCAGTCCCAGCAGTGGCTGTGTAATTTGTATAGCCCTGTAGACTTGGAAAAAGAATGAGCTATGTCAATAAGAGTATCCTTTATGTCAATAAGAAATTGACATTATTAGAAATTGATATCAGAACATACTGGTGTGAAAGGGTTACAGGAGGTGTTTTGATGTTGGTAAATAGACCATGTACAGAAAACAGCTGACAGTATTGATGTTATCACATATAGATTTGGTCACAGTCGTGGTAGTGGGACTTTAGAATCTGTCACATGAGCACAGATCAATCATATGTTATGTTCTCGATGTTGGAGCAAAAACTTTCCAACAATCCAACATTGATCTTACATGGCGGGTGTGTAGCTACCACGCGCCCCAGTCTACTGTACATGTCCCATGTATCAATGCCACGCTCAAAAATACATGCAGTTACTGGTACCTGCAGCCAATCACAACAGCTCATTTGGGTGTGTGGCTGAAAATGAAATTTTGAATTCAAACCATTAAAGATGTCATATCTAGGGATCGCCCAGATCAATACCTGATTTTGTGAAAAGTTGTCTATTGCTTTAATTAGATAGGTTTAGCGAGTGATATGACGACCTCAGCTTTGGTTGGGCGGCCGACCACTGCATCCTTTAATATGCTTCATAAATACGTGTACATATTACACACACTAGCAATGTGTACAATGAATACAGTATGCTTGGTACGATCCTGCTTCATTTGGCCTAATGATCAATGTTCATTAATGCTGTGTGTGTAGCCGCTT
This sequence comes from Streblospio benedicti, assembly GCA_019095985.1. Lineage (NCBI taxonomy): Eukaryota > Metazoa > Annelida > Polychaeta > Spionida > Spionidae > Streblospio > Streblospio benedicti. The sequence continues at coordinate 27,624,002 of CM032669.1, read as the reverse complement.
TGCCCGATCACTTCCGTTAGCAAACATGGGCTGTTGCCGGGTGTGATCAGACATACACAGCTTATGCATGTACGGGTCCCGGTCACAATTTCCAGAAATTGTGCCTGCCTGTTTCAATTTCAATAAATACTCTAGAACGTGATTCCCTCCCCATATAGCAGTTGTGTATCTGAGTCTGCTGTGACCTATAAGGAGAGTCTTTTGACTTGGTGAGTCCGATACACAGCAGCTATACATGATATGGGAAGTGAACTACATGCTCTGGAATATTAACTTGTCCAGTGCCAGCGCTATAATGAAGTACGAGATGTATTACAAGTGTAAATCACTAATTACTAAAGTCTCAAATATCAGCCCGATTTCAACCATAAAAGCAATATGCATATGGGGGGAAAAGCTATATATATATGTATATGATACATAGCAGCTCATTTAGTTCACACTCACTGAGCACTATACCTAACAGCAGGAATACAATTATCTTATTCCTGGTAATAATATATTATCATACCTCATCACTTGTTATGACATATGCACCCAAAAATAGTGAAATGTGACCTCATTTCACGACATGTTATTACAACCTGAATGCACACAATTTGCGTAATTGGTCTGCCGCAAGTCAGAGGTGATGAAATTTCCCGCTAATGCTAGCGAGGTTTACTTCCTAGTGCTCCGTGTAGACGAATCCTCTCACAAGCTCTGTTACCCTGGACGTGGACTTGAAATGTCAAAATATACAGTAGAAACTCGGTATCTCGAAGCTGTAGGCATAACAGTAAAAATGCTTGCGATAGCCAGTATTAGAGATATAAAGCTGTTCATTATGTAGTTGAAGGGGGAAATAAAACTAACCTCAAGGTAACAAAATTTGTGATGAGCAGCATTGCAATAAGAAGGTTCTACTGTGTAAAGGTTTTCAGGATATAATGACTCAATATGAACCAATAACAATAAAGATAAATACAACTTTTGCTGCATTATGATGTACAAAATAATTTACAGTAGGACCTCAGAAATAAGGCCACTTAGAGCACTTGTGTCAGGTGGTCTCAATAGGAGGTGGTCTCTTTATTTTTTGTGGCTCATGGTTGTCTTTCCATGTAGATTTTTGGGCTGTGAGATATGATCTCATTATAGAGCTGGTCTTGATGGGAGGTTGTACTGTATCAAGAAAAATTTCTACATTCTGAATCAAATTACCATAGAAGGTCTTTGTAAATACCATCATTTAAGCTTCAAGTACGATTTGTGTTATTTTTCACTTGTGTAAATTCAACAAAAGTGCTGTATGCATAATTCATACACGAAATAAATCTAGAAGTTGTTGACTGTTTACTAAACCTTGAAAATTTAGCGCTAGTTATCATGAAGGAAATTTGAATTAGTTGGAAAGTTTGAAAGAGTTACAACATTGTGTGTTTTTATTTATGACCAAATGGTTTTGCCTGATATGCAGAGTTATGCAAGTTGTATTTCAGTTTTGTCACCAATAGACTGTACAAAAAGCTGAACAAACATTCATGTTGTCCGTTTAGCTTGTATACAGTAGGTGACGATCATTTGTGCATGTTCTTGTATGTTTAGTTCATTTAGTTGAGTGTTTTTTATGTTGGTGGCAGGTATTTTATTTCTGTTGAATTACTCACAAATAACTGAATAAATCCTATGACAATATCTATGATATATACAATCTCTATAAAGTTATTCCCCCTCTGGCGGCTGTCATTAAGTGGTCTAAATAGAGAGGTGGCCTCTTTAGGGAAGTTCATGATCTCATTATGGAGGTGTGGGACTGTGTCTTATTATGAAAGTGGTCTCATTATAGAGGCAGTTTTAGTTGGAAATACTACTGTATTCAGTTAAACACCCAATTATTTTAGACTCAAATTTATGGAACACTCGATTAATAACTACTTCCCATCATGTGACCTTACATTATTAATCGCTGATAGCTTGGTATTTTGGATAACTCAATATATGTTTTAATGTTTAAGTTTAAGCTAATCGAGTCCTACTGTATGTAACTGTAAATAAATGATATGGACTGTCTAATGGGCCTTATGAAATAATTGATCAGGTTAAGTGTGTGTCGGTACAGTTGTAGCACAGCTTGGTTACTGTACATATTTGGCTAAAATATTTGAGCCAAACTGTTTAAATATGCACTTGTTTAGGTTCACTGCTATTCACCATTTCTACGAGACACACAGGACAGCTATTGATTTTCACAAAACGTCAATTGTTTCCACGTGCGTCATGGTTCAGTTTTTGTTACATGGGGGCTGTCGGTTACGATTGATACCAGCTTTTGATCGGGTTTTGCCCATCGATTCTCAACTCCCTTGGAATATTTTCAATTAGCAACAAAATTGAAATGTCAATCGTGCAATTTCATGACATTTAGAAGGGATATTCTATTTGTTCAAATTTTCAAATTTATAATATGAACATGAATACTTTTGGTAACGTACCCCACTAGGTTAAAGTTAAGATCCATTTGACAGATCCATAAAATTATCTGAATCATTAGGAATAGAAAATTTTCGTATTTATACAATATAACTCGACGTGTTCAAGCATAAGTTAAAAACGTGTCATTTTATATGTTTGGTATCAACCCATAAATATCCATTTGTGTCCTAATGTAGCTTTATTTCCATAAATGTCACATTTAAACCACATTTCACATTCAATATGTGCGTGCAAACTGTTGTCCCCATTTTTGTAGAAGCATTATATTTTATGCTACGTTTTAGAATTAGACTAATAATATTTAGTCAAGAATTCTATCCTTATTTCTAAGTTAATCTTATTAATCAACCATTAAAAAATATGACTTGAGAAAAATTCTTTAAAAGTACCATTATACCTGAAAAATTAATCAGTTAAAAATAATGGGGTTTGATAAAGCCTTCCCAGTTTTATATTTTGATAATTTCTATTATTTGATAGTTTGTCTAAGAGGACAACAGTTTGTTAAAAGATACAAACAACCCATTTCTATCAAACTAGAATGTCAAAAATAGTCATTGCACAATTATGCAACACCTTATGAACATATTGAATTAAAATGTTTAAAGCTTGACCAATCCTAAATGAAAGCATTTTTTACATTCCAATTTGGATGGAAATGGATTGTTTAATATCTGTGTTTATGACATATTAATGATGTATCATTCTATGTCATAGTGTGCATACACGTTTTCACTGCAGTGCACACAGCATCTCAGCAAACTTTATGTACACTATAACATGTATACCGTAAACAGCCGTTCAAACACCCACATTCTTGTAAAAGAACGATCTCGTACAACAATTAAATCAAAGATGACAACTTTTACAATAGCCATGATTAAGGCAACAGATTACTAAAAGTGCACCTTTACCATGTCTAATTCTTTTCTGACAAACAGTATATCTGAAGACGTTGCTTGAGCACCAAAAACGTTAATAAAGTAGATTAATATAATGTTTCAAATTTTCAGTTCAATTCTTACAGCAGAAGCAAAGAGCAGACAATAGTAATCACGAAAAGAACTGCTGCTGGTCAACTTGTAAATTTAACAAATCTGATAATATCAGTCCACATTCACGTATACCCTTGCAGCCACACAACTACTAATTCCCATTAAATTAAAAAATTTTGAACCTAAAATCCCAAGGGCGTTTGGAACGGATGTTCATATGTATCGGTGTACACAACATCAGTAGTTCCTGCTCCTCTTTAGTGTGATCGTTGTAGTCTGTTAGCGTCTCCTCTCTCCTCCACAGTTGCTGCACCTGCACCTGCCATGAGTCACCTGCCAGGAGCACCTGCCACCGGTGCTCCGCCTCCTCCGTCCAGTCTCTATCAACACGGCTTTCTGCCTGCTCACTTCTCTTCACTCTCTTCTTCTTCATCATCGTCGTTGTCGTCAGCCTCTGTGGTCGATGCTGACTACTACACTCACCATCACCGTGCAGCGGCTGTTGCTGCTGCAGCAGCTGCTGCTGTGTTGTCACAACAACAACAGCAACAGCAGAATGAGGAGGCGGCAGCTATCACACAGTATATGATCGCACAACAGCAGCAGCACCAACAAAGAGGTAACATCATTGCCTTCTTTTTCTAGGTGAACGTAAGAGTTCTGAGTTAAAGGTTGCACTGTCATAGGGTTTAAGCTGCAGTTTGTGCACCAGTTTTTTTTTAGTTAAAGACCCATTTTGTGTGTTATTCTCTATATAAAGTTAACCACCCTTACATAGAACCGACTATTACTTGATTCAGTTTATTGCATTACCATACAAGAAAATCATTACAATGAGAAAAGGATTGAATCAAATTGAAAATATAGTGAATACAAAGTGTATCCTATTTTAACGTTAAACAATCATGCAGCTTCTTAAGAAGCAGTCTATTAATTGTATTTTTAAATTCATTGGTTGTTGAGAAAAGACAGCCTTGTTGAAGTCCTGTAGATTGGATTTCAACACATGGTTAAGTCTACCTTGAGATATAGTTTACATTTAGCTCTGACTTTTTTTATCAATGCAGCAAAAGATAAAGAAAATACACAAATTTCTAACTTGCTTTTAGTTTCTACATTTAAGTAGAACAAATCAAATGCTTTTTATCAATCAAGAATAATTATAATCAAAATTCATCACATGATTTTAGTAAACATAAAACTTAATTTCAATAAGATATGATGTTCAGTCTATTGGGGAAGGCAACTCATTTGTTGAACTGCTTTGAATTTATTGTTACATCTGCTGTTATCATTTATTATTCATTTTTCGTGTTGTGTCATGTACTTTTCTCTTGTTGTGTAGATTAGTTTAGTCTAGATGGGCATGTTATTGTTATATGTGTTATCAGCATAACCTAGTTGTTAGTTCATATTTTGTGGCAACCGTTTGATGTCATTTAATGTTGAAATATCTTGGCCTTGTAGTCATATTGTATTGCTGTAAGCATGCCCAGGCTGAGACGTGTTGATGAATACAGTGTTGCTTGGCAAATATTTGTTTCCCCATAGATCAGACTCGTTAAATAATGGTGAAGTTATTTATCTGTTTGCAGGTAATTACACTTCAATGATACTTGCATATAAATCTACGGAAATTGATTCAGCAATTGATTAAACTGATGCACAATATTTGACTGTGTCTTTTTCATCATATGTTATTGATTGGCATTAATGATGTACCTACATTATATAATGTGATTAGGTGTGAAAGTAAGCAGGATGAGTAGCATTTGATTAAATACTTCTTTTTATGAAAAATTAGCTCGTTCTGCTTAAAAATTGACAAATTTCTACTTGTCAGTAAGAACAGGCAAGTGCTTATGAGTTTTGTCCTATATAATCACAATATGTTTACAGCAACCAAAGCAAATCTGGTATCAGTTCAACAAAAATACCAAGTTATCTAAGTAATAGTTTCACAGAAATGGCTTCCAGGGAATCCGTATAGAATGTTATGGAATGAGCCCCAGGAAAAAAGAGTAGATTTCAGGGAACAAAGTTGACTCACAAAGGACCGTTATTGTGAAATACATTAGGACGCACTGAAAGTCTAAAATAGTTGAGGATGGGTGGTCTCTTCATTAAGGTTTGAGATGATGAGAAATGGTCCTTTTATAGAGATGGTCCTAATTTGATGCTCTGCTTCGTCAACATTTAATTTGATCAAATTTCGCTATTACAGTCGGACCCGTTTTACTCGAGCTCGCATAAGTCGACCACCCGCCTAAGTAGAACACATTTTAATTTCCCTTCAAACTTACTATTGATTGCTACTAAAAATAACCCGCTTATTTCGACCCTTTTAACTCGAGAAATCCGTGTTATTCGAGCCAAATCTCACTTCCTTTCGAGGCATTAACCCACTTATCTCGACCAAATGAAAATTTAGCGTCGAAATATTCGTAGTTTGCCAGGCCTTAACCGGCGCACATGCTGACCAAACAATTGATCAAAGAACGCTGCCTTACTATGATTTGCCTGTGAATGGGTGGTCAACTTCTCTGATTAATTCTTTGATACTTACTAGTGGTCAACAGCTTTGAAATTAGTACTTGCGTAATAATGACCAGTCAAGACAAAGGCGTAGTAAACTTCTAACCGTAGTGCTAACACCGAAGTGATATTTAAACCATGTTTGTTGACAGAGCCTTTGTCAGAGGCGGGAGGGAGAAACAGCTAGCGGTTAATAGCTTTGAATTAGTAGTAACAATGACCAGTCAAGACAAAGGTACAAGTACAAGTGTACTATTTTTATATTAACCAATAGAAAGCATCTTTCTTTGTGTATGCGGCCATGTTTGTTTACGCACAAGGTCAGAAGGTCGGAATACTGTTATAAAAACCACATTAGTACGAGTACCATAGCGACCACAACACATATTTCTTGCATTATCGCTCATTGGGTTGTTGAAGACATGTTTCTGATAACTCGAGGTTCTTTTAACTCGAGGTCATCTCTCTACTCCCTTCAAATTCGACTTAACCGGGTCCGACTGTAGTATCTAGTTCTCAAATCTAAAACTGTCAATTTGAAATATATCTAAGGGAGCAACCATCATTAATTGTACAGGGAGGGGCGGTCATTTGGTATTGATTAGATAAGAAAATTGAATGCCCTCCCTAACTCTCTACGCTGAAATTGAATGCCCTCCCCACGTGAACTTTAACAAATTGAGTGGCCCCTCATTCCCACCACCACACCTGCATAAATATGAACAATGACAAACACTTTCGTACTATAAAGTTTAATATTTTTCCCTGAAAATTGTTAAAAGTATATTGCAATTCACTATCAATGGTCAATAAATACATATTTAGCAATCTCTTTGACTTGAGTTGACATTAATGCAAAATAATGCATATTGCAGGAATACATCGATTCCGCAACAAAAGTGTGTAAAATATTAATTACGTTTCCAGTTTGAGAATTGAGTGCCCTCCATCTCTTTTTGAATTAAAATTGAACAAACTCCCTTCTGTGACCAAAGAAAATTGAGCACCCTCGCCCACCCAATGACCGCCCCCCCCCCTCTGTACAATTAATGATAGTCGCTCCCTAATGGAATACCTATTATTTCTAGAGACACACCACAAAATAAGAAGAAAACCCCAAGAATAATATGCACACCATAAAAGTCTTCTATAAAGCAAGAAAGTATCATGCCAGGCAAGAATAAACCCATGGGGAAGTCTTGCCTAAACCATAAATCAAATTAGTCATTAGACTCCTTTATGAATTGTTCGAGGTTTTTTACTATATAATTAAATACGGTAATTTAATGTCTTTTGATATTGCCTAGTCGTGTAATAATGGCTGTTTTATTAATGGCCTGTGTTTAAGAATGTGCTATTTTAGCAAAGCCTTTATGTTGTTAATAGTTCAATTTGGTGGCAAAGAATGCAATTTTGGCTGAACAGACATTTTCAAGGCTTCCAATGCCACATGAAATGACAATTTGTTACATAAAAACGAACCGTTTATTAAATGCTAAATTCATAACAGGTTATCTTGCAAGTTTCGATTTTTAGTGGTTTTTGCATGACTTTGAATTCAAATTGGCTCTTACTTTCATTGAAGGAAGTTCTGTAAAACTGGGATACTTAGTTTGATGTCATTCTTGGAATGTAAAATCTGATAAACGTGAAAGTTAATTGTATAACAATGTCTTTCATAATGATTGTTCCACTTTGATTTCATCAGACCTGTATAAATCGTTGAGTAGACTGGATTTCCGGTGGTTTAAACATATTTTATTTTAAAAAAAGATTAAGGATTTGGCCATGTGGCAAAATGCGCCTTGAGTCCATTACACATGTTATATGAGTTCTCAACCTTCCTCTGCATTGTCCACATTGTTTCAGCATTTACATTATACAAGTGTAAAATTCTCAACTGATTGATCCATTGTCTTAGAATCGGGCAATTGAAACTCACTGTGACCTCATCTACAAGACATCCCAGTCTATTGTACCATTTATCAATCCCATTGTCAAAATACATACAGTTACTGGTGCCTGCAGCCAATGGGAGCAGCTTATTTGCTTATTTGTGGCTGAATTTGGCAATTTGTATCGATTCCCTTAAAGGTATAGTCATAACTAGGAATTTCCGAGGTCCGTAACTGATTGTGTTAAAAGTTGTCTATTTCTGTAAATGGTTAGGTTTAGTACACAGCATAATGAGGTGACGACCTCACCTTTGGTTGGGTGAACAGAACAAAGTGAGGAGGTGGTGACCTAACCTTTGGTTGGATACTGCAAGACAAATGGCCCACAATGTGGTGAAGCATCCAGCGCTGGTGACAGGATCGTCTCCATTCACAAAACTGGGATATTTGCGAGTCAATTGTTGTCCTGTCACCGTGGTAACACAGAGCGTATGCGGAGTGGTGTCAGAAATCCAGTAGAAACTTATCTCGAAGCTGTAGGGATAACAGTAAAATTCTGGAGGCAGCTGATATATGGTCATAATGTCGTTGAAGGGAAATGAAGCTTAATATGAGATCCCAGAAACTTTAAGATAAGCGATATTGAGATATCGAAGTTCCACTCTATACTACTTTGGATGGTTTATGTTCATCTTTTGGACATTTACTGATTGTCAATGGCTCCTTAAAAAGATGTGGAGTGAGGAGTACGTTTGGATGAATGGATCACCGTGTACGGTAAAATCGGGGTGAAAATGAGAAGTTTTGATAATGCCAAAAGTGTTCACATAAGATTTCACTATATGTATTAGAAACAGGAGAAACATAAAGGATCAGCAAAAAAAGGTGTCCAATATACACACCTGGACAGTTTGATAAAAGCACAATATAAATGGAACCTCCAGTAAGACCACCTCTGTACTAAGACTGTTCATGGTACATGTAGTCCCAAACGTCAGTAAAGAGACCATCATTATGCTTCACAAAGTGATTAAAGCAAACCCTCTGAGACGGGCCACCTCTAAAATGAGAACAGTATCAAATAGAGGGACCACCTCTATAATAGGAACAGTTGAGAATAGACTCCCTGGTGGTCTTGATGTATATAGCAGTTGTACTGTTTGTTAGTTGTGATGATGATTCATGTGCCCGTGTTTTCACGATGATTATAAGACTGTTCTTTCTTCGTCTAAAAACGTTGCATCCAGCCTACTTACATTGTGCTTTGGATTGCCTACAATAAGTCACACAGACAATCGACACGTAAATAAATAACGGTAAAAACCTGCAAAACTTCCCCGAGATCTTGTGATCTTAACGTTTGCTATTGTGTACTCCAGTTATTTGAAGGCAGCCTCTTGTATTCAACATCGGGTGTCGTTGTCAATGATAAAGGCATGTACAGTAGAACCTCTATTAAGACCACCCTATAACGGTTCTTAGTGGAGAAGTTGTCTCATTATGGAGGTTTATTGTGGTCTCTTCATGAAGTCTAGGCACCATGAAAAATTGTGCTATTATAGAGGTGGTTGCTTGATAGAGATGGTCCTATAATGGACGTTAAATTAAGCATGCAACTCGTCTACTGAACACTGGCTTTTGGGGTGTAGTCTATAAGGTAGAGAAGTCATTAATCATCGTGTTTTCAGTTTGTTTTGGGTGGCAACTATGGCGTAAAGTGTGACAAAATGGCTGCCGTCTTCTCTTGAGTGTTTAGAGATGATTCTGCTTTATCAGAAATACAGGTTCTCAAATGTTGAATTTTGAATGCGTGGATAATGATGATGAATGAAGGTTTCTTTGATTGATTCTGTAAGCTGTATTTATGATATTTATGAAGGGTTTTTCGTTATTATGTTCGTATTTTGAATTGTTATTGTGAACAACAACTGAACAAGTTCCATCAGCACTATGATTTTTGCATATGCTATTTACAAATGTCTCATCAAGGAACTAATTGATTTTTGTGTGAATATATTTGTGACATCTTCAGCACAAATGACAACATTACGTGGGATAGAGCTCTACCTAAAACTATAAGGCATAGGTAAAGACCATTCAAATGCCCATGGAGCTGTAGGTTGAAAAAATATCAATTATGGGATATGGGCTTTTTAATATTACAATCATTGGAATTTCAAAAGTTCATATTTTAATACAATCCAATTTTGGAGGTGGGTCTTTATACATGGGGTGAGCCTTTGGATGGATGCAGATGGTATATATTTGAAGTATAATTTAACTGATTTATGAAGTAATATCCCTACACAATTTCAGTTCATCCACGTGCTGATAATAAATGTGGAGTGAAACTTTCACTATTGAATAGAAAATTCAAAATGCGTAAAACCAATTTGTTATAATCAACTTGGTAGAAGATCTTATCGGCTGTGTTCTTTTAGAAAAGGAAGGAAGCAAATGGAACTGAACTTTCTACAGGCTATTTTTCATTTTATGCTTGTGTATTTAAATATCAGTGTGATTTTGAAGAGTGTTAAAGAATGTTTCTTTAAATTTTGATTCTCGAAACAGCAAATCACTTTATTTGTTTTCATCCAATGGAATGATTAAATGTTGATATAATGAATTGTTTGATTAATTTTCATTCCATTTCATTCAATGCCAAAACAAACTCAACATTCTTGATCACAGATTTCAAATGAATTTTTGAGAGAATCGAAATCAAACCAACATGTACAGAATTCAAATATCTTTCCTCAAAAGAAGGGACCAAATCCTATGGCCCATGGTAAAAAATAAATCATGTCATATGACTCATATTGCAATTCCGCCATGTTGACTGAAAATACCCCATTCTGATTAAAGCCTAGAAATGATAAATAAATATGGGCAAAAAGGGTAATTATACAAGTCGGGTAAAATATAAGAAAATTTCTTACCTCGTCCAGACTTACACAGAACTCTGCAGTCAGTGAGACTTCTCTCATCACGACTCATATAATAAATAACCAGAAACCTACATGAGATGTCAATGTAAATTGACTCATGTAAAAGCCCATAAATGTACAACATTCGACCCAACTGCTGGTTGGTTTTTAGACGAATGTTTAATTGATAAGTAAAAAGAATTCTTAATGAATTTGCATCCTCATTTATTTCACAAGTTATTGAAATCAACCCTTCATAACCAGACCCAGATTTTTGTAGAGAACTAGTCACAGCTTCAGCCAGTGAAAATATCACACAATTTTAACTTCAGCAAGTTTAAACGTGACGTCACCAAATTAGAAAAAAGGTTATTGATTTTATTTACGATGTAAGTCTAACCGACAACTTCTTCCAGTTAAAAAAGCCTTAACTGAACCCACGGGGAGATATTGTAACACTTGATTACCGGTATGTACAGTGTGTTCCCATAGACATATGATGGTTTAATTTATGAGAAAAAAAGAATTCTTAATAAATTTGATACACTTGATCTATGTGAAAAGGCTCAGTTGGATGTTGTGCCTCTCATAACTGTGTATACAGTTTCTGTTATGGCGAGTTTTTCTTGGATATAGTATTGACGTCCGCACTCGGTAAATATTGCCATAGTGGAGATCATATTATAAGGGCTGAATGACATATAATTATGTCATTGATAAAGTGTTTGTGTGCGCTGTGTTTATTAAAAATGTTCATTAGTTTTATTATATCATTATGTGTCTGTAATCTTACTAGACATATCATTCTGTTTTCAAGAATGCAGCAAAGAGATTTTCTCATTGTATTGGATATTGATGCATTATCTGCATATGATTTATAAAAGATGTAATTTCAGTTATTAAAACATGAAAGATAACAGGTTTAATTAAATAGGATATAGATAACATTAGGTAAATGTGGATACATGTATATGAAAACATATACCACCTAGGAATAAGTATGTCAATCAGTTTTTTGATGATTTTAAATGTTTAGTTCACCGTTAGTAGTATTAAAAACCAAAGTGAACTCACGCCTCAAAGTTTATGCATTTAAACGTTTATTTTATTAACTAAATATGCTCTAAAATGGAGTCATATACATTATACGTGTAAAGTATAGAGACTATTCCCAATACAATGTTCCATTTAACATTAAAGAGTGTGTTTTTGTCTAAAAGACGCAATTTCGTCTAGAGCAGTTTCATGCCGAATCTAATAAATCACATTGTTGGGCAGACGGCCTTATATATGTATCTCGCCAGAGCAGACGGCCGGTTTATTTATGCAAAGACTCAATTGAGGCGGAAATTAGTGAAAAATGGAGGAGAATTGCCTTTTGGGCTATGAGATGCTGTCAGTTGATGAGAACCATGGATGGAAATGGTCATGAGTTAGGAACATAATAAAGAGGAGAACAATCACCTTGTTTGTTAATGTATAAGGCATCAATAGACCTTCTACTGATTTTCTGTCTGGTCTGGATGTGAGTGTTGAGCAAACTCATCTTAAACAGGTTGCACACTGCTCCGTGGTACCTAGCTACGTGCTAAATAGGTGCAGGTCAGGCAAGTGAACGGTAATGTGAGTGATAAGCACATCTGGAATGGATTGATAAACTTTGCAATATGCGGTGTGACTTTACCTTTTAGCAGAAGATAAAAAGAAGAGAGTAAGAAACCCTGATTGAAAAATCTGATAAAAGTGTGCTTGGGTGAGTTCTGTATATTTGATATACAGTAGAATATCAAATTAAGACCACCTCTATAATAAATCCTTATCTTATGATTTCGAACCTCTGTAAAGTGACTACCATGAACCTTCATCAAGGTACCACCTCTATTGAGACCACTTGAAACTGGGTGGTCTTAATAGGGAGGATCCACCTAACGCTTTGCTTCCGTTTTGTATGTAATATAAGAGTTTGTTATTAAAACAAGCCGGGAACTGGCCGGGAGGAACTTTGATTTTCGTAAGTTCGATCCAAGCGACCTGTATAAATGGCATGTAAATGCTGAAATTGCCTGCAAATGTTTGCATTCTGTGCTGTTAGGAAACTTATTTTATTGTGGTAACTTTTTCTGAAATACAGTCAACATTGTTGACTCAACAATGATGAATAGGAAAGTTCAGCGAGTCCATAATTAACCTTATGCATTAATAGAAGCAAACAAACCTAAATTCTGGTCAGCAGTTGAGATATGACCTATTTGTGTATTGGTGGCAGTGAGCTTAAATGGGCAGGTCTTATATTTTGACTTCATTTATTTGTATAGATGCCTTGTAATGCAAGCTGAAATAGATGGTATAACCAGGTAAATGTTGTTTGGAACCTGCGGTCTGATTGCTCAAACATTTCACATGCTACTCTCGGCATGTTTGTGTGATTTGCTGCTTGTTTGAAGTGCAAAAAGTGCACTTTGCGACTGGTGTAAGGATGTAAAAGTTACTGCTACTGTTTAAGTTTATGATCATACATCCCAACCAAAGGTTAGGTTGTCACATTAGTTTGATGTGCACTTTAAATTTTACCATTTACAGCAATAGATGTAACATAATTACCAATTTATCTAGGAAATCCCTAGTTATGATATTGTTAAGGGGTGGAATCATGCATACATTTGTCTCTCTTCAGAAATTTGCATATATACAAAATGCAATGATATTGAGCTTCAAGATACAAAAATGGAGCCTTCATTTTACGAAAGGATGCACAATTCAACCACAACCACGCAATTCTACCATGAGGTCACTCAGAGGTCATCCATGCTAATTTATGCAAATGAAGATCTCTATTTTGAGTGAGAAAAATATCAAAAGATCATGTCAAAGCACCAAATCATTTATATAGTGCTGTATGCCAGTGTGTGATACATTTCCAAGGCACTTTATTCTACGCACATGATTTTTTTTTAAATATTTTAAGCAAACACCAATGATTGAAGACCCATGCAGTTTTAAGGGCATTACCAGGTGATTTCTTTGTCTGGTCAAAGGGTGGTTATTCACCTAGTTAATCCTCTCTGTTCATTGTTCCATGGTGACACTGTCCCGGTGTGCTTGCATGCAGCTAAATGATGAATGGAGGAAGTTAAAATATCAGCCCATACTAAGCCAGGTTATCTATTGATATTTTGTTAATTTCCTTCATTCATTATGGTAGAAATTGCTTGCATATTTTGGTCGTGAATGTGTTTGACACTGTTCACTTGCTCCGTTTATCTTGAATTCTTAATAAGTCCTTGTAAAGCATGTCTGAGTCAAATATCCTCTGTGCTTCATGATTCTTTTCTAGTAAAAAGTACACATGTACCTCTGACTTCTTATAACAATTCCCTAAAGTTCAGTTTAAGATGGTGCAACTATGGTATAAAACTAGATTATAAATCTTAATTTGGTGTTGAGGAAAATGGGTTGGAATTAGAATTCTGCCTGACCAGGTTTGATAATTGCATTTGCACATCCTATTGGCTAACACAGGGTTCTACAATGGCATTAAAAGTTTTCTTTACCCCAGGTCTGTGAAGTGACTAGCATTATAACTGAATTATTAAGTTATCAGAAAACTGGGGCATTTGTGACATGACAGATGGTCATTTAATATGAATGAGTCAATTTTCCCCAACGTGGACTTTCCCAAACAATATTAACAGTGGCAAATTGTTATCATTTAAATTAGATTGTCAGTTTTGATAAAGGAATAAAGCGGATGAAATGTCCTCAAAAGTCTCTTCAAAATAGATGAGTCAAAATGTTCTATGAGTTAGGCCAAAGTACAAACTATCATTGACCTGTACATGTGTTCTCTGCTCACTGACAGATCCAGGTTTTTGGAAAGGTTGGGGTAAAGAATCTTATGGGTTGGTATACGCCATCGATAACAGACATGCCAAAAACCATATGAAAATGAAATATTTTTGAGGAAAAAGGGGAAGCGACTGTATCTGCCTATTGTGCTTTGCACCGTGCATTCAGATCACATCAGATTCTGTTCATTCAGCATGCTTGACTGTCAGACATATGATTGGACTCTATTAAAGAGCTGGAATGGTTGGCCTACAACAAACTTGAAGAACAAGCTCAAGATTCTACTAGTCAGCTTAAGTTTTAAGCAGCACAATTGAATGCTTTTATTGAGCTTATAAATGTTGGTTATTGTTGTTCACAATCATTGCAATGCATTGTTTATACAATAAAATGTAAATGTGCTGGTTTTTAGTACTGATCCAATTTTTGCTCTCAAGGCTTTATGATTTACACCAGGTCATTGGCACACTTACTGATTATCATTTGATCAGTTCTCGCATACTTGCATTGGCAGCTCATTCAGCGCACAATGCTAATCACTCACACAATTACTCACTCACTCTTTCAACCCAATGACCTGTACCTATTTAACACACAGAGCTGTGTGCAACCTGTCAGGGGTAGGTTTGCTCAACACCTACCACCAGACCCGACCGTGAATCGAACCCATTACCTTCTGGTCACGAGTCCAACTCCCTAACCATTCGGCCACGGAAGCACACAATATTGTGCTCTGACTGCATAGTGGTCACTGATAATGCATTAGAGCCATTAAACACCATTTGCACATCTAGACCTGTTGTTATCATCATAAGATGACATCTGACAAGAGAAATCAGATAATCATTGTCAGTTGCATGTGACACTCAGATAGTGAGTCATTTGATCTGTCTATTGTTTATGCTGGATGGGAGAGGATCAAGATCTTAAAAGTACAGTGTGAGGCATTTTACAGAACGTTTCTCATGCGTCTGCCATATTTTATCAAAATAGAGGTTCATTACAACATGATTCTTTAAGAAGAAAAAGTCGAATTTTTCGTGACTTCCATTTTGGTTTTTCATCATTGTCTCATTATATTCACTGCACATTTAAAATGTGTGGTCTTGAGTCTTAAAATCTTCAGAAATCTGTTATATGTTAAAAAGCATACATGCAAAAAAATCTAGCTAAAGTGGACTGATGTACTATGACATTATGGACAAATGTCTTATGTGCACTTTTTTGCTCATCTTGAGGCTGTTCAAATACAACAAGTTGCACTGTACAATCTATGTGTGATCAATATGGCTGCTTTAGAAGAGAAGAATAAACTGTTATAGGTGACAATAGATATCCTCATTAGAATGGAAGCTCATAAACAAGGATGGATTTTCTGATAGACCCTTTAATACAGAAGAACCTGAGTATCTCAACATCGCTTTTCTCTAATTTTCTGCTATGTTAGTTTCATTTCCCTTCAACTACATTTCGAATATGTATCAATTGGTCAACTCAAATATTGGCCATCTTACACATTTTACTGTTTTTTTCTACAGCTTTGAAACAACAAGTTTCTACTTTATGTTTGAGATGATAGTTTTATTGTTGGATTCCATCTGCTCTCCAAGTTTTTTAATGAAATACTAGCAAATGAAGTGTCACGCTTAAAAGAGAAGCTTAAATCATCACCAGCTACAGTGCACTTGAGAAAACTCTATAAGCAACACACTTAAAACCACAATATAGTCTGATTCAAAGTCCAACTTATGGTAGAACCATCATCTTTTTTCATTTGATGGTAATATACACAGGTCTACCTAGCATGTCCCTGTCAACTAAACAATGACATTTCTTTATCCCCCTCTTCCTCTTGTTTACTGCTTGCTGCCTGAGGTGACCTCATGCCTTTTAAATGGGCAGGTGGTCAGTGGTGGATGGACGTACAGTCAAACATCTTATTAAGACGACCTTTATAACATTTATTTGATTCAACTCTCTTTACACTGAAGCTTTTACTTTCATTCGGTAAAAAAGAGCGTTTAAATATATGGTATAATTACAGCACTTGGATAGATGAATCTATATAACTCTAAGACCACTTTATAAAGAGACAACCTCTATAGTGAGACCATTCTTTGTGGTCCCAAACCTGCATAAATAGACCAAAGCAACCTCCATAAAGAGACCACCTCTCTACTAAGACCACTTGATTACATTGTCTTTTGGTCAGTTGTTGACTATGTCAAATGGCAACCTGCGATAATAGATTACTGGTATATTTTGGACACTTTTAATTTATTTCATCCTTTCCATACATTGCATTTATTTGTATTATCATTGAACTTTGTATGCCAAACACCCATCTTTATCAGTGTGGCGAGAAGTTGCCTGACATTAGAGCATTGTGAAAATTAAACTGACAAGTTTGAAAGGCAAAAAGTAATGTTGGTATTGAACAGAATACTGATTTCATTATCTTTATGTAGACTGTTTTCTCAACCAAACTGATTTCATTGTTCAACATTCATAGCAAGACGTTGTTTTACATCAGGGCAACTAACTCTGAAAGATAGTTACTCTGAATGAAAATTAATCGCCCTGGGTGGAGGGGCGTAAAGCTTTTTCCAACACTGCTAATATGGACACTGTTGAAGGTGTCCACATGAGACAGGTCCCACTGTATTTTGGTCACTTGTCAACTCTGACGGAGAATAGCAAGGGGAAGAATGGAGATGGTGAAAGCTCCAATGTCATGGACAGAGAATGGTGCTTTACTTGTACAGGATGCAGCCGGGTCTGTCATAGTGTCATATTTGCCTGTGCAATATGATATTAAACACCACGGGGCAGCTGCATCAAAAGGGGTGGTTGAATACAATATTCACAATACAAAACATGCATGCCCTGCTTGTAAGACTTAAATTATTGTAAGCAGGTCAAGTGTATGCAAGCTCTTTTTTTCCATGCTGAGGCCCTTCATAAAGATCTAGCAAGAGGCAATTTTTTCACACAAAGAAAGCTATCAATCTTGTGCATTTGCATTTACGCACTTGCTTCTGAATGAAGAAGGAGATGCCTATAGATGGTTATATTGTTATATTTACTACACTTACGTAGATGCAGTTGACCCTGTGTTGTTACAGGTCTTATACACAGCCTGTAAGCAGGCTTACAATATTTTATGAATTGAATAATAAGCCAGAAATATAGGTGGATGCTGTGTTATTTCAGCAGTTGCTCTTTGAATATATGCCTGACTAAAACATTAAGTTGATTATATCAAAATGCTGTCATAAGCTGAAGGTGGGTAACTCCAAACTATATTTATTCCATTGTACACTAGAGAGGTGTTCTCTTTATGGAGGTTCGGTTTGGTCTCTTTATTAAGGTTTGAGAGTGTGAGAATTGCTCTTATTATAGAGGAGGTCTCACTAGAGAGAGGTGATCTCTCTATGGAGGTTAATTTCGGTCTCTTAATAAAAGTTTGGGATTTTGAAAATGGTCTTATTACAGAGGTGGTCTCAATTGATAGGTTATATTGATTATAAGATTCTTCTTCAGGTTGACAGAACTAGGTCAAACTGGAATGAACTCATTTCCAAAGTTATATGATTTTATGACAGTAAAACTGATAAGATAAATATGACATGCTGAAAATTGAGTTGGGAAAGGACAGAGAGTACCTGTCAGAGCACCTGTCAAAATGTAACGTTATCGGGATGGCTCACGACAGCAGGAATTGTCATGAAACATCAGCTAAAAACTTTGCGCATTGGCCACAAAATAACTTCATATTTATGTGTTAAATTAAAATGTAAGATTTTGGATGGAATGTCCTCTTATTGAAATTAATCAATTAATTTCAATTATTTGCTCCCGTTATTCATGAATCCTGGTCGCCCAAGTTGGAGATTCAACATGTTCAAAGGTCCAACTGCACCAAATTATCTGTGGTTAATATCTCTTTTGAATCTTAGTGCTCAGAAGTAACTGGAATCCACTGACCATCAAAGAGTTAATGATGATGACAAGAACCAATGGAATTATTTTCACTTTTCTAATCTGCACCCAGCAAAAGTGAGTCAAACAAGAGCTTACACTGTTCTGCCTCGGCATCACGAGTGAGTCACCAAACAGCAAACAGTCACCTTGACCTGACCTGACCAGTCTGTATCTTCCTCTATCTGCTGCATCTTCAATGATGTTTACAGGTGATTAAGTGTGGAACAATGGACGCTTTATTATTGATGGGAGAAGTGACACAGTGGGGAAAAAGCTGTGTCAAAGTTTATTACCTTTATTACTGTTACCGGTACCAATGGGGCTGGTACCAAGTGTTCTCAATATGTCTCTTAATATAAGGGTTCAGGGGGTCTCTTTATGGTGGTCTCTTTTTTCTTTATGGAAATCTCTTTTTGAAGTTTGAGACCACAAGCTATGGTCTTGATTTTTGGGTGTACTGTATTAATTGATTGTTATGCAAGTTTCCAGTCCAAGTCCAGTACCAAGCCCAACACTTTTATACATGTATGTGTTTTGTGTTGTAAACTTGTGGCCATAGAAAAGTGGACTTCAGATTTAGTTTTGCACTTCCTTTAGTTGTAAGGAAGTTCTCTGTGGAAAATGCATGAGGCATTTTAGGTCTGTGATTCAGACACCTTAAACAATAGGGCACATTACTAAGCCCAAGTCCTTTATAGTGTGTAGAGATTTACATGGACATTGTATTTGTTTGTTATTAGGGGCTTTCAATGCTATTTGATTATATACATCTCTCATCATTTGCTGCATTATTCTAAGAGAATCTAAGTAGGATCCTTTAGAAGTAGAGTTATATAATGGTGCAGCCTGCAGCTTTAGAAACCGGAGAAATGTTAGGAAAAGGGTGACATTTGGTGTTTTGTCCTACAATGTTGGTCTGAATTATCCATAGAGCACCAATTTTATTGTTTGGTTGGCGAAAAGAATTGTAGGATGTAAGGTTTAACGTACCTGTGTACTTATTTAAATTTAGAAAAGAAACGTGTTTTTTTTTAGTAATCATGAATGCTCTGCTCATAATAATGCTATTTGAATAAAGCTGTGGAAAAAACAATATGGAATTTTTAGAAAGCTTTGGTTAGCAAAAATCATTGTAAAATCATGCTATTAAGACCACAAGCATACATGTTATATACAGTAGAACCTCTAATAAGACTGTCGGGCTTTGTATGAAAAGTTATCATGTTATATACACATGATATGATAGAAAGATGTGAGAGAGAGAAGATAGAAACTGTATACTATAACAGAGGTTGTCTCTTTATATAGGTGGTCTTTATTAGCTACTGTCTACAGATGTTATTCTCACTTTTGTACATGTCATTTGAACTTGAAATTAACAATAAATGACTCAAGTTGATTGAAAAAGTGCAGCCCCCATGACGTGGGTGTGTCGAGGTGTGTGAATGGAGAACAGAAACGGCTTGCTCGTCTCCATTTCTCCTTTTGCTGAATGACCTGACTCTGATGCTGTGCCGGACACCAGTCTCTCCCATGCTAGAACAAGTTGCAGCAAACTTGATGGAGTTCTTGGAAAAACACTGTATTTCTCTACAGCTTGGTTTTTGTAGATGCACAGTCTGTGTATTTCCAGTGAGTGTTTGTTCTGCCGAGATGTAGATTTATTTGTTACGTGGGGCTCTGTTTGATTGTGTGGTGGTGTATGTGAAAACGATGCATTTGAGATTTAGAAAGTGTGATATTTTTGTGGCTTACTTTTACTGGAAATTGAACTGTGAAGAACATTTGAAAGACTGAAATAAGCACCCAAGATTAATGTTTTAATGGGGATATGACTTATTCTCACATTGCAAGTAGTATTTATGAATGGACTGGGATGATGATATAAATGCATATCGTACCGTCCAAATATGGACAAGCGTAGTAAAATGGGTGGGGCTATAGTAAAAATGTGTCAATTATATCTTGCTTTGATTGATACATTTCTACTATAGCCCAGCCCATTGTATGTCGGAATGCATATATAGATTATGTTCAGGGCGACTCACGTTATTATTGGTGTAGCGCGAACGAGTCGTTTCTACAGACATGATATAACTCATGTCAAAGCCAAACACATGTCTCTGGCGTTTTGCAAGATTTTCAAAGTAATATGTCATAATGATATTTTGAAGTTACAATTACACAGGCAATTACATAACCTCCGTCCACACGTTTTATGCAACTAAGAAACGAGATATGCAATAATTAGATATGCAATAATTATATATCACTATTAATACTTTTGCCCCACTGAGCAAAAAAAAAATGAATGAAGATATTTCAATTCACAACCTTGTTTCACAGGATACATTTGGTAGTTCTGAACCATTAAGTTGACTTCGCAGGCAATTTTCATGCATTCTTTTGCCATGAAAAAGGTGTAAATAATTTAATACGCCTCTATTGATGGTGCCCGCCCATAGACTGTGTTCATTAGACCCCGGCAGGACTCGGGGCCGTAACTAGACGATAAAGTCGCCGTCACCGCGGATACATGGACGTTTATTGAGCCACTCATTCGCAGGATGGTTTTTAGAATCATGTGCGTTTCAGATATGAATTTTTATTGGTTATACACCATGTCTACACTATTCAGTATCATGTGCATAGTGTTAACCTTCAATTAAGATGATCCAAATAGAAAATTTATATGAAATGTAGATAGACATCGTATATCTTTCAAACCATCCTACTGATCATGGCCATCCTCATCTGTATCTATAGTCTGTATCGGGCTTATTATTCAAACCACAGGTTATTGAAAATAACCCCTCATTCAAACAGCCAAATATTTGCATAACATAAGTCAGTCTCAGCCAATCAGAATTCAGAAAATATTTGGTTCAGTAACTTTAAATGCACAATGGCTTATGGTCAAGTAAGGAAAACAGATTATTGATTATATTTGTGATGTAAGTCTACTGCAACAAATTCTTCCAGTTAAAAGCCTTAACTGTACCAGTGAACCCACAAATACATATTGTACATACAATGGATAATGTACATTCATTTGTAAAGAGATTCCCGTAGACCGGGATGTTCAATTTTGTACATCTAGCTATTTACGCCTCATCCAGATGCCCAATTTAGTACGTAAAGGGGGTAGAGAAGTATGTCTGTAATGTGTGTTTTACTCACTTCACCCTCATAAAGCCGAGTACGTCGCTAATTGTGAGACCCACAGCCGGATTTATGGTCATCGTATGCAAGGAATAGACATTATGATGGCCAAATAAAAACGTTTGCTTAATGAAATGTTACCGTGCGAGAAGTTTTTTATGGTTCTCTGTCTGGGTATTTAGAATGATTTGAGACATGTTAAGGATTTGGTAAAGAAGTTAAGACTCGATGGTTTACGTGTAATTGTGTTATTAAATGTATACTGTATATCCAACTATAGGTCTTTAGATTGCGAAATCTTCAATTTAGAGTGGGTCTTTACATGAAAGTGCATTTCCATAGGAATTTCAATGGTTTCGATCTATGAGGTTTCGATTTTGATATGGTCCAAATTTTCAGTGGGCTGTTGTTACATGGATGTGGCTTTTTGATGGCTGTCTACATTGATAGATGACATAAATGGACATACTTTTCAAACTATGTGGTAGAAACTGTGTATCCAGTTTATTAATGAAGTAAAAATAACATTTATATTAATGCAAGAGGATGTTAATTTATCGTAATAGAATGTTATCATTTCATGATGATGAGTTTGCATCGCCAAAATACCACAGCAGAGCTATTTAAGGAGGAGTGAGCCTGTTGTGTCTAGATCTGTGATTAATACGGGTGGGAACCATGAGTTCGCCATCACAGCCAAAATCACCAGTGTTAACTTTGATGATGAAAATGTCAAGAAGTTGCTGCATACAGTAGAATTCTTAATTAAGTACACTAGTTGGGGTAGTGGCTGTACCTCGCCTAAGCCTGTTCTAAAATTTCACGCCTCAGACCTCTTTACCACCAACCCCTAAAACAAAATTACTACCAATTTTACGGGACGCCCCTAATTTTTAAAACCAACCTGGAAAAGAAAAAAAGGAGTTTTCACAGCCCGTATGGCCCTTGATGAAGTGTGTGAAGTAGCCCAGTAGGTGAAACATTTTCAGAAATAATACAGACAACAGGAGAATGAAAATATATACAGTACAGGTTGTTCCATTCTTTGGCCGAAGCCTACAAACGTACATGTAGTCTGAAAAAGCGTAAGAATACACTAATGATGATGAATCGTACAGGCTATAATATGCAAATCGTGAGCGCGTATAATGTGGGTTGGGGAGTTTTGCTCATGTGACCTAGATATCTGTTTACTCTGCTATCGGGGCGGTATCTGCCTAATAACGCGATCCGTCAAACATGAAAGACGTGGCAGCATTAACAGATTGATCCCTTGATTATTGTGAAGGCCAAAACTGTCTGGAAGAGGATGGAATAATGGGATTACAGGTCGACCTGTTTGACTCGAACTTGATGTAAGCGAATGAAAAATTCGAGTTATCCGAAATTTTTTGAGTTCTGATTAATGATATAAAGTAGTAACATGAAGGGAAAGTTTTTTTTCCCTGAAGTCATCGATAAAGTTGAATTTAATACCAGAGTTTGAGTGAAATGGGTTAGTAGTTGTGTTTTGCTAGTATTTTTGGCAGCATGTCTTCGAAAATATGGTCTAAGTATGTTTTGTGGATAGAATGTTCTAGATTCTAGATCAATTTGATATGAATATTATTCAACTGCTGGTAGTGCAGTTGGATACATTAATCTCCAACTTTGATAACTCGAATTGCTGTATATATCTGAAGATCATATCCATTGTCTGTCGTGTTACATTATCAACTCCTCTGATACTTTGATGTTTCGCATACTTTGATAGATTCATTTCCACTTTTTATAGTAGAAACTCGTTATCTCAAATCTGTATATACAACAATGAAATGTTCGAGATAGACACTGTTCGAGATAACTAGCTGACATGTGTTCATAATCTAGGGAAAAAACTAACCTGATGAAAACAGAAAATTAGAGATAAACAATTTTCAAGATAATGAGTTTCTACTGTACTTCATCTTCCACTTACACAAGCCCAAACGTATTTTACTTTGTTCAGTAGATCATAGATTCTAGATTCTCTATGATTTGTATGTTATCCTGTTTGTTAATATGCTACATCTATGAACAGTAAAGAAGCCTCATATTAAAGGTCACGGATGACATCATTGTGTGGGTATCAACTTTCATCTTCATTGTTGTTTATATAAGGATTCTTTGGGCAAGAGATAGCCAAATTTAGAGGCTTTTTAATGATCTATAAACTTATCTTTTTGCTTTTTGAAATTGATTGGATGCCAGTTTTTCTATTGTCTCCTCGACTTTGATCTTAATTGTTTCTTAAGATGACTCATAGTGTAATGAAGACTGTAGTAGATAAGCAAATTTAGCAGTGGTTTTCGAATATCTGCTTTACATATTTGGATGTTTTCTTTCGGATTTTGAAATTTGTTGACTGTCAGATTTGTTATCATCTCAAGGATTTTTTGAAACAGAGGTTTGTATTTGAAATGTACTGATGCATCAGAATGATTGATTTTTTCATTGACATGCATACAGTTCTGAAGTATTCATAATTACGTGAGCATATGCCCGTCTTCATCAGAAAATCAACTGTCTGTTCAAGCATGTAATTGAACGTACAAAGACAATATGAAAGTAATATGTGTATATTGTATGTTGTTGTGCCAACTCATCATTAAAAATATATGATCATTTATCATGTATGTCATTCTCATCTCTTTCGGGCTTATTATTTAATTCACAGCCTATTGAAAATAATACAGACGATATCACAATCTGATAATTGCATAAGATTGCTTAATTGCATAAAGGCTGTAAAACCACTTGTTTATTAATATCTTTTAAAACGTACTGATCATTGCATTTTTTTTTTTGTACATTGTATTGCTTAATCACATAAAATGTGTGTGCACGGAGGTTATGCAATTAAGCATTAGATGTAGAGATATTGGAAGTCTGAATATGTTAAATGTGTTATATGTGCAGTGTAAAAGAAATTCCCGTAGACCTACGATGAATGTAGGATGATGTGGCCAGTTTACAGATTTTCATATTAATCAAATGGGCACTGGAAGCAATCATACAGATTAGTCCAGGTAAGCTCTAGTAGCTTCCAAATGAATAGGGCAACCATAAATATACTGAAAAAAAAATGAATTGACAATGATAAGTCTGATGGATTAATCCAGTGGCACGCTCAGACGTGGATTTTCCGTGGTCCTGAGCAAGTTGAAAGTGTTCCATGTGCCTTTAAACACGTAGACCACAAACAAATGCATGTGCACACACAAGGAATCCAGGAAGTGCAGCTGTAATCATATTGCAATTGTACACGCAACAGTTATAACTGGCAGAACTGAATTCCCAGAAACACTTTGTTGTACATATTTGCTGTTGTACATATGAGCTTAACTTGTATTACACACAGCAAAGTATAGGCCCTTACTACAACGTGTCTGAAAATAAATGGCATCGTCTCAAAACATTCAGAAAAGGTCATCTCAACTTTTTACTATAATTTCCATCTAGGCGAAATGTACGTGCGTCTTGTGTTCATATATATATAGGGACTTTGTAATTTGTCACTTTTACAGGTTAAAATGATTCAAAACACAGCCATGTCACCATGTTACTTTTAGCCCATGTGGAGTCCTGAGTGTTCAATGGAATCACGCGTTTGGCAGCAGATCAGAGGAACATAGTAATGATTGACAGCGACCGCATTAACCGGAATTTTTGGCAAACTCGTTTGTCTAAATACATGATTTACGCTCTAAGAAATGCTTTTTATGGCCTTAATGGAATTGGCCGGCTATATCAAAGGCTGACGTTTAATTAGGACTAGTAAATTGCTTCATTTGGCATAACATGCTAGTATTAATTATCCATGAGAATTACATTGTTGAAGGTCATTTGGGAATAGATCTGGTAGAATCTGGTAAATCTGTAAGTACTGACCATTACGGTGCTTATAGTAACCAAAAGAAATAGCATGCTATAAAGTCAACAGCCTCTCATATAAACACCAGTACAAAGTGAGTGAATGGAGTTTTAACTATCTCTAATAACATTTCCTATTTATGTTTATGTTTTATTCTATATGAGATGTTTTATTCTATATGAGATGCTTTCTATTATCAAAGTACAATGTCATATGCACTTTGATTATATTATATAAAGTATCTAATATAGACATGAAAGCATATGATGCATGCAAGCTAAACCAGACAGTAAATTGCATTTGTAATGTTAAACACACGTTTCTGTAATTGCTGGTCTTTTCCAAGAAGAGCAAAACATAAAGAAAAGTATTGTCCACCTTGGACATCTCTATACCGTGGACACTTGCCTCATATCACCAGGACACTTAGCTTCTTCTAGAGATATGACAGGCTGTAATACAGTAACTACAGCTGAACCGCTAAGATCATCTGCAGGCTGCTCGATTGGAGAGGATTATATAAGATGTCAGAGGATTATGCAAGATTTAATGGAATACATTAGATTTTCAAATTCCATTAAGTAGTCATACCTACCCACAAATCTTTTTTTGAAACCTAGGGGATACGGATTTAAGAAGAAAAGTCCATTGGGAGGTTCTACTGTACTATAATACTGCACAGTTGTAATGTTAAGTGTCCGTTTCTGAGAATCCCTAGCATTTCTGGGACCTCCCGCAGATAACTGTACAGTGCCTGTTTGCTGATTCACATGAACTATTGTTGATCATGCTTGTAGCAGGTATTCAGGTTAATGGGAAGCTCGAGGCTACTGCTGTAGTAGTAGCCAAGGTCCTTATATCATCATCATCATCATTATCCTCATTATATTTGGATAGGACATGAATTAGGCATCTATAGACCTTATGTCCAATAGGTTTTCACTTAGTAGGTGAAAAACTTTGTCATCATCATTTTCTGTCTTTCCTTGGATAGGCCAGTTGTCCTCTGTTACAGCTTTATGTTGACCGGATGATATTGTAGATATTTGTACAGTGAGTCAGTATCTCTATATAATGATATTCTAATGCCATAGCATCTTGCATTCCAATCAATAAAGGGGCTACCATTTATCATGGCCTGGAGGGTATGAAAAAGCTAGCGGGGTGGGGTGGGACATAAAAAACTCAACATCATGATTTGGGGGGTGGGGGCTTGATAATCTGGAAACTTGAGGGGTGGGGGTGGGGTTCTGGAATTTTCAAATAAATATAAAAGATAACGTGAAGGTCATAACGTAATAGGTTAATTTTTTCATACCCCCATCTCTGGGACATAATAAAAGGTAGCGCCCCCCCCACCCCCCTAGTAATATGTAATATGTACACCCAGAGAAAAAAAACCGGTTGAATGCAAATGAACAGCTATCCAAAGTGCAGAGTGCAGATAACATGATGTGCTGACATTACACTGGCTCAAGCTGTAACATACAGATGACACCGTACTCGCTGCCCTCCCTATTGATATGTAATCTACAAGTCCATAAAATATGCACTGTGGGCTACATCAGCATACTGAACACTTACGCTATGACAGGGATGAGTGCCTAACTTATGTTTTCTATTGCATTTTGTGAAGTTCTAAAGAATATGACATTGAACAATTGCATCTACATGAAGTGTGATTATGAAATAGATTCTTGTAGACAGACTATGTGAAATGTTTTAGTTCCATGTTGAATGTTGTACGTTTATTTCACCTGACATGAGGATAGCAACAATGCGTATTCACATATATAACATGTTGTAGTAAATGGAGAGTTGCAATATCCATCAATAAAATGCCCACTATGGCATACTAGTACCGTAAAGGTTGGTCTAGAGTAATACGAGCTTGAATGGAGTATTAATAAATAATGCGATTACTTCGAAATTTCAATTTGTCACAATGATTTGCAATGTAAATTTTATGGATGGGCATGGGTCTAATATATCCTAACGACCAACAGGCTTGGAAGGGTGGTTGAGACGTAGACTGGGCAACCAGGCCACATCCTCTGAATGAGGAATAATTAGAGCCTGCCCCAATGAATTAAGGGATTTATTGATTGAAATCGTAAAAGATATGCGTTATTTGCTCTAAGTCTATAACCCAACTTAGCCGAAAGGGAGAAAGTGTTCAACTGCAGGAAGCATATCAAGTGATGTGCATTTTGCATGATGTCTTGTGTTTTTTGCATCATCGTCTAGCATTTGCTTTGTGTTTTGCATGATTTAGCAAGTTCTGTGTTTTGCATCATCATGATTTTACGTTTTCTGTGTTTTTCATCATCAGTTTTTGAAGCTAGAACAAAGGCCTCCTTGTCACCTGTGTGACTGGCCCAGTGGGGGCGAAATCTGGTGGTACATTTATGCAGTCTAACCGTTCTTAATGGGACATGTTTAGGATCAGTCACGGCTGTTTTCTTGAGATAGGTGTCCAATTCGCACAATTTCTCTTTAATTATACATGTATAAATAATGGACTGGTTGCAATCATCCACCATAAATAAACTGATGTTATTTATGCAGAAGGCCTTCAATAGTTTTCTTCTTGGTTTATAAAGGTGGTCTTAATTGGAGGTTCAACTATAAATGCAAAGACAACACACATTAATATTGTGAAAGGTTATTCATGGTGTTGTTCCTGCCCTACAGTGTATCTTCTCCCTTCACTGCACAACTTGAAGTTCATGTTGAAAGAGAAATTATGACTGTCAAATAACAGACGTTTGAGTGAGTTTGGTAGATGAGGAACAAGTTTAACATTTTGAACTTTTTATTATTTAACTTTGATGATTTGGTTTGTGAAGGATGGCCGTATGTTCTAATCCCACAGGCTATGTGATATAGTCCTTTCCTGACTTTGGAATCGTAGGTCTGATGACTTAATTAGATGTGTAAATAATCGTTAATAATTTCAAGATCTTAACTTCCTACATGTACGTCTTTGTACAAGTAACTGGCCTTTTGATGATGATTTTTAAGCAAGAAACAGAAACTTTTAAACAAAGTTAAGCAACAAATTGTAATTAGTTGGTTTAACTAGTTCATCACATGCTAAAGAGACAAGATAAAACTACAAATTTACTATTAACTATTTAACTAGTTCATCACATGCTAAAGAGACAAGATAAAACTACAAATTTACTATGTTGTCTTATGTTTTTCCGTTGAATTTTTTAATGACAATGTGGGACAAACAAAACGTGATCAAATGAAACACATTGTAAATTAGCAATTTGGGTTGATACTATCCAATGCACTAACTCCACAAAGTGTAGTGCACTGTGTTGTTAATTGAATCCAGGGCTGCATCATGTAATCAGACAAATGCAGTAATGTTGAGGTCGTCTAATACAGCACTAGGTTTTACCTCCGAGGACCCCGCATGAGGGCTTATACATGGGGTACAGAATTACAGCTTTGTTCATGCATCACTTTATAGTAAGCTATTAGTATTTCAAAAAACTTTGAGCTACTTTTAAAAATGTGTCCTGCCTAAATGGTCATGTTAAACCATTTGAAGTTTAGGTCAATTCAGTGGAAGGACTTATTTGTGAATGGCTATGCTCAATCATCTTATTTAATGGAATTTTGCCTTTAAATAGGCCTGTAAGCCACCAAGTGCCTGGATGTTAAGGGTGTAAGGAACTTTTTGGGTATCCATAGGATTCCCAAAGTCTTAAATAGTAAAAGTCAAATATCATCCAACATAGGCCAATATATTGGTTTTCTCCCTTTCAGGGGCTTATTACATAGAATTTGCTTGTTGGTAGAGTCGATCGCATACTGTGTGGGTTTTGTATATGGAGTCTTTTTTATGGAGTGATTGGCAATGTTTTCTGGACTCCATTAGATATATAACAAGTTGCGCTACATAGGCAGCTTGAAGTGCACATTTACAGTTTGCTTCTCGTTTCTTATTGCTTGTTGCCTGAATCAGATAATATACGGAATGATTTTAACCAAAGTAGAAACTTGTTATCTTGAAGCTGTCAGTGGACCAGTAAAATGCTCGATATACATGTAGGCAATATTCAAGGTAACTAAGTAATATGTGTCCATTTTGTGGCTGAAAGGGAATTGACGGGAAATGAAACTAACCTCATAGGTAACGCAAAATTCAAGATAAGCAGTATCAAGATAACAAAGTTCTGCTGTAGAAGGATCTTGAAATCAGTGGCCCCAGTATCGTGCAGCGTGGTGTGTGTTCTACATTTGGTATACAAACACAGTAAAATGTAGTACATAGCTCTCTCTCTCCCCCCCACCCCACTCACCCCCACAATGGATTGGGAAAAATTTTTATGCATACAATTTTACATTTCAAGGAGCTTCTTTGATTGTGCAGTATTTGGGTATCATAATGACCACAGATAATAAGTTGAAATGATGAAATAATAAAAGATAATTGCAATTACATGTGTATAGAAAATCACAGTATCCAGGGGAGATGTATTTGTGAATTGTCGTTCCAATTTGCGAATATCATCTCTCAATAAACAAAATAATATTTCTTGTCATATTCTGGTGCAATGTTAATGATGACGTTTTAAACAGTTTTACTATGAATTGTGGTTATTGTTTTCACCTTTATCATCTTCGTTTGAAGTTGTAACAGGCTATTTACAAAACACTGCAACTTGTTGCCAAAAATGAACAAATTGTTACTATAAAAATACACTTTAAAGTCAAAATGGAATTCAAATTTTTATTTATCTAAAAGCGCAGGCGCTGGCTGGCATTCGGCTGGAATGCTCACCATGTTGTTTTAATAGACACATAGAAATATATCTGGAATTTGTACTAAAATAATGACAACATAGCATAAAATAGGCACTCAAAAGTTCACGCAAGTTACATGCCAAGCCTATGTAATGATCCAAAACAGATACTCCAATTGAGAAGTGCCGATAATAGAAATCTATATTGAAACTCAAAGATATGAAGGAAAGTTGCTAGATGTATCATTACAGATTATTATACATGTACATAATCATATATTGGATTATATCCTGTGTAATGATCCAAAACAGATAGTTCAATTGAGAAACTGTGATTATAGAAATCAGTATTGAAAACGAAAGATATGAAGAAAAGTTCCTATTTATGTTATACACGTGTACATACAGTCGAACCTCTCTATTAAGACCACCCGAGGAGGGACTTGGCTCAAGTGGTTTCAAAAGAGAGGTGGTCTCTTAATGGAGCTTTCTGTTGGTCTCTTTATGAATGTTTATGACTGTAAAAAGTGGTCTTATAGATAGAGGTGGTCTCTCCAGAGATCGCAGTTTCTGCTGTAATCCTAGAGCAGCACCTTGCGCTTCATCCCCAAAACGTGATTGGCTACACAGTTTTGGAATAGCAGCATTGACCCATTCTGCAATGTTGACGTTTGTTTAACATAGCCACAACAAGCCATTTTAGCTTGTTTTTCTAACGTTCACATTTAATTGGGACCACAAGTCCAAGTAAAGAGGAAGGAAGTTCTAACACGCTCGACGATGTGGAAAGATCCAGTGTGACTATGTGGAAAGATCCAGTGGGGAAAGTAGTTTAAATGAAACTACAGTGAAACCTCTGTTAACACAACCAGAGGGATGGCCTGAAGTGGTCTCAATAGGGAGTTGGTCTCTTTATGGAGGTTTGTGATTGTCACTTTATGAAGATTTTGGATTGCTCAGAATGATCATATTATAGAGGTAGTCTTTTTATTGGATCTGCCGTAAGTGGTTTGCACAAGTTAAACATTCTTATGTCTCATTTTAGAGGTTCAATGCATGGGACTTTGAGAAATGTTCTTGTTATAGAGGTGATTTCATTAGAGGGGTGGTTTTTATTGAAGGTTCTACCATAAAATCAGTTGTTATTCATGTTATTCATTAAATTGACCCAGAAATGGTAAAAAGCGTAAACATTCTAATTGCTATTGTTTTGTTACAAGGACCATAGCATGAAATGTTTGACTTACATTTGAATAATTTACAAGTAATGTAATTTAACATTGTAAAAGTGGATTAATATGACTATATTAACTTGCTGAAGAAATTTCCTTGCTTAATTATACATACGATCCATTGTAGCGATTATTGATTCTGTGATTATGCATCAATGATTACGCACGATTACAGTGTAACAAACTGCTGCACCTTACAAACAAACATTGGGTTTTTCAATATTTAATTATTTGTTTGATTTGTTTGTAACTTAACACTTGTGGATATCAGATGTACATCAAAACCTCCAATAAAGACCACCTCTCTAAAGAGACTATATCCATTATAAGACGATTTTTTTACACTCCCAAGTCTTAATAAAGAATCTCCATACGGAGACCGTCTCTATGAAGGCTTGCAGCTATGAAAAACGGTCTTATTATAGAGATGATCTCAATAGAGAGGTGGTCATAATCAGAGGTACTTCTGTTGTCTCCTATGGTCTTTTCCATGAAATTAGTTTAAAGCTGACTCCTTATGTAAAGAACGTATAAGAATTATTCAATTGTATGCGTAGGTTTCTTGGTAATGTGCAAATTGAGCAATTCATTTGCGCTGATGAAAAGATACAATGGCAGCTATTGCAACCTGATCTTCATCATGTATTCCTAGTAGCCTATTATAAGGTTTTATGCAATATCTATAGTCCCTAGAAGTGTTAGTTATGCAAAAGCTGCACTTTGGGCTAGTATTGTAGTGTGAGAGAGTGGGTGATGGCAAGAAGAGGAATAGTCTCATATCAACTAGTGTTCTGTGTAACTGTGTGACAGATTGGAGAATTTGAATGCATTCTTTGGTATAATGTCCATACTGTCAGGATTGTAGAACCTGTCTTATGTGTGCTTCTGTGGCCAAGTAGATAGAGAGTTGGACTTGTGACCAGAAGGTCGTGAGTTTGATTTCTGGTTGGGTCTGGTCATGAGTGTTGAACAAACTCATTCACAACATTTTGCCTACTGCTCCATGGTAGCCTACCTAGATGCTAAATAGGTACAGGTCAGGCAAAAAAATTACAATTGTGTTGTATGCACCCCAGGGAGTTGAGAGAAGTAATATAGAGGGACAAGGATGCCAATAAGCTGGTGTGAATGATATACAGTTGATTATCGATTATAGACTATAAAAATTTTACATATACATGTATGTGGCATTTTTGCAAGCTTTGTTATGGCGAGGAGATAAATGCCCAATCACACGGGGCTATGTGCAGTATGCAGGTCATCCCATCGCCAGACAACGCAGTGATATTGTAAACAAATGTTGGCCACAAATTCCGACAATACCTGTCATTCCCCATGCTGATAGCAGGAAGCTCGTCACAACTGCAGGCCGAAGTGCACTGGGGTTACTTCAAATGGTCTCAATGAGAGAGGTGGTCTCTTTATGGAGGCTTGGGGCTATGAAATTTGGTCCTATTATAAAGGTTGTCTCAATAGAGGTGGTTTATTTATGGAGTTTCACAGTGTTCTCTTTGTGGCTTGAGAAATGCTCTTATTATAGAGGTGGTCTCTTTATGGAGGTTCATGTTGGTCTCTTTATGAAGGGTTGGGACCACGAGAAATTGTGTTATGTATAGAGGTGGTCTCATAGAAGTGGTCTCAAGTCGAAGCTACATTGTAGAAATCACATGAATTTATGGTGCTTCTAGTAAAATGTTCAGTAGAAATCACGTGAATTTATGGTGCTTCTAGTAACATGTTTAATCAATGTCTTTTTAGATCTAATATTGAAACGATTTATGCGTCTTATGTAGAAAAAATCATATCTTCATCATATCCACTAATTGTCCTCAGTTCACATATTATATTCACCGCCATGTGACATCTTTATAGCTGTATTGCATATTGTTTTGTATTGTGTATTGTATCTATGTCATAGCTCGCACCCACAAAACCACGATGACCTCATCACAAGTGATGTCTTGCACTGAAAAACCACTCAAAATGCCAATAACACATGATGTCTCTGTATTGTCTAACATCTACTTTAGAAGAAGCTCAAGTTCAAAGTTTTCTCCCATGCAATTTGCCATGTGGTTGACATTCCCAAAACAGGCATCCAATTGTCCAAAGTGCATGTTTTTTTGTAACTAACCGCATGATGTTTTTGTCAAACCACATTCAATTGAAGAGAGCTTATTAGAGACCATGTCTACCCAATGTAGCATAAAATGGAGACTTGTCCATGGGAACACCTCTGTATAGTGGACACCTAATCCTGACCTTTGTAAATATAAGACGCATGTGCGAATCTCCTCCTTTATAAAGCTTTACTAAGTTTAAGGATAATACATTACTGCAGCCAAACTGAATTTCCATCTATAGGTCTTATAAATCACAGATTCAATCATGTACTTGTGTATAGCGGACAGCTTTCTTATGTTGGTATTCGACTGTTTCTCTGTAATTAACGACTTCAACTGGAAATGGACAATATAGAACTACAGAGTTGATGCCAAAGCTATTTAAGTAGCCTGTGTCAATTGCTTCACTTTGTTCCCACCTGTAGAGCATCTGCAATAGAGGTTCGGGATAGTACAAACCAAATTGAATTGGGAGAGCCCTGGAGTGCCACTAAAGATAATTAAGACGCATTACCTCCCGGGCTGACAGTCCCATGAAAAACTAGCTGCGTTTCGGGGGGCGAAGTGACGAGGCTCGTGTTCTAAGAGCGCTTCTAACACCAATTAACATTCTTTTGGTCAGAGTTTGTATCGATTTTGAAATAGAAATGTTGCAATCTGCTGTTTTACTATTTGTGTCCATGTGTCGTCTGGTAAGTGAGTAGCAGGTGCCATAAGTTGACAAACTATTTGCCAACACATAATGGTCGGTAGATATTTTTCTTTGGAGGGCTGGGGGGCGGGAGTCCAATTCAGACCATCTCTATGAGACCACCTCACCTCTATAATAGGACTACTTTTCTAAGTCCCAATTGTTCAAAATGTTTCCAAAGGAAAACTTCATATAAAGACCGCCTCTCGATTGATACCACTTTAAGTTGGTCCCACAACTAGTGTTATTTATTAGATACGTTTTACTGTAAGTTGATAAAGTAATCTTAGAGGTTCCCAGTGCTAAAAATATAAATAGATATTCTTGAGTCAAATTCAATCTTGCAAGTTTTGGTACACATTTCAAATAGCAACTTTTTGTCACCACCCACATCCTACACTGACAAAAGAATGAAACTGACTGGCAAATTGCCTGTTTTCCACTGTAGGATGTGTGCTAAATTTGATGTTATTTGGTATTAATGATAATCTATTTGTGTAAATAAAGAATGAAGCTAATTTTTCTAGCATAAAAACAAAATCTGAAAGAAAATACCAGATTTTGTTGATGCATCTTCAGGACAGAACTTGTGCTGCAAATGAAAACCTCATTTAATGGATTATAATCATCAGAAAAATGGAGTCTTTATTGAAATAACAAACAATCAGACGTAATAACCTATAAGTGTTTGAGTCATTATTGTAATCGTAGAAATTGTTGTTTTCTGATAAACTGAGAGTGATAATTAGATTTGAAATGACACTCCATAAGTACAGAAGACTTGTGTTACTCTTTGGGAAAAGATTAATGCAACAGGATTCACTGTCTTTAGGATCAGTTGTCGGAGGATAAAAGAAAATATTAGTCATGAGTCATTATTGTAATTGTAGAAATTGTTGTTTTCTGATAAACTGAGTTTGAGTGATAATTAGATTTGAAATGACACTCCATAAGTACAGAAGATTTGTGTAACAGGATTCACTGTCTTTAATATTTTCTTTTATCCTCCGACAACTGATCTTAGAGTCATGCTGTCTATCTCATAATGCCTATCTATAGAACATGGTTTGCTGCCCTTACAGGTATTGTGTATTGGACGAATCTGTGGGCGTAAAGGAGAGCCAACCAAATATATACATGATACTGTCCTTTTTCTATACTGTCCACATAACCTAGAGATCACCAAATCTAACCAATGAGTTTTCCTCTGTGTTGCAATGGTCTTACGAGCAATTGCTTATACCAGGGTCACATACTGAGGAAAGTTGAAGAGACCACCATGGACTTCCTTATTAAGGGACTACCTCTCCAGTGAATCCCAGTCCTTATCAAGAGTAGTCTTCTGTACCTTCTGTTCCTTTTTCTATCTTGTCCGCGTGTCATAACTGTCATCAATCTAACCCATCCCCTGTCCTCTGTTGCAGACGCTGCGGCTGCCTGGCTGCTACCGCCGCCCCACCCCCTAGGGCTGGCCCACCACCCCCCGCTGTACGCGGGGGGTGCCGGGGGGGACCCGCTGGCCTCGTCCTCAGCGCTCAGCCAGCTGGCGGCCATCGGCGCCCAGCACCAGGTCATCGCCCAGCACCAGGTATCTAACCCTCAACTTGAGTCGCATTTTTCTCTACGTTCATACATATAGTAGATGGAAGTACTAGTTTATATATTCATATATCTCGTATAGGGAAGTGCTAAGTAGCATTGGTTGTAATTCTGTATTTGATTCAGGAAGTGAAGTCATTTTATAAAGAGATCCTGTTATTTTAATTCAAAATGAGATTTTAAGTGATTCTCTTCTTCATCTTTACAGGTCAAACACGAATCTGAGCAGCAACAACGTCGTGAACAGCAACAACAACAGCAACAGCAACAACGAGTGAAAGACGAGCGCAACGTAGCAGGCTCCCCAGGCAGGTGCCCATCTCGCAGCATGGATGCCGCGCGATACCGCAGCGGCAGCAGTGACCACCACACACAGCAGCGGTCAGCCAGTACTAACCACCGCTCCAGCAGCACTGACCACCAGCTGAGGATGCGGCGGTCAAGCAGTGAGCTGCGGTCACCTCCGGCTACGGGCAGTGGTAACAGGACTTGCACCGGCGACCTTGCGGATCGGCGGATGAGCAGTGAACATGCTCGGGGGAGGGACTTGATAAGGACTCAGATAATAATTCCGGGTGCCAGGGATAATAGTAACAACAGGGATTATCGAGTTAAAGAGGATAGTAGCCATGGTGACAGGGATTATAGGATTAAAGAGGACAAGCAGGTGACGCAATTGTCACCCATGAAGAGAAAAACGACGACTTCAGAAGGTTTGGCGGATGATAGTAATAGCAATAAAGTGAAGGACCATCAGGATAGTAACAGGGTCTGCTCCCAGCACAGTGTGGACAGCATCCTCGAGGTGCGGCCCATCAAGGACGAGATGCCGTCGCCCCCTAGACGCAAAGAGGTGGTTGTTGGGGGACGGGAGACACGGGGACAATCTTTGGATACAAGTCACAGTAACATACGGGTTGATAGTG
Organism: Streblospio benedicti; assembly: GCA_019095985.1. Taxonomy (NCBI): domain Eukaryota; kingdom Metazoa; phylum Annelida; class Polychaeta; order Spionida; family Spionidae; genus Streblospio; species Streblospio benedicti. Next base: position 27,586,957 of record CM032669.1, on the reverse strand, counting down.
TCGATAATGACGGTGACAATGGGAAGGATAATGGTAAAGGTGGCGGTGAAGCGCATAGTAGTAACATTCCAGTAAAAGTGGAGCCGGGTTTGAATGCGGCAACCAAGGATAGTACGAATGGCATGGAAAATAGGCCACAAAAGCCGACAGATAATACGGACTCAGTGCATTGTAGTTCTCCTGAAAAATCTATGGTGGTTGATCAAGAGTCCACTTTGGACCAGATCAAAACTGAGGACAGTTCATCATCTGGATCGTCCTCGTCTGGATCGGACACGAGTGATGGATCGTCCTCAAGTTCCAAGTCGTCATCTTCAGCAAGTCCGAGTCCAGTACCGAAGGCGGCTGCGATGTTTTTGAAAGAAGAGCGCGCGAGTCCTACCGATCAAGAACAGGAACGTCCTCCACGCGATTTCACGCTCCCTAGTTTCCAGTACAGTATCTCGCCTCCAAATAACAACAACGGGGTCGGGCCAGGTCGCAAAGTTCACGCGACCACATACATGCCACAAGTTGGCACAATTCCAAGTCCTAGCGTCAAAGACCCCAATGTGGCGCCACATTTTGATGCAGTTTCGGCTGATTTGAATAGAGTGAAGTCGGAACGGTCGGAGAACGGTGATAAATCGACAGAGCAGAATGGAACTGATGAAGGCGTAAAGAAAGCAAACGAAAAGTCAACGCCAACGAAAGGAAAAGGCAAAAAGTCATCGCCGCAGCTAAACCGACGCATTTCCCTGCCAAAAAAGGACGGAAAATCAACTGTCGGTTTGAATTTTTTGCCCCGAAACGGAAGTGATATATCGGGAACAGAGTCTAATGCAGCTAGGAATGATGGAAAAGCAGACATAGATGTGAGAACCGTGAAAGACGAAGCTGTTGCCGATTCTCCTGAAAAGTGCGATGTAAACAAAGCGAACAATAATACAGTGTCCAAGGGAGTGTCATCTAACAATGACCAACAGCAAGCAACTGCTGTTGTCGATTTACAGAAATCTGCCTCTTTGAACGTCTCCTCTTCTCTGTCCATCCACACCAATCCGTACGTGATGCCTCCGGCATTCGACCCGCGAATCTCGCATCTGTATTCGGAAGAGGAGCGGAAGCGCGTGCTGGATACGGGATGGCCGTACATCTTCTACGACGCAAACCTCTCGCCCAACAGCAACCAGCAACTGGTTCACAAAGACACGGACGTTGTCAACATCAAACGATCACCAAGTGCAACTATCACCCAACAACAACAAGGCAATAATAATAACGGGCTACCAGCGTCATCGTCCCCATCAACAGAAGTTTCTACCGATAATCGCCCAACGCGACACTCAGAATTCACTTCGACGCCGACTCCGTCGAAGATTCATGCGGCTGTGGGACTGGTGGGGAAGTCAACTAACCCGGGGACTATTCCCACTAACACAGGGGCGTCGACCAGCAAGGCCGTGGTGCTGCCCACCCCGGCGGTGGGGGTGGACGGGGCGGGGGGAGAGGGATACAAGAAGGATACAGCTGGCGGCGGCTTGGGGAGAGGGGATGAGGGAGCCAGCGCACCAGGTGAGATCATAGTCTTCTCTAGCTCTTTCATATCGGCTACAGAGCATAAAATCACACAATAAAAAACGCTGACATACGATGTCATTTTGACCGTTTTACGTCAAAGACAACTTTTCTGTAGTCTCCATAAATGCTTATTTCTTTACATAAATTGTTTGCGTGTGTTCAGAATCGTATTGTGTTTCTTATTTTTACCATCTAGTAATAGAATTAGGGATTTATATGTCTAGAATATCTTCCAAACATGTGGCTGTTGCGGCCCTTGATTCAAAATGAATGCTCAGACATGTCAATTTGAAAGACGTATTTCCATAAGTTTTCTTACACGTAAAATGATATGATTGCTCTGTATCATCATAAAGGGCACAGATGATACGAAAATAAACATGAAACAGCTTACTTGGGTGATAAACTCTATAAAAATGTCTTCAAATCCCGGGCTTCAAATATGTTCCCTGTGTGTGTACAGCAGCGTAGGCAGTCAAATTTCATCATAAAAAAAGATAATAGGCTCATTTCTGAATGAAGAGAGCAGGCTTTTCCCTTCAAAATGGTATGCAAATTGTCAAGGTTATTCTCGTCAAAATTAGAGTACAATGTATTTTGAGCTTGAACTTCACGTTGTAAATCTCGTGTTTGTTGCGTAGATATATATTTTTACCAATGATATATTGATGTTATCGAAACCCTGCTTCTCTTTCACAAAATTTACAACAAAATCTCAAGGTAAAGCATTTCTCTTAATCTTAACTGAATATGAACCCAGCATATCGACTGTGTTTGTGTGAAAAATGGCAATAAAGTGCACCAGGTATGTAATTCGCATTGTGCACAATATTATATGCGGTGTAAAATCTCCCTTGGGGGACATCCCGATACGAAAGAGCTAGTGACTCAGTTGGTCTTTTTTATCTTGAACTGATGTTTCATTTTTAAAATTCTTTTGATAACTCAACATGTCGGATTAGTTGACAATGTTCACACTCCATCCAAGTTCATGTTAAATAGGTCCATCTTTGATTTCAAGTTAATATAACTTTTATATAATGTTATGAGATGGAGGTAGCGTAGAACCTTTCACTGAATACCACCCAGGGGTTGGCCTCAAGTGGTCTCAATAGAGAGGGGGTCTATTTATGGTGGTTTTGAACTAGAAGTTCTTGTTTTAGAGGCTGACTATGTACAAATGTGGTCATACTGCCCCTTACACTTGTGTTGCACTGAGTCACTCCAGCTAATCATTTATAATTCAAGGCCAAGTCCATAAACTCTTATTGGAGGCTGTAAAGTTTTGAGCTGATTGACATAAATGATGGTCTGATAATGAGTTGTGTACTCTCACTGCTGGGTCTTTCAATGGTTGAAAGCAGTCATTATATAAAGATTTGATTTTATAAAGATGTGATTCTGTAAAGATGTATCCATGTTTAAATGTTATGAAATTTGTTAAGTGAGTTTTAATTGGATGGAATACATCACACCTCTTTTAATATTTTGTTTGTTTGGATTGTATGATGGTATTTATCTACTGAAGTGATCAAGTAAATAAGCTTGTAAAATCTTTGTGAAGGCCATTATAAGTGGCAGGAATATTTAAGTTGTTGACACTACCCATCCTCATCTATTTTTGGTTTATTATTCAATCCACACGTTATTGACAATAACCCCTTGTTCAAAGAGTCAAAATTTTGCACAACATTCTACACAGCTTCAGCCAATCAGATCAGAAAATTTTAGCTTCAGCTGAGTCAAACGTACTATCTTAAAAGGGTTAAGGATTTTGCTTTGACGTAAAACTAATCCGACGAATTCTTCCAGTTAAAATCCATAACCCAACCCATGAGGAGATATAGTAACACTGGATGATGTATCTCTTTCCCCGTAGACCGATGATAAATACTGCTATTGCTACTACTACTCACATTTTAAAACAAAATCTTGGTGTCAGGTTCACCAGCGCAGGACCTTTAACGAAAGTGAAACTTCCGTGGTGATGCCATATGTCAAGTTTCCGTTAAAGTGTGGGACTAGCAGTGACAGAACCTGAACATTGTAAGCAGCTGACATTGGACGTTGGACACAAACATAAAAGATGCTCATTTGTGGTTCAATCTTTTCAAAACATTCTGATAAAGGTTTCTTTTCTCAGCACAAATCAATGTGATCGATCCTACATTGACATTCTGCATTACGCCTGAAGAATGTTTTCGCTTCAGTTTTTTGTATCGAGATGAGTGACTATAATTGTGTTGCTTACACCTGGGACCCACAATCAATCGTACTACTATGAGGGGCTGTGTATGCCACAGTCTCACATTGCAGAGAATTGAAGCTAAATCATGCATCTGTGAATCGAAAATGTGGGTTATATGTACAGCAGAAACTCTAATTTAAGATGACCGCGTCTTTATTGTGACGACTTTTTATGGTCTCCAGCTTTTGTATAGCAACCAAAACGAATCTATAATGAGACCACCTGTGTAAGACCATTTTTCTAAGTTCTAAGCTTTAATACAGAGACTAATGGGAAATTCCATAAAGAGACCACCTCTATTAAAGACCACTTGAGGCTAGCTGGTCTTGGTAGAGAGATTCTACTCACTGTCTATGTAATAAATAAACCATATACAGTACAACCTCGTTATCTCCATATTTGCTTATCTTGAGGTTAGTTTCATTTCCCTTATGAACTTATAACAGTTGGTTATCTGGACCATATTACAGATTGGAGGTTACGAGTTTCTACTACACTATTGTTGACATAATTTTGTCCATATTTTATTCTATGCACATTGCCACATGAATTTCTTGTTTATGAATCAGGCATATCTTTTTAGTATTTTAAGGGATTGATGAATATGGTTGTCAGATGACTCTATATGATATAGGCAAGTTTTGAGCAATTTATTGAGCCCTTGATATTCAGGGTGTCAGACGAGGGCCTAAAAACAGAATCAATGTGAAAACTAGGTCAATCAATGATAAATCGCTGTCATTATTCAAAGATGCTGTTTTTATGAAACTGTCTTTAATTGTACATTATGTGCTTTATGATTTGTTTTCTAAAACGCATGGGATGGTCAGCCTGGGGTTAGGACATTGTGTCCGAATAGGCCTTGGATCATTTAATTAAAGATTTTAGTACTAATGACTCCAATCAAATTCAAGAAACATGTGCCACTGTACATATCATAGAATGCCCAAAATCATGTTATTTATTTCCAACATTCTCTCTTACAAGGATGACAAAAATCCCTTGGTTAAAGGTCACTGGCACGCAGCCCTCTTAAGGGGACTGCCAGAGTAGGTTGCCCTGTATAACTTCTCTATATTAGTGTTGATTTTTGTGTGAGATATTTTTCTAATCCTGCTTTCTTTCAGTGCGAGACCTTGGGATCACTGCTCTTTCTTTTCAGCTGAAGCCCACTCCTACCTCAGCTGTCTACTCCGCCGCGGGTGACTCGAAGGAGATACTACCGACGGAGGTGTACGACATCACATGAACACCACATGCATATGACATGGATATTTTTTTCTGGGGTGAGTTTTCATGGTACAAGTTAGTCCCGTACAAGCGGACGACCTTGTAAAGTGAAAACTGGGGGAGAGGGTGATAAAAATCCCTGTTAGTGATCGGTCACTGGTGCGCAGCCATCTGTATAACTTAGCCAGCTAGGATTGTTCCTTAAGCCCTATAGTATCAGTTTTGTTTCCCTTCAACCACTTTATGAGCATCTTTTATTGGTTATGGAATATTGCCCATGTCAAACATATGCATATGAATATTTTATGGACTATGCGCTGATACAAATTTATATTGTATTGTACTGTTTGTATTTACATAGCTGAAGACAAGTTTTACATTGACTTCCATTTGACTACAAGAATTGTATGTTCTTTGTTCTGCTTCTTCTGATGCCATGTGAGTGTGTAATTAGCAATTGCTGTCATTGCTGCACAAATGTACATATGTATTCTGAAAGGGAATTCAATGCCAGATGGAGTAGCAATAATTGAAGGTCCTACATATTGAAGGCCCCTACAAATGGGCCCAAAATAAGTGCTGTGTCCATGTACCTATTTGACACATGCTGTGATATTCTAAGACTTGTATGTGTCTCGTGTCCATAGAAAAGAATTTACAAACATGCCAATTTTACAGGTGAAAAAAATTGTGAGCGTTTTACTTTTAGCCCATGTAAAGGCCTATATTGTCATTCTGTTATCCTGTTTTATAGACGGCACTTGCGAATATTTTTGTAATGAGCACATATCATTTTATCCAGACAATTATTTCATTCTCATAATGCGTTTTTTTGCTTTATACCAATCGATGCAATTGCAAACTGGGAATGTGCTTTTGTATTCATTTGGCCTCAACCGGTCCCAATATAGAGGTGGTCTCTTTATCGAGGTTTAGGGTGCAAGGTTGTCTCTGTATGAAAGCTTGGTAGCCAAAAATAATCCGATCATAGTATAGGTCAGGTGGTCTTAATTTGGAATTTCACTGTACTCACGGCCAAGGGAACTACCCTTAAAGCTCACCCTCCCTAAGCTGTCCACCTAGGGAGGGGACCTGTCCGTATTATTACTGCCCCAAACACCATGTTCTTTATCTCTTGATCTGCGTCTCAAAGCAATGGAGCAGCGATTTTATGGGGATTTTATGAGCTCTCGACTATCAAACTGTTTGTAACACGTAATGAATATGGCCGCAGTGGAGCCATAAGCTAGTGGGGGGCTAAAGTCATTGCCCATTGTCTGAAGTGGTTAAAGTGGTAGCAAGTCGGATTTTTTGAGTGTTTTTTGTCAAATCTATCTTCAAAAGGAAGTGGTTATAGTGTAGACCATTCATATTTGTGTACATCTGAAAACTCAACGAGTTAACTCTCAAATGATGTAGAACCTCTCAATTAAGACCACCTGGAGGCTAGTTGCAAGTGGTCTCAATAGAGAAGTTGTCTCTATATACATGTAGTCTTGTACAACAAGAAATGGTCTTATTATGAAGTTGGTCTCTTTAAGGAGGTTCAGGACCATTAGAAATGGTCTTAATATTGAGGTGGTCTCTTTATGGACATTCAGTACAGCAAGAATTGATCTTATTTTAGAGGTGGTCTCTTTATGTAGGCTTGGGACAACGAGAAATGGTCTTACTATAGAGGTGAGTGTCGGCTTTTTACAGCTTGATCACTCACACTGACTTTACCATGTTAACATCAACCCGTGGACCCAGTTATGTCTTTTATGTGGAAAAATATCTTTGGCTTAGACTTGCGTCAAAAACAAATTCAGTACTCGGTTTTTCTTACTTGGCAATGTAAGTATGTTTGATGTTTGACATTGTCGCTGAACATTTCAGTTATGGGCCTTGTGATTCGGTGGATTTTGAGGTCAACTTCCATGAGTTGTTGAATCAGAAGTGATGTCTTTATGGAGGTTCGGGACCACGAGAAATGGTCTTTTTATAGAGGTTCTGATGTATTTGCAGCCACACTCAGGCAACAGTACAATTGTATTTATTGTAACCATCCACTGAAAGGACCCTCCTGACTTAATAGCCCACAGTCAAAAGAGATTGTTCCAATGTCAGTATTACTATATATAGTGGGCGCCCTTACTCTAAATTGAAAAAGGCTCCACCTAAAAATTAACAGGATTTGGAGGTGTACATTTCAAACTATTGTCAAGCCATTTGAAATTATTTAATGATATTGTTTTATGTTTTTGTGTGTGTTTTTTGTTATTTGCTTTTTTAAGACATTATTTTGATGATAATAGTTACGTTTTGTTTCCAGGAAGCAACATTCCGGTCGGCATAGCAATCGCCCGACAGCGCTCTGCTGCCCCAATCTCAAAAAAAGGTACGTTTCTCCACTTCCTATGGGTTACTATGAAAGATGATACTCATTTCATCATGAGATGTCTGATTTTAAATGTCAAACATTATGTTCAGTTATCCTGATTGAATCACACGAACTGTATATTATGAGTAGACAGCACATGAGTATGTGACTCACCTTTTCTAAGTAATGAGCTGAGACTGACTCAGTCACGTAAATGTAGCATCAGGCATTGCTCCAGGGTTGTTCTGATATGGCACATTCCTCGATGCTTATGTCATTGGCCAGTATAGGCTGATCAATTTTGCACTATACAGTAGAACCTCATCATTAAGACCATCTGTTGACAGGCATTAAGTGGTCCCAAGTTCTCAACATAGAGGTTGTCTCTTTGTAGAGGCTCATTTTGGTTTCTTTATGAAGTTTTGGGACCATGAGAAATGGTCTCATTATAGAGGTGTTTTCGATAGAGAAGTCGTGTAAATTGGAGGCTCTACTGTAAAGTGAGCACCACACAAACTGTGTTGTATTGAGCGAACGTATTGCACTGCATTGAGCCTTTTGAACAAGTCTCCTTGCCCTACTTGTGAAGTAAACAAGGTCTAAGGGTCATTAGAGGAGAACCTCCCCTTAGGACCACGTTTACATTTTGAAACCTCTATAATAAGACAATTTATAGCGGTTCTCAATCCTTTATTGAGAGCTTACCATGAACCTCTATACAGAGACCACCTCTACATGGAGACCACTGGATACTGGTCCGCGGGTGGTCTCAATAGGGAAGTTCTATTGAATGTGCACCACAGAAACTGAGACATTTTTAATAGGCATTGTCAATGAAAAACTCATGCCCCACATCATGCAGGTGGACAGTATGTCTGTAGTCTATTAGCTTTTGTCTGGTACAAATTGAGATTTTCGGAGATAGTGGAGGCATAGACTGTAGAGGCAAAAAATACATGCTTGTGCATGAATTGCAAATGAGTACTGGAAAGCATATAGAAGCCACATGGACGGCTGCTGCGTTTTTAGAATCCTGATTTTTGTACTTTGGAAGATTGTTTATGGAGCTGTAAATTTGAGCCGTATTCACAAGTTATTGAAAATAACCCCTCGTTCAAATATTGCGTTTTTACTTGAATTTATCTGAAGACTTTAGCCAATAAAAAGTTCAGGAAAATTTAGCTTTGGCTGTGTCAAACGTGCGTCTACAAGGTCAAGGAAAAAAACAGGTAGTGATTTTTGCTTTTGATGTAAAACTACCTCGGCAAAGTTTTTTCAGCTGTAAGAGACACTAACCCATGGATAGACATTTTAACAATGGGCCTACATGTATGTGTAGTATCAATGAAACTCCCGTAACTTATTTGAAGGACCCCCAACTTTTTTATACCCCCTTGACCCTAATAAATCTGTTCTAATAGTCATGCTGTATGCATGCGTTGATTATGAAGCAGTTACAATGCTTGTAGACCTCACAATATCTGCCATGCCATTGATCTGAGCACTGGCTGTGTTTTCTGCTGTGCGTCATTCGTGAACTTTCATGGCGTGAGTGGGCTGATTATTTATGTAGGAAATACAATATTCAGTAGTCCTTTAACAGGTTGAAGTACAAAATCTTAACTGAACAACTGTCTGCAAGTTTTCAACGAGATACATTCAAAGATTTGTCAGTACAAGTATGTACATTGGAACCTGTCTTCAGCCCTATTTCAGTGGACACTTCACTTACCTTGAAAGTGTCCACATAAGACCGGTTCCATTGTATGAATATAATCAGTACAGAAGAAACCTCTCTATACTATTAATTAAGACCTCACAGTGGCTGACCTCAAGTGGCTTTCATAGAGAGGTGGTCGCTTTATGAAGATTTACTGTGATCTCTTTGTAAAAGCCTAGGACCTCTTAACTGGAGGTGTTGATAATATAGTAGTTCTAGATTTGATGATTTGCGCCTTTTTTCTGGAACTCATTTGAGTCATGTATATTTATACATTGGCTGATGTCACCATACATTGCATAATATGTGTGTAACATTCCAATGAAGACTCATCACATATATATTACTGAGGCTATACCAACTAAGAATGTAATTGCGGAGGAAAATATTTAAGTGTAAAAATGATCACACCTTTAATTGATTTTAACATACAACCTCAGAATAAGACCACCTCTATTGACAACCCTAAACCTTCTCATGATCTTGTTGTTCATGATCTCAAATTTTCATGGACAAAAAATGAACATGTATAGAGACCACCCACACACCTTCCAATTGATAGCACTTAGAATACAATCCAATACAATTGAGAGCTTTTACTGTATATGAGAATTGATTAGGGATGCTCATTTTCCAAAAATGAGCATAGCCATATTGAGCAGTAAGATAAAAACAACAAGAGCAAATGACAGGCTTGAAAAGGCACAATGATACAAAGTGGGCGCCGTACATCCTGTACAATGCACATCATAGCAGCATATGTACATGTAACGCATTACAGGTGAGTTAGTCAATGGTGCCTACTGCTGCCAACTGTAATAAAGCTTAAAAATAAGCACAAATTTGCCAAAGATGGATGCATGAACTTACTGTCAAACCAACTTGAGTGTCTTCGATTAGTATTTGATTTCATCTAAATTATTGGATGCTTTCCTAAGGTAAAATAAATTAATTGACTTTTTAAAGCCGAGCTTCGCAGAAGTCTCGAGCTTTATAGGCGTCGTAGCCATTCCATTCTGTTCCCGGTTAACTGCCACTACGTTACTATAAGCCAATTCATACGCGCTGAAATTAGTGCCCAATTCAAATTCATCAATGAAAGTTGAACCATCCGACAATCGCCGATGTTAATGAGCTGCAGCCGATCGAAATTAATACGCCGTGTTTGTTCTTTTTTTCTGTCTATCCGGCATGCATGCAACAACTTCGATTTATATCGCATGTTGTAGTAATTTCACGCACATTTCATTCAAGAGAGACTTATAACAGGGCATACATTATACAAATATCATGTTAAAGTTTGCTTAACAGCGGTATCTCTGTTTGTATTACGATTATTAAGATTAGCACAACAACCTCGATTATCAAGTCATGGTATCGACTTAATCGCACCCCCGCTTAGGTCATCATAACGTACTCTGGTTATCACTGCTTCACATGAAAAGTGATCGACTAGAATGCAATGACACATTTTCTTGGGGTGCGTAGTTATACTTGCGTCATTCTTTCTGTATGCGACAATATTGTTTCACGGGGAATTTTATGCCATGTTTTTGGTAATGGATCGCCCAGAATTGATTTTACCTGGGAGAGATAGTTTGAGACAATCGCAGAAACTCCTATATGTATGACACCCTCTCTATTCTGGACAATAGTCTCTAAAACATTCTGTTACCTGAGAGGGTGTGTGTTTCAGACAGTGGCACCCCCTCTTAGGTATCAGACCCTCTCTAAGCCGGACAACTGTCTATAAACCACTGTTTTACATGAGAGGGGGTGTGTTTCAGACAGTGGCACCCCCTCTTAGGTATCAGACCCTCTCTAAGCCGGACAACTGTTTATAAACCTTTGTGTTACCTGAGAGGGGGTGTGTTTCAGACAGTGGCACCCCCTCTTAGGTATCAGACCCACTCTAGGCCGGACAACGGTTTATAAACTGCTGTGTTACCTGAGAGGGGGTGTGTTTCAGACAGTGGCACCCCCTCTTAGGTATCAGACCCTCTCTAAGCCGGACAACTGTCTATAAACCACTGTTTTACATGAGAGGGGGTGTGTTTCAGACAGTAGTACCCCCTCTTAGATATCAGACCCTCTCTAAGCCGGACAACTGTCTATAAACCATTGTTTTACATGAGAGGGTGTGTGTTTCAGACAGTAGTACCCCCTCTTAGATATCAGACCCTCATTGCCATCATGGTCACTATGCACTCCCGGCCGATATTGCTGCATAACAATCTCGAATCTCAAGCTCGGCTTTTCTCAGGAGTCTCACTCCTTTGATTTAATTATTGGCAGTAATGTTGATCTACTTATATTATGTAATAAAACTTTGTAAACTTGGTATTCTAACTACATGTATCTACTACTAAGTATTATTAAAGTGATCTTTTTTCTATGTGGAAGAAAATAAATAAACAGCATCATCCAATGAGATGATGTGAAACAAAAAAACAAAAAAGTATTTGATGATAGAATTGTGTTTGGCAGCCATGTTATGGTCTAGTGTGGTCATTTGGAAGGCCTGTAACTGTTTTAATCTTCCTTTTGCAAGGATTTGAAGATGACCATTCAAACTAAATTTTCAAATTTCTATTTAGTTTAATTTATTGTACAATCCACAAGCAAAACCATTGTCAAAACATTTGAGCAAGTTTGGAAATCATACTTCTGACAAAAATCACTTAATTTGATAGTACGTATGGTGAGCAAATGACAAAAGAGCTTTTATAGTCTGATCATAGAACGCTACACTCATTTTATTGGCCCCCTGGAGAGCAGACGAACTCTGATAGATATGTCTAGACAATACTGTGGGTCGGACTGACACTTAAAGTTTTGTAAAGTGCACTCAGGATAGTGTCTGGTAAATCCAGGTATAGAGAACTGAATGAATGACTCAATTGACATCGTGGTTTATATTAAGTGTCCAGGACATCAAAATTTTGCGTGGCACGTTGCTTTGTGAATATTATAAGAATGATCTGTCGTCACTGAGCAAGGTCAAGATGACCAACCGCAGTGCATTAACATTACTGCTTATTGTGCCACAGTGGACATTCTGTAACACATTTTGCATGGCCTCATATTAATACGTTGATTACATACAGAACTTAGATCACCTATGTAAAGAGACTACCTCATTCTATAATGAGACCATTTTTCACAGTCCTAATCTTTTATACAGAGAAAATCGCCAAACCTCCTGATGATCGTTACTATCTAATCAAATGCAAAATCAAAATACTTTGTAACATTGTCACAATCCATTGCTTTGTATGTTGTTCTATCCTTGTTTGACCAATGCCACTCTATAATTGACATCCTAATAAGGTTGTTGATGACCGTATGCACCACAGAGCATTCACTGACTTCAATACAAAGCCATGCTGGTGTCAGCCTTTATACACAGCTTCGTTTCCTCAGTATCAATTAGAGCCATTGTCGTCTAGACGGAGACAGAAAGAAGGTCACTATGTCGACTGCCATCTCAGTACATGTGGGCTCAAATATATGTGCTACGTCCTTTTTTACTCTCTCGTTTAGACATTTTCAGTAGTTTCTGTATGGTTAAATGGGTGGAAATTATCACTGATTAACTATTTTTGTAGTTAACATTTTGACAGTTGCAATGTCTTGGTCTGTACAGTTTATTTCTATTTAATAGGTCACGAATATACGTGCATGTGTCCATGTCCATAGATATAGAACCTGCGGTGACGGTGACGTATCGGGTCAGCCTGTTTAGGCTAGATAAGTCTGATACAGAACAGCTATATGGGAAGGGAACCACGTTCTTTATGTATCATCCAATGCTACCAAAAGAATGTATTACTATTCTAAATGTATGTAGAATTGTCTAAAATCCTGAAAGTGTTATTTGCAAGTAAGTTTACATAGCATACATGAGCACAGTCGATTTGTTAACAAAGGTACATGGAAAACCTGTACAATGGTCAAGACCCTAATACAGCTTTGTGTTTAGGGTTCCCGTATTGCCTTCCTGACCAATATGATAATCTATTGAATAGAACTACTAATCATTGGGTGATACAAGGTGTGTCTAGTGTGTCATTCTAACAGGCTAAAAAAGGGATCTTACCATGGTGTTTTTAGCCCTGTAAATGCCTGGTCTGAGTAGAACATTCGGAAGACGGATTCTCTCCGGAATTGGTGGCTGTGGAATTGAAGACCATTAGTAATGATTGAAGAGGCAGAGGAAGACATTAGTCTTTTTGTGGGTGTACAGAAAAAAGATTTTGAAGTGATCTTGAGGTCCATTTTATAGTTGCTTTTTAGGGTCTGCAATGTAGAAGAGAAGATCCCAGTTTTAATACCCATATAGCATTCCCACTTGGATATGTCAGTGAAACATCAGAAAACACGTGATCTCAATAGAGAGGTGATCTCATTAAGGAGATCCATGTTTGTCTCAATAAAAGCTTGGGACCATGAGAAATAGGACGATCATTGCAGAGGTGGTTTCATAATAGACGTGGATTTCAGTGGATTTTCTGCTGTATTAGAAATTGTTCAATTAATAGTAAAGTTTATTTGCTACTTGGATATAGGTTATTGTAACATCCTATATAACTTGTAAGATCATAGTATTCAATGATTTGAATATTGACTAAACCTGCATAGATCAATATCAATCTTATATTACAAACATCATCCCTATCTTGAATCATTGATCCATTCAAAGATCGCCCTGAAATAACACGCTGCCCATTCATCATGACAAACATGTCTTAATACCAGTTAAAAGGAGCATATGAATTCCGCTATGATATACCTAGACAGAGACACGACTCGGTTTGTCGGTGTACACAAAATTACCACCTGTTTTCCACTTGTGCTCACGTAACTCAATCTCTATAACGTACATGACATGTCCTATTTGTTATTGCCGTCTGGAAACTAGGAACAGAAGTCCACCAAATTATAGAACATCTAATTAAGACCACATTGATTAAGAGACCACATCCATACTAAGACAATTTTCTCTGCGATTAATCACACTACAGTAGAACCTCATTATCTAGGTATTGTTTATCTAGTAGTTTCTGCTATCTCGGGATGACTTCATTTCCCCCAACAATGACATTATGAACGTATATCCGTTTATCATCTCGAATAGTTGCTCCCTTGACCATTTAATTGTTCTACCTCCAGCTTCAAGATGCATAATGAGTTTTACTGCATTAAGACCACTTTTCACAGTCCAAAACGTCCATGAGCTAGCGAGAACATCTATAATAAGACGACCTTAATTGAGACCTCCAATTAGACGAGTTATCCAGGTGGTTTAATAGAGAGGCCCCACTGTACTCTATAAGACGGATCCTATTTGTAATTTGTACCTGGAAACTAGAACCAGAAGCTATCACCTTGTATCTTGGGGACAACAACTAGGTTTTGTACATTCTGATGATGAAAATATGTGTAAATATTGTTTCTGTCTTGTTGAATGACAGGTAATACATATTGTACAGTAGAACCTCCAATGAAAGTCACTTCTATAAAGATACAACCTCTATAATACGATAATTTGTTACAGTCCCAAACCTGTGCTTAGAGACCACCTCACTATTGAGACAACCTCTAATAACAATTTCAGACCCCGCGGATTTTTGAAATTCTAAATGTAGTAGTAAATCTTAATCTTGAAGCTGTAGGGAGAACAGTAAAATGCTCCAAATAGCAAATATTTGAGATAAACAGCAGATAATATTTCCATAATTTTGTTGAAGGAAATGAAACTAACCTTGAGATAACAGAAAATTTGAGATAAGCAATATCAATATAACAAAGTATATCAATGAGACACCAGTAAGGTTTGTACATTTTTATAATGAAAACAAGTATAACATTTTTACAAGACTTTTTTTCTTCTTCGTAAATGTTCACATTAATCATATACGATTATTCATGGACTTACTTCTGATATGTGTAAAACTTGGATGTAGACAGTGTCGTCACACACTTGTATTAATATGATGGCAATATGAGGACAATCTGTTTAAGTGGCATTTGTTTCTTCCTCGAATCGCAGGATTTGTCCAACTTTACATGTGCACCTATGGAGATCTGGTCAAAATCTACACAGGTAGTTTATCAACAGTACAGTAGAACCTAGCTATAAAGATTAGGTGGGAATAAAGGGTACGGTGTCTTTATGAAGTTTCTGTTGGTGATTTTGGACTGCTAAAAATAGTATTATGATACAGACCAAGATGGTCTGTTTATAGATGTAAGGTTCGTAAAGAAATCAGTACCTGCTATGAAGCGAAGAATTCACCTACCCAGAATTCATCACCTTTCCATGAAGACAAGAATTGAGACCACCTCTTCTATGATAAGACAATTTGAACCTAAATCGCCATCAAATGACGACCATAAACCTCTATAACCTGCTACGAAGCAATGAATTCCGCCACCAGAATTCACAGACTATTCATGAATTCAAGAGAAATGTCTGCATGAGAATCATGATGAGGTGATATCATGTACCATTTGTCATCTAAGCGCCCTGGGACACAATCTACGTCATGTCTCCATTGTCACCATTTGAGCTTCCCCGGGGGACTTAGTCATCTTTGATACAACCCCTTTAGTAATAGGGCTGGGCTGAGAAGGTGTCAATGCAGAGGTTGTAAGAGGAAAAAAATAGAACTTAAATAACAAATATGCATTGTGAAGATGGACAATCTGAGCACGAAACCTCATAGAAATACATCCAATCTTTCTCAATATCAGCAGTAGTTAGGGATCATGCATTGAATTTAAGTTCTTAACGAGTATTCATTCAAACATGATGGATCCTTGATGCAAATGTAGTTGTCAAATCAATCCAAACACGTTGAAATGAACATATTTTAGAGAATGATCAAATATAGATGTTCATAACATGTAGCAGAGGTGGGAACATTTTAGAGGCGCACTCAAGGCTTTGAAGGTGAGTTTTTATTAAGATGCAGCACACTTCCTGAGCTTATATTTTATGCTGCTTGAAGTGCATTGGGTACATATTGACATTTGAGCCAAGTCCATTACAGTTTGACATTTTTCAAACTTACAAACCTATGGTTTATGTGAATACTGAGTATACTTACGGCGTTCCATCTGTGGACTGTACCATACACAATAATTGCGCATCCATGGAAGGTATGGTCAAAATGCCTGATTAGTGTTTACTGTGAAGTTTCTTTTGTGGTTTAGTACGTTTAAAACCATGTGTTGATTATTTATGGGTCTCTTATTTTGATGTGAGTTTAGGATTCACATCAGATTCCCTTGAAGTCACAGACACTTTTATAGAGCAAGCAATAAGTCTGATCAAGGGTTTTACATCAATGTTTAGGGGTCAGAAAGAATAATGTATATAGGGCAAGGAATCCCATTGTAAACTTACATTGCACATCAGTGCTACAATAACCCCCTGCGGATTAAGTTGTTCCATTTAACTTGGAGAAATTCGGCAAATGTTAGACTTTCATCGCTAACAAAATCAGTAAGTAATCACTGGTTTTCTTACCCGGTACTTGGCTTGTAAGATCATATGTTATACATTGCTGAAGCTACCATTTCCTGATCTTTTGATAGGCTGATCAATCAATCAATCAATCAATAAAATCATTAATTGATTTATGGCCCTAATTATTCCTCAATTTGAGGGTGTGGCCTGGCTGCCCAGTCTATTTTACAATTGTCTACTTAATTTCAATAATTCCTGCATTGAAATAATGAAAGAATCGTATCTGCATCACTATAAAGTTTCTGAGATTGGCACGTGGGCGTTGATTATTCATGGCTGTTGTCACAGACTTGAGTGACTCACTCTGAGCGTTCTTCACCTACATACAGACTATTTTTAGAGGCTTCGCAGTGTGGCAAGTGTGTCTACAATGTAGAGTAGGTCACTAGCTTCGTGAAATATGTGAATGCAGGGTTCGGATTCTTTAGGAATGTTTGTATTTTTGCATTCTGTATAGCATAGGCAGATCTTTTCCTACTCCCCAAAAATGTCATTTTCATGGGCATTTTACAAGTCTGTGAGCTTTTTCTCATACAAAGCCTGGATATCCAATGATAGCCACACCCACCCAACCCTTTTTTTTCCAAAAGCCTGCATATGCTAATGAATGATACTTGGATGCCCAAAGAATGCCAATAAACTCTTAGAATCTTAGGTCCTTTTCTCAGGGTGGCAAGTGTGATTGTACAGTAGAACCTTTCAATTAAGACCACATCTATATAGAGACCGTCTCTATATTAGGATCAATTTCCGTGGTCCCAAACATCTACAAAAACACCACTGTGAACTCCATAGAGGCACCACCTCTATTGGGACCATGAAGCCAATCACCGGGTGGGTTTACTAGAGATTCTGCTCTGCCATGTTGTGTTGGTCTGGGACTCACACATCAGAAATGGAGGCATTTGAATTCAACCTTTATCAATAGTCTACTGTGCCACACTACTGCCATGTGCATTTTGCATTTTCTATGACATTTGTCATCTTTATGTTTAGCACAGGCTGGCAGCTAATGACGCAAATTGAGGAGAATGCTCTGTAAATTGACGGATAATTCAGGTGTGTTCGGTTCTGAAAATACACATAAAATATCCCCAGAAACTATGACAGAATTATGCTTTTAGTTATCTTTAATACATCATGCCACTATGCTGCTTAGGTGCTAAAAGAACCACGCTCATGTCTTACTCAAAAACAACAACATTTGTGTTACAAGACTGTATACTAAAAAACTTACTCAAACAACTTTTGTGTTACAAAACTTATTATTGAAAATGGTGGTTTTTTGGCACGTGTTTACATGCTGCTGGTTCAATTTATCGTGCTCGGAAAAAATAAATCATGCCGTGAAAGAGGACACTGCAGTCATGTCTGTGCCAGACAAGAGCGTGTACATCGTTTATTCGAGGAATCTTCTTTTCTTAAAAGATGTATTATTTAAGAGAAAGTAATGCAGGAAAATGCGACTTATGCATTTTGCTTTTTATATATCATGTCACTTTATTGCTGGAAGCACTCACATAACAAAACACTGTTGTCACAAGACTTCATAAATGCAAATTTAACTGTTATTCACGAATTTTTGTGAGTCAAAAAGATAAATCGTGCTCAGAAAATGGAGACTTTAGTCATAACATGCCTGAGTCAGAGTCCGACAGCAACATGCATTTGAAGAGGCTTTGAAAATGGCAGTTTCTTTTGAAGGGGGTTTTGTGTTGCTGTTTTTATGGTTACATTAACAAATGACGTGCTGCCCAAAGACGTGGTGACTCACATGCGATTTAAGGGATTTACTCAGGGCAGAAAGGTACAACCTTCTGATTTTACGCAAAACTCTACAACCTTCTGATTTTACACAAACTCTACAACCTTCTGATTTTATGCAGATATAACCTTTTTGATTTTTTACGCAGAATGATGCAACCATCTGAATTTACACACAGCGGTACCACCTTCTGAATTCAGGAAGAACTGTATCTGTATAAATAATCGCAGTCTTCAAAAGGCACATGGCGATGAAAGAGAGTGCGACTTGCTTAGCCACTACACTTACGCTGACCAATCAGAGTTTTAAACTGATCGATCGACTGGGCCTGTACTACATCTTCCTCTAGAGCATTTCATTATCTAGGGGTTCTCACAAAGAAGGAGTTGCCATAACTGTACAACCTTCTTATTTTACAAAGAACTATGCAACCTTCTGATTTTACGTGAAGTAGAATATTACATTTTATTCCAATTGATGAATTCATTTCTTGGAAGTTCAAAGACGGTTATCTTTAACTTATGATTGTTTGCTTTACTTGTCGTTGATGTTCAGATAGTTCAGTGTTTTGACTTTTTCTTACCTTCAAAATTTAAAGTATTTGCCACTTTCTAGCATTTGAATTCACATAGAGTAGAACATGCCATGAAGACCTTTACTCTATTGAGACTACCTCTCTGATTGCTCCTTGGCAAGACCTTTCTTGTCGTCCCAAGCCTTCATAAAGAGACCAATAAAAAACCTCTGTAAAGAGACTACCTCTTTATTAGGACAGTTTGAGGCTAGACCGTGTGTGAGAGGTTTTACTTTATAGTGTATAAATACATCTGACGTGGACTCTATTTTCGGTAGCAGTCATTCATATTATTCATCACATGTCTCAAGTGTTCAATTATTATTACAACAGTCTCACTGATAATATCAAAATTAATCATCTTGTAGAGTGCTACAGATATTACCCAAACCTGTGACGTGTTGAGGACCTCTGATTGGAGCGTTGATTATTGTCGTAATTGGAAAACCATTGATATCTACATTAATACAGGGACTACAATTTTTAAGGCATGTGCCTCCTGAGCCACCTCCTTGATCTGCCTATGAAAATGATAACTATTAGTTATGAGAAATTCAGTGACAGTATATGAAAAAATCTATTTGATTTAAATAACAATGATTTATATTGTGTAAGTTCATGCTCTATTTACGTGTCAACTAGATCAGAAATGGAATCTACATGGCGCTTCTACATTAGAGTGTTTACAATCGCAGTTTAGAGCACGTTAGTAGATCTGAACCAACAAGTCCGTGTCTAATTCAAATGGCAATGTGTAAGTCATTGGCTAATGTCATAAAATACATAGCAGAACCCCTCGATTTAGACCCCCAGGGACTGGTCACATGGTATCCACAGAGAGGTGGTCTCTATGGAGGTTTGCAACAGTCTCTTAATGAATGTTTGGTACTTTTGTAAATATTCTGATGGTAGAGGTTGTCTTTTTATAGAGGTTGTCCTAGTTGGAGGTTTTACTGTTTCACATTGGCGCAGACTCTTATGCTAGTTTTATACTTTTTTATGGTCTTCAATATGAAAGGCCAGTTTTTATGTTATTTTCTGTAAACTTCTATGTCGTTTTTCAATCAATTTGAATTGTGCAATTTTCTAAGAGTGCATAGTGTCCAAGTAAATGTGCATTTTCTTGTATTAGTAACACATATTTTTATTTAATTCTTTTTTTTTTTTTCAAATGTCTACTATCTTAAGCAGCAAATAAATATTGATGAATGGGTTTAGATATGAGATAATGATTTAGCCTATGTTAATACTTTACTGACATGAACATTTATTGAGACTATATTGGCTATACTTAATATATAATTCTTGTCATTATATGTCAATAACTAACAAAACAAATACAAAGCATGGAGGAAATCCTCATTTCGCTTAAATGAATCGTGCAAGTTATTCAATGTTAATACTGCACAACGGAAATAACTCGGAATATATGCAAATGCACTGTGAAACGTTAATATTGATTCTTTATACAACACCAAAGAATGTATAAAAGCAATATTAATTGTTTACCATTGAAAAATGTCACTTTTATGATCCTCTAGAGCAAAACAAGGATCCTATTCGACCTTGGGCTGCACATGATTTGTCATGCACAGTTTCTTCCTTTTGAACCAGCTCATTCATGGAACACAGGAAAACCTCTTTATAAAGACAACCTATGGGCTCTTCCCATTTGGTATCCCTAGGGAGGTGGTCTTTTTTACAAGGTTTGAGGTGGTCACTTTTTAGAGGTTTGTTATCGTAACAAATGGTCTTGTGAAGGTGGGCTCTTTATAGACGTGGTATAATTGTAGGTTGTGCTGTATGAAAGTGTGTCACCTCCTTTCGATAGAAGCTCAGCCAACAAGCTTCTCTGAGCAGAGCCTTTTTGATGACTCATGCGGAATCTATTGGGAAACCATAGAGCAGCATAAAAAGGCCACCTCTTTAAAAATAAGACCACCTGTATAAATAAGACCATTTTTCTGCCACCAGTCTCAAGCCTTCATAATGTGACGACCATATCATAAGACAACGTCTATTGAGAACATTTGAGGCCAGTCCCTTAGGTGGTCTTAATAGGGAGATTCAGCCAGCAATTACAGTAGAACCTCCAATTAAAGAACACTTCTTTAAAGAGACCAGCTTTATAATAAGACCATTTTTTGCATCTGTTAAAGGAGACCACGTTGGACCTCCGTAAAAGACCATCTATCTATTGAGACCACTTGAGGTCAGCCTTCAGATAGTCTTAACAGAGAGGTTCTCTTGTAGCTAAGAGATGAGCCTGTTTATAATGACTCATGTGGATGAATCCTCATAAGTGACTATTGTGTTGAGAGTGGCGTTTTTAGTGCAGAATAATGTGCCTGAGAAGGTGTGACCTTCTGAGAACAAAGGTGTGACCTTCTGAGAACAGAGTCTTTGTTTTCCGCTGTTTGAAGTTAGACCACTAAATCATCTCTGAGTTGGCAAACTAGCTTTGATCATGTGATATTAGGTCAGGTGGAAAGAACCACCTAGAATAGGATGGGATAGTGACAGCCCTCTACTTTAACAGTGGTCATGAATGCATAGGCAAGTTCTTGTGTCTGCAGGGTAAGTAAACTTACAGCCGAGCTTGCCCAATCGGACTAAGACCACCCGGTGGGCTGACCACAGGTTGTCTCAATAGATAGGTGGTCTCTGTATAAAGGTTCGTTTTGATTCCATATGAATATGGTCTCAAAAGATAGATGGTCTCAATTGAAGGTTCTAACGTAAATGATATTTAAACAGGCACATGGATGCTATTGTAAAGAGTCCATGCAATCTCAGCATGACTCTGTCAATGAAATCTTATTCTTGGTGCATGTTGTAATGGTAGTGAGGAATCAAAGTGACTTTCCAATTTGATAAATGGATCATTGTGGCATAAGACGCTCTGATGGTAACAAGATTCCGTCTCAGTCTCCATAAGTGCACACTCGTTTTGGACCTATCCCTGGAGTAATCCAAGAGCGGTTTATTGCATGACATAAATCGCTATCAAAGAAAATAAGATGGATTAGAGACGTGACCTTGACAAAACATCCCGTGATGGTGCTTTAGGTGAAGGTCGTCAGTGCTTTGTGTCATCACAACGTAAGGATCTCATAACTCAACGCTCAAGCCGACTAAGGATGATGATATTAAAGTGTATCCTCAATTATGAGTAATGTAAAAAATGGTGGTTTATAGTCATGATCCAAGTCTTTCTCATGACTTAACATTTTACACCAGGTCATTGCACTCATTAGCACACTTATTGATCAATTGATCATTTCTCACATCAGCATGGTAGCACATTCAGCACACAATGCTAATGACTTTCTCACTCTTTTAACCCAATGACTTGTACCTAATCATTGTGTAGGTGACACAGAGGAGTGTGCAACTATTTAGGGATGAGTTTGTGGATGATTTTAAGGTAGTGATTTTCACCAATTTGAAATTATATATCAATGCATGTGTCTAGTTATATTAAACAGTTGAGCTTCCTATTTAGTCCATGTCCACAAAGAGACCACCTCTATTTAATTAGACCATCTTTTGCAGTCCCAAACTCTCAAAGAAACGACTGTGAACTTCTATAAAGAGACCACCTCTATTGAAACCACTTGAGGTACCTCTCCATGTGGTCTCAATAGAGAGCTCTTACTGTATGATGCATTTAACCTTCACAAGGACAAAGAGCTACTTGACCTTGATGTCATGTATCAAGGACACAGCTGTGTGTTGCAGATTTGGATTAATAATATACAGTCAATTTACGCCTGTAAGAATCATTGTAGAAAATGCATATTGCATTAGAACAAATCGCATGATATCTGACTGTTAATCCAAGGTCACCAATAAAAGAGAAAGATTTGTAGTGACCTTGACTCTACTTCTTATGTAAATCAAAATCATCTCTGATGAAAATAAACACACGTTTATGTCAGATTCTTTTGAAATTTTCTTGGTAATGTAATTTACAGTTAATCTACAATTATGGTTGAATGTTGGAATGAATGTGGACCGCTGAGAATAAGCACAAGTTGGAAGAATCTCTTTCTCTTGGGGATTCTATGTATGAAACAATTTCTTCCCCTGTAGACCTCTTGTCATAACGAAATCTTTTATCATCTTAATGTTGATTAGTCCATGTTTTTAGAATTGGAAAAGTTGATCCAAGTTGAATCTCTTGTAATCAACGTGATTATGTATAATCACATTTATGGTGAAGTACGTGTAGACCTATTAATTTGGAACTCTGTCTGTGTAAAATACTCTCCTACCGGTCAACATTTTCAAATTGCAAACCAAGTTTGAGCACTCTTGCTGGAATGATGGGAATTGTCGAGTGGTGACAATTGTTTTTAACGCAATAGCTTTCCAGGTAAGTGTATCACGAAAGAGCCCCAAAATTGTTTGTAGCTGAATGCAGTGTATGTGAGAATCTCACCATCATTCCATGGATTGCGTCCCTACAATGACGAACGTGACACGTTCTTAGAATAAATTCATTATTGTTGCTGATAAATAATAAGCTGCTCACGAGGACCAAATCTTTTAAGCTGATACCTCACGTTGTATTACACGAAGTAGAGAACAAAGTTATTTGTGACCTGAGGTGCATGAGACCCAGATGAGAATCTTGTGATTCAGTGAATTTTGATTCAAGGCTGAACATGACCAGTTATTATAACAAGCTCATTTGTTTCTGCCAATAATGATGTTTTGGCAGTGTTTGTATAAAGAGACCTTCGTCAGAGTCATCACCTGAGACGTACAGTAGAACTGCTCTATTAATATCACCTAGTTGGATGGCCTAAAGTTGTCTTAATGGAGAGCTGGTCTCTTTATGGAGGTTAAAAGTGGTCTTTTTATGAATTGTTTTAAGAATTCATTTTGTTGTAGGGGTGGTGTCTTCATAGAGGTGGTCCTTATTGGAGGTTATGTATATATAAATGTGATAATTCAGTGCAGTTATGCTCGAGTGAATTTACATTCATACCAGGTCATGTTGTTAATTCACAGGTAGTCTCTTTATAGGTTTGGGACCCAGAAGAAATGGACTGTTAATAGATAGGAGTGTTCTAAATTGGAGTGCATTACTGTATCACACTTCTAAATAATGATGTTTTGGCCACGTCTGTATGTGGCCTTCATGCTGTGATGCGACATGGTCATATTGATCACTATTTGGCTACGCTTCTGGTCGTCATGTCGATTTCAAGGTCTGTTAGTGGCAACTAAAACTGCGTATTAGGCAAGAAACTGACCCTTAAGAGTTAGGGACGTAGACAGATTATTGATCTAGAGTGGGGACACAAAAAAAATAAATTTTGTAGGTTTTTTAACATGTCGCTGAGTTTTTGCTCATACAAAATATCCAGTGGTTGCCTCTGCTCCCTTTTCTGAAAACCTGGATCTGCTAGTTAGGCACCAATCTCCAGTAAATCATCCCACAATGTAGCGGCAGAGTTGTAGGCAAAGGACCATCAATTTTTTATAACCACGATTTATTATTAATTTGCCACAGGCCACACCCTCTTGTGAGGGTGTTGCCTGGCTGCCCAGTCTATTTCACAACTGTCCTCGCCTAGCCTTTCCATCATTAGAATCTGTTTGACCTATGCCCAGCCATTTTCAGTATTTTTATTCAAGACTGCATCCTGTCTGTTTTGGTCTTCCTTTACATTCTGGCCAATGATAAACCTTCAAATGTCATTTCCTGTACAATTCGTACTGTTAGGACTATATCATGTTGTGAACATCAGTCAATGTCTGTATCCGTTTTGTAACATTCAAAGACTTTCACCATGTTGATTTCACTCCATGTGATGCAAGCTGCGTAATACAGAACTGAAATTGCTGTCAATTTAAACTCAACCTGCTGTGTGTACAATGGAATCTTTATAAAGGCCCCATACAATTTACCCCTGGATTGCCCTCAAGTAGTCTCAATGGGGAGTTGGTCTCTTTATAACATCTGGGAGTACGAGATATGGTCTTACTAATGAAGTGGTCTTAATTAGAGGTTCTAATGTACTTCACAATATCCAGTGCTTTGTACGTGTCAGTCTTTATCAACCACTAACACTGAGGTAGACAGAAAGGGTCCTAGATTATTAAGGCTGTATTGTATTAGGACCTGGATCCACTAAAATATAAAAACGAGCAAATATAACATCTGAAATCAGTCTATATCAAGCTCAAAACAGTGTAGTTGTGGTTCCAGGGGTTTAGGGGATCGTTGTCAGCCCATATGAGACATTATAGGGAGTTACTAGGGCTAGGTAATGCTGACCCTCTCATCTAGGCAGTCAGGCGCCCACCCTCAAGTTGAGGATTCATTCTGACCTGTCCAAAATTAATTTGGATTGGACAGAAGATAGATAGATCATAATAAAACTCCAAACATATATAATTTGATTCGCCCCTGTTATTGGTAATTTTAAGGTAAATTGAATTAGTCTATTATCCACTAAATCAACACTGTGTTAATTGTTATGACTAACAATTTTACAGGTGACCCTTCGATGGGGTCCAAAAATAAGTACATACATTGTATCCCATTTTTAAGACTGTCCGAAAAGTTCTTGGTCACTTATCAATATCATTAAAATAAAATTGTATAGAATAAATGTGCATGTTTGTCAAGTCCACAGTCAAGAATTTTCATGTCACTTGCAACCCATATGGGGCCTTTACAATTACATGTGCAAAATTATATTTGCTGTTCTAATCATTTCGGTCTTTTTTGATGATTAGAATTGAATACACAAGTGAGCTTCTGAAAACACATTATTGTTAGTTTTTGCCATGTCATGAGTTACCATGAAAAAAGATTGACAAATCATACTTTTTTCACACTAAAGATGATGACACGCCCAACGTCCATTTTGCATGACTGGATAAAACTTGGTGTTTTTACGTGATTTGTCGTTGAAGGATCTTCAGGTTGTCAGGTGACGGGCCTTTAGGGCTGATACGATGACACACCCACATGGCAAATACTGGTTTTACAATGACTGTCCAATGATGACATTACGGCAAAATTTTGCAACATTTCTGTACGTGCTCTCGGCTGTGTGTATGATCATTTAATTGAATGTTATTGTAGAACCACCAATAAGACCATGGGCTGTCCGAAACTGGTCTAAATAGGGAGGTGGTCTCTTTATGGATGTTCATGTTTGTGTCTTCATGTCGGTTTAGGACTGTGATAAATGGTCTAAAACTTTGATCTTCTTTATTTCCTAATGTATTTTAAAAAATATGATCTACAGGGGGGGACGTCCATGTTAATACCCCCCATGGGAATGACTGTGTGGTCTTAATATAGAGGTGGTCTCTTTATGGAGTGTCAGTTATATACTCTTTATGAAGAGTTGAATCATAAAATTTCTACTAAAATGGTACTAGAAGGGCAATATGATGATTTTGATTATAAGGAAAACAGTCAAATATTTGGTTTTGTATATGAATATATAGAAGACTATTTTAGTAAGATTTTAGTACATTTAATGAAAATCATATTATTGTCTAAACGTTTTTTTTATTTTTACTTTTATTTTAGATGGCTTTCAACGCATTTTAGCTATTGCCTAATCCAGTTATGAATATGCATATAAATTGCTACTAGGAAAAATTAAAAACCTAGAAAAGTAGTCTTAATGCAGAGGTTCTACTGTGCGTCCATGTATAGTGCCAGCATCCAGGACTGGGCGGATCCTGCTGAATCCTGTGACAAGCTCCATAATTGGCTGTTACACGAGAATGATCACGGATCTGAAACGCGAGTCGTCTCTGCATCATCGTCATTAGATTCTCACTTTACTCGGATATAGAAGCACACAACAAGCCTGTTACAGTGTGCTTTGACGACCACCGGGGGGCTGATCTCAAATTGTCGCATAAAGGCCCATCTATATAAGATCGGGCCATGGCTTATGGCCCTCTGTGTTCTTTCCAAGTGTAACATAGCCAATCATCGCAAGCTCTCGCTAATTTTGTAAGACTTTTGCTCTGTCAATATCACCTATTGCATTACGCATATTTTGACCCAATGTGGGAAGATGTTAAGGGTTCAAAAGCAAGTTTTGAGCAAGACCTTGATAGTCAAGGAGATAAAGGTGTAAGCTGTATCTGAATTAAATATATCAAGCTGAAATAATGGATTACATTTTAATGTTGTTTTGGACTACAATACTACTAGACTTTGCTCATTTTCCAGCCAATATGCAGTATGTTGAAATGATATAAGAATCACACAGTAAACCTCACAGTATTACATGACAAAGTGATTTACAAACGTCGTGATTGGGCGTTGGATTCACAGTCATGACTGTCAGTTAATATTGTTGTGTGTGTAAAGTCACGACTTTTGTGATAGGAATACATATGCTATGACAAACAGTCCAAATTTAGTGCCTAATCATCATGTTTCATCAGTTGTGCACCCATTAAATACAATCATGATGTTTTACTTATATTATTTCTCAAATGTGCTACTTTTTTAATATCGAAATCGTGCGAAATATTTACAGAAGAACCCAATATGATACTAGGTAGGTGTCATTTTAGGAGTATTGCCCGATCTTTATGAAACTTTCACGCATATTAGCACAGCTTTCTACATATACACTCAATGTATACTGACAAACTTTCATTCAAATGGTTTCAATACTTGTGGAGATTTTGATTCTCTCTTGATCAGTTTACAATATCCACATGCTTGTATTGTATTTGCCCAAGAAAGGTCGAAGTTCGAACCACATCTCTCCCCATTCAACATTGTGATTTGCATGACGATCAGATAGCCCTCGTCGTAGAGTGCTTGCTGATCGTTCGTCTCACTGGTAATACGTTTGAAAAGATCAAACACAAAACAGATGAAGCATCGGCAAGGACATGTAGCCACGATTGACGTCAGCGTTTGTCGCCAAGAATCTTACTTGTGTACTCATTATGCAAATCAGTTTTATTTTGTTCTGAAATTGGCTGATACATATTCTTTTTGCTCTGAACTTATTGCAAATTTTTGTTCGATTTTGAATACTCTCAGTGCATGTAAAGTACAAGTTCTATATCCTGGGCGAGCATCTAGGACATTCAGGGTACAATTTTACACTGTCTTATTCGCTGTCTTTTGAAACCTACAAGAACCAATTGTAGCATTTATATGGAGTATTACTCTTTCTCTGATATAGCGGCTAATCATCATTCAAGTGAATCACTGAATGTGATAGAGACAATTTTTTTTCAGGATATCCATCTCATGAACAAGTATGAATTTCGTTAGCTAAACTTGACTCCACATATTATTTAACACACCCAGTTGATGAAGGCTGAACCATTAAGTGTTGACTCGTAATCCTCCATTCTTGATCGCAATATTTGCACCCTTGAATCTGAAGTGCAGAACAAACTATGTGGGGAACCACTTTCAATGGACTTAGGTGTGAATCTGTGAATTGTGGTCGCAGTGTTAAAATCATCCGTGAACAATTTAGTAAGGATTGGGGGCTGTTTACATTGTCTTTAACAGCTATCTTGATATAATGGCATAAAGTTTTCTGTGGTTTACGTGAAATTCTAGCTTGGTTGAAAGGAAACCTGATTTTGATGCTTAAGTTTCGCAGTTCTTGTGTAGAATTTAAACTAACTATTATGTATTGTGGGTATACAATACTTGCAATGGTGCTTTGTTAATATAATAGGAGCTGCAACAACAGTAAGATATTTGAAAAGCCAATATAAGTAAACATGACAAACAAATGCTTGCTCGACTTAACATTTAGGTGGTAAAAGTAGGAACATAGTGGCTTTTATTTTTTAAAGGTTAAGATCAATACGAATATTTTGAATTTGAATGATTCAACACTTGCCTGCTATTTAAATAGACAGTCTTCAAATATTAGACAATTCTATTGAATATTTACCCATTTTATTTGGTAATGTCAGACTCTATATGAATTGTAGAAACGACCTTGTACCAATTTACAACCTGTCAGTTGATTCAATATCAACGTGCATGTATTTCAGCAAATACAGCTTCGAATTGCCCCCATCCATTGTAAGCTAAAATATAATCTCTATGTTAGGACCACCCAGTGTCTGGCCTCAAACGGTCTCAATGTAGAGGTGGTGTCTTTCTGGAGGTTCACAACATTCTCTATGAAAGAAATCAGTAACGTTAAGATTGGTCTAGTTATAGAGGTGATCTCTTTATAGAGTTTTTTAGCAGAAGTTACACTGTACTCCTTCAAATCATGCACTTGCTCCATTGAATCATATAATATTACTCCATGAATAGTCGTTCTTTGAAATTACCGTTTGTATTTTATAATGAAGTGAAGCTGAATAAACCTGACAAGTCTTTACAGGCCGCTGCCGAGGTAAATGATGACCCTGCAAGGGGTCTGAAAATAAACTAAGTGTCTATGCTTTAATTTTTTAAGATCAATAAATCACATCCTTAGTTTATTTGGACAGCACCTAATTATTCTTCAATTTAAGGGTGTAGCCCGACTCCCCAGTCTATTTCTCAGCCATCCCCTCCAGGCTTTTCTATATTTTGGATCTATTTGATCCATACCCTGACGTGCCCAATCTTTTTACACAACTGCGTCCCATGTCTGCTTTGGTCTTCCCTTGCCTTTCTCTCTGTGCATCTTGAGCTTTCTTACATACCTGATCCATCCAGAGCTGTGCTTTACATGAGCTAGCCATCTCAGTCTGCTTTTGCGACCGGAAATACCTTACAACCAGGTCATTTGTCATTTTTTATAATGATGATCTTGATGTAGAAGAATTGTGCGTGAGTGTCTCGTGTATAAGTCCATAAATGAGAATTTATAAACGTGTAGCTTTTATGGCCTAAAACCAGTCAGAAACATCCATGTCACTTTTAACCCATGTAGAGTCCTTAAATACATTAGTGCTGAAGCATCGATTATGTGATTAAGATATTTAGAGTGTCATATTAGGACTGAAATATTGCTTTAGAATTCAAATGGCCACGTTAAACTTTACCCTTATTTGGATTTCATTAGTGTTTGCGGCTGCCTTATCTAAATTGCATCTGTATCTCGTAAAAGATGTTATCATCTACAAACTTGTAATTAAAACCTCAATTTTGCCCTAGTCAAAACATTAATTGGCGCTAAGTCACGTTATACTTTTATTTTGCTATATGCACTTTGAATAGTGTATGCTGTAGATTGAGATGTAAAATGTTCTGTTAAGTTATAGCATTTAGTTTGCATCATTGTAAAATTTCGAAGAAAATCTAGG
>CM032669.1:27472517-27556581 GCA_019095985.1 Streblospio benedicti | reverse complement strand
GATGTAATGACTTATTTAAACTATCAATCAACGCAGAAAGGCATGCTAGACGTTATGGAACAAAAAAAGAAATTATTATCAGAACCAAATTTAATTCACAAAACTAACGATTTTCTTGATGCTTCTTACCGGCTTGCTAATTTTTCGTGTCGCACTTGACATTGTTTCCAATCTCCGGCTGGTGGCGTAACGCACAGGCCAAACATGCTCTTGCGAAGATGACGATGCTTCCACATCGTATCCGCCAAACAGTGGTGGATTTTATAGATGCCTCCATTTCATCATTATCGTTGAAATCTACATTTTACAGAGAAATATTTTCAGTCTATGCTTACCACCATATTAGCTGTCAATTTCTACAGCGGAAATGCTTGTGATTGGCTGAAACAGTAGCCTTGCCCCAGCATGCGTGTTTTGCAATGCTGCTATGCTTGTTAAAGCGCTGTTGGCAGAGGCTACAGCCTCAGAAAATGAGCGTAAACACACGAAAAATATAATGAGGGAATAAATTATTTTTTGTGAGGTCAGGGTTCACCGCATGCTAATGAGATGTTTACAAACAGATAGGAAAATGGTAGCCGATTCTTTTTTTGACATAAAAGCCGATGGGGGTTTTCTGACGACAAATAATTAGATTTAGTGGTCAAAGTTGAGTACCGTAAACTGGTATTTCATCTCTAAGTATGTCTTCTTTGAAAAACATATATTATTTACTATAAAAAGTGGTTTATATCGTAATAAGGTGATTGCTAATGAATGGAGTAGGCGATTTTGATTCACCACGTGGTCTTGTACGATGCATGTTACAAACACTTTGATAGATACGAGGGTTTGAAGAAGCTATGTTTTAGGCTCATTTTTCGGCATGCATTAAGGCATAAATGCCTTTCCGACCGGCAAAGGGTTAACAAGCGTTGTATGCGTTACGCGTTATAACGAAAATAGCCCGCGTCTGTCTTTAATAGCAGATAAACAATTGATTTTGTCAATGCGTTTCACGACTGTAGGTCAATCCTTTCATATGAGTGATGCCCCTAAAGAATTCCCCTCAAGATAAAATTTGAATTTGGATAATGTTAAGAGACTCAGAGAGACTGGAGGAAAGTACAAGACGCATGTAAAAATACAAATCTTTGAGTTTTTATAGGCAGCTTTTCAGTCTTAGCGCATGCTCAGCCAACTTTACATCAGTTATACAAGATCTGATGTAGAGCACTCATGTTAGTTGTCAACTCCCTGAGGAGTACATTGGTAACCTGTAGGTGGCACATACCAGTGTACAACCTGTTAGAGATGAGTTTGCTCAAGACTCATCCGTAGACCAGATCGGTACTTGCACCCACGAACTACTGGTCACAATTTCAACTCCTTGCCAATTGGAGCTTATTTTAGGCTTTGTGCTATGCTACAGTAGTAGGCATCCATGACTAGCAGACAGTAAAAGGCAAAGTTGCCAAATTAGTGAGGATTTTAAGAATTACCCTTTCTGTATTACATTAGAGAGTAAACTTTATTCTTTGAAATACATTCTATAGCGGATCTGTTAAAACGTCATACAGTAGATCCTGTCTATTATGGAGGTTCATAGTGGTCTCTTTGTGGAGGTTTGGGACTGCGAGAAAAGGTCCTATTATATAGGTGTTCTCAATAGAGAGGTGGTCTTAACTGGAGGTTTTACTGTATTTGCACTTGTTTGTGTCGAATTACTTTAAAATATTTCTGCTATCTGGCCAAGGAGAAGTAGTGGCCCCTATTGTGTCCGTGCAAGCTGTTACAAGGGCATCAAGTATGACATGTGCAGCGTGAAACGACGCGTTCTATCTTACAATCTGTACCTGAAAATCTGATCGCGTATCTCACATTCTATGATCAAGATCACTATTTTCCAAGCCTTTTTTACAGAGACAAACATCTTTGGAAATGAACAGAGCTAGCTTTGTGAAATGCACGTGAAAAAACTGTATTTCCTCATTGGTTTCAATTGCACAAAATGTGCCGTTGGCATGGAATGGCAGTCAAGGTCGCTCGTCCTTGACCTTATATCACATCAAGGTCCCAGGAAGTAGAACTGGGGCAAGGTCGCTGAGTACGACGAGCTTGTCATGTCCGGAGGAGTGGGGGATTATCAGTATTTACTCACCGGCAAACACAGTGGATCGTGGGGTGCTTTTGTGTGATTTGCGAGATTTACCCAGTAAATTACTTGTGGGTGGTGATTTTGTTTAGCTACATCCATGTATTATGTTGGCTTAGAAGTCAGGGTCATTTTGAATGAAGAAGCGGATAAGAAAATTGAGTGTTATGAATTAGATTTTTTAGCTGTGAAAATGTTGATCATTAGATTTAATATGGTGAGGTACCAGGACATGACATAACAGTTTGTGACCTGACATTATAACACTGTCATGATATAGCCCCAGATAAAAAATAATACTATTACTCAGGGAACTGACACAAAGAAAACACTGTCGCAAACTAAGATTTTAGTGGCCTAGGGCCAGATGGTTATCCTTAACATTGAGTCCTGGATGGCATCGTCCTAACTCTCATCTTTTTAAAGCATTTAGAAGTCAGCAAATGTGTCTATATCATCCTCTTTTTTTGTTAATGAAATTTGCATACAGCATAAAATTCACCTGAATATAGTACTCCTCTGTTTTATAAGAATACTTGTGAAAGATTTAGCACATCTAGTTAGTATGTGTCGAACACACACAGATGCTAATGACAGAATGGTTTGGAAAGAACGGTTGCGAAGTAGACTGGGCAGCCAGGCCAAATCATGTTTAAGGAATAATTAAGCCCTGCCCAAATAAATTTAGGATTGGATTGTTTGTTTGATTGATTGGTTGGTTTTGAATAAGCTGAGCAGCAGAGTCTGAAAAACAAAGAAAATCTTCATTCACAAAGACAACTATTTACATTAAATAATTACCATATTTCTGTGTGTTTCAGGATCCGGCTCTGAGTCGTCTGCCAACGGATCTGGTTCCGACCGCTCAGCTCCTGCCAGACCGTACGCCAGGTGAGAGGTTTATAGTACTCTTTTACATATTTTTTTATTTTTTTACAATTTAATTATTATTCTATCTCAAAAAGAATTATTACTCTTATGATATTTGAAAGCAGGGGTGAACACTAGGATTGTAAATCTAGTAGACGAGATTCTTAACACTGCCGTTGCAGCCTCTTATAACAACAAAAAAGATACAAAACCATATTACAGGGTTCGCACCCATTTGGGAAAACGGGAAAAAGTCGGGAATGTCATATCATTTTTCACTATGCGGGGAAAAAGTCATGGTTTTTGCAGAAATAAATAAAAAGTTAGGAAAAGTTTGTTAATTTGCATGACGGTCCAAAAATCCGTGAGTCTGGTCAAGATTAGCGTGGATTTTATTATTTTTACATATTCGTCGAACAAAATTACTCGTATTATTGCTTGCATGGGTGGCGGCCATATTTGTTTACATTCAGAGCACCACCACCGGTAATCCACTAAAATAATTTCAACTGGGTCACACCGGTAGCGCGGGAAAACGTGTCTGAGCTGCTGTATTTGCGTTGTGATAAATGCACGTTGTGTCGGGCACTAGTACACACTTGCCAAAATGGCGACTGTGAGGAAACTGATGTCAATATGTTGAAATTTCTTGTCTTACGCTTAAGATATTAAGTAACATTAAAATGAAGTATGTAAGATCATTCATTCCTAATGAGGTTTTACATAAAGTTATCTACTGG
This sequence comes from Streblospio benedicti, assembly GCA_019095985.1. Lineage (NCBI taxonomy): Eukaryota > Metazoa > Annelida > Polychaeta > Spionida > Spionidae > Streblospio > Streblospio benedicti. The sequence continues at coordinate 27,552,837 of CM032669.1, read as the reverse complement.
TTAAACCATAAGAATATTGTCTGGAAAAGTAATCCCTCCATTTTGGAAAAAGTTGGGAAAGTAGGGAATTTGATGAGCCTGGTTGGGTAAGAAGCCTGCATATAGAATTCATGGGGGCACTGACACAGCGAAAGCGCTGGCCCAAACCAAGTGTGAACGAAGAGGTTCTAGTGGCCCAGGGCCATAGGGCCATCCTTAATGTTCAGCCCTGACCTGTATTGTCCAAAATGGCAGACCAGAATTTCCTTTAACTTTACGTTCCTTTACATCCCGTTCTGGCTGGAGGCATCTGTGTCAGCTCTTCATCGTTGGCAAATTTTACTTGTCTGTCACTTCAGGTTGTGGTTGCTTTACAATTGTACATTAGTTCTTAATCTTCCCAGTGTTTAAGAATAGATCACGACGATTTGCTAATGATTTGGCATGTTTCTAATTGCTATTCACTTGTTTTGTGACAATTTTTATATTGCCATGTATAACATTTTATTTCTAAAAGTGACATAAACCATTCAGGCCTTGTGCAAACTTTATGGAAATTACTAAATCTATACTAATACTAATAGTAGTTTTGTAAATCTTGACTTAGTGCATGGCCACATGATTATGATTAGGGCTCTTAAGAGCTGAAAAGCTGAAATGAATTTTAAATTATAGGTGCTTGTTTACACGTTTTAATTTTACAAGTAGCATAGAAAGAAAACCTAAACGCAAAACCTTGACGCAAAATCTGTCCACCCACTGTTGGAACAATAGCAGACTATTGGCATGTGCTGACAATTTGTGTGAACCAACAGGAAATTGTCTTGTAATGAAAATTTCTATGGTAAATTGGCACTGTTTAGAAACAACATAGAGCCATCAGTACTTGAGTTAACCTGTAGTACCCTACAGTAAAATCCTGACTTTTTTGGCCTTATATAACTTTTATAAAATAAAAAATGAAATATATTTTTATTGTAGGGCTGTCAGATTTTTATGAAACTTTCACATAAACTAGCAAGGTTGTCTAGACCTATAGTGACAAAATTGCATTCAAATACATTCAGTACTTTTAGAGATAATTACTTAATTCTGATTCTGTCCATAACCTGAAAACAACGATATTGCCTAATATAAGAGGCACATGCTACCATTGTTTTGTATGGTATGGCGCTTTATGATATTTCTGTGTATTTGAACTGATGTTGATTACTTGGATTTGGGAATATATCAACATATTATATGTAATTGAAATAGAAGACTTAATATGATGCGGTAAGGTTCTGGGTTCAGATCCCACTAGGTACTATGCCATATAGTCCTTACCTGACTTGGGAGTCATAAGTGTAATAACTTTATTAGATTTCAATGTACATCCTTTCGTTAATCAATGTTTTATTCATTACAGCCAGTTAGTTCCTAGAGTAATTACTTGATATTCGATGACCAGAACTTTTTGTTTGGATAGTAAGACGAATCACACGTATTTTAAATTGGAAACGTAATGAATACTGTGATGCAAACAAAAAACACCACAAATGTTATTGAAATTTCATACTTATCACATAATATCTAAAATGTAAACTGACAAGATTTTATGATAATGAAATAATATTGGAGTTAAGATATGTAACCTTTACAAGGTCCCAAACTCATGTAAAGACCCATCACCCCCCTCATTTGGACATGTATCAAAATCTGAACCATTGATTGAAATTCCAATATAAATTCACATTCATTTAAATGCCCACCCATTAATTTGATATTTTTCAACTTAAAAGCCCATTAGCGTTTGGATGGTTATGTATAGCATACTGACAAGATTTTTAAAATTTTACTATACTGGGAATATCTAATGACTTCATTATTGCATATTATGATATGGGAATACTGTTGCTGCACATGTTTGCTTAGTGTCTCTAGACTAGTGTCTAGTGTGCCAGTGTAGTGCATTATGAATCATTCTATCATTCCGTGCAAAAATCACTGCCAATAACCCACGCTGATTGGTCAATCTCCGTGCTCAATTTTTATGATGGAAAACACGCCCCCAAAAATTACGGCGCTAGTCTAATCTCCCTCACAATATCAATACAGCCGCTGACGACAGCAAGGCGCGTGGCGTGTACGGAGCGCAACAGTTTAGACTAACGCCTCCGCGCGCTCAAAACTGTAGGAATTGACGTCTCCGTGCGCTTCAAAACAAACGAAAATGACTTGAATGTTGAATGTTATAATATGATTTATTTTAAAATAAAATCATGAAAATGGATTTTAGTCATGATAGAATGGTGATTGACCACTTTCGATTGTCGTGTCAATCGCAAAATTGAGCATGCTGACGTCTGATTTACCCTCACTTCGTTCGGGTAAATCAGACGTCAGCATGCTGCGATTGACACCCAATCTCGTGGTCAATTCCTACAATATATTATTGTTGTTTAATTAAGGTGTTGGTCTATTCAAATCATTTTGGAAAGAACACTGGTGTAAGTTAAAGTTTAAGTTTTATATCTAATTTTGAATACTTGTTTGTATGATACGCCAATATTGTAAGTTTGTTTTCCATTTTATTGTGTAACATTAATTATTATGTATTTCAGTTTGTACCATATGAATAAAATGAAATATCTGAATCTGAATCTGAAACGAATGAGTAAAAGCAAGCCTTGTTCTTATCATACAGGGTAACATATACCTTTGTAGATAATCCCCTATTTGGGATTATGACAGCATTATGAAAGCTGCAGTACACAGGTCGGTCACATCCGACCTGGCCTAGTTTTTCCTTTCTTCTTTTCCTCTTTTTTTAACTCGATCTGTCTAAAAAACTGCCATCAAAGGGGCGATAATTTAGCAGGTGCAATCTGCCATGAGAGGCGAAAAACCGACTCACGCCCTGCTATTGATAGAACTATTTGTTAGCTGCATTGGCGCTATTAGTGCATGAGTAATTGGTCGTTTACATTACAGGTGTTAGGGTTTTATTCTGACACCAGAGAAGTTGTGTATAACGGACCGAAAAACCAACTCACGCCCTCATTTTTGGTTGAACTACTTGATTGCTATGTTAAACCCTGGGGTCTGAAAATAAATGCTGTGTTCCTGTGTCTCTTATGAAGACATTTTTGAAAAAGATTGCTACATAATGTCATATTAAAAACTGTGTGTCACTTTATTAAATGTATCCTTCTAAAAGATACTTTTTGTTGTCCATACAACCCACACCATTTTAACCCAAGTCATTTTATGGAGGAAACTATCAAGTCTGTCAACACAGGCTGAAAAAAGGGTGTGTTACTGTGTCAATTGTAACCCATTTAGGAACCTAGCTCTGTTTTTAGTCTATGAGTAATGGGTCGTTTATTAGGCCATGTTCGGCAACGAGCTTTTCTTTTGACACCAGCGTTTACTTAATAGGCGGAAATTGGCATCATCTGTGTGTAGAAATCAATGATCATTTCGCCGTAGAGATAGAATAGTAAAAGCTGAGATTGGCTGGGTTATTCTCATCATAACACTAGTTATTTGTGTCAGGTATGGGATCTTTATGCACCTGCTTTTTTAATGTAATATGGTGTCGAAACTAGGCTGATTACCAGAAAAATTTCAAAGAAATTTAGGTGGGGGGCCTAAAAATCATAGCATATTGGTTTCATCTATCATAAGTATTTTTCCATCAAATGCACAATGCCTGTCACCATCTATGGCGATCGAAGAATCCAAGGGTTAATTACAACATATCTATGTATAGAAAAAATAAAGACTCATTTGAGGTGAAGCTTACTTCATTTTTATAAAAGAAAACAGGACTTGGAAATGAATATGATATCTCTGATATGAACATTACTCTTTGTATCAACAGGACCAGGTACGAGTGACGAACAATTTGTCACATGTAACCCATACCAGTGCCTATCAATAATTCACAGCTGATACAGTGGGTGTCGTTACTATTCATTATAGACCGTTTCAAGTGACAGTCGTCATGGTATAGGCGTCGTGAATTAGCGTAATTGATTAAGTTGTCACGTATGGTTTGAAATATTCACTATGACAACTAACAATTTACTGTTAGTCTGTCTCTTTATTATTTACACCATAAAATTAGCAATTTTCAAAAACGTGAACTTGTACTCTGTAGGCCAAAACATACATTGTATGTGACAATATGCTCCTTGACCTCTTCAGAAAATATTATGTAAGTGAGATACGTTATATGCGTAAAGTACTGAAGTCTGTAAACAGTTGTGAAAAATGAAAGGAAATTTGATTATTGGAATTTAAATACCTTTATCAATCAATTCTGCAACAAAGAATGTCACTTTTATGGGCAAAACTTTTTTATTTTTAGCCCTGCCAGTTTTCAGCTAGTCTCAGGCTACAGGGCTACCGCTTATGTCAAGCCCTGATACCTGTATATTCATTCTTTAATGCCGGAAAAATATTGGCAGCTTACAGTAACTTTTGACTAGGTCTACTAGTTTTCTTTAAGGGTATTCAAGCGTGTATCTTGGCTGTCTTTCTTAGCAGCAAAATACTGTAAAAAGTATTTTGTAGAATGAACTTAACATACTGCAGAACTTTGAATGCTTAGACTTTTGATATAATTGCTTGTAATCTCCATCAGTGTCAAATGATTAAACTTGCTTTCATAATAAGATAAACTCAGCCTTTGTCCTGTAACTTCCTTCAATCGAAACAGATTTTCATGAAAGTTACATCCTTTAGTCCAGAATGAAGCGTGGAAATAAGAAATCATTGCTTAATAGTGCACATTCTTTTATACAAGGAGAAGCAATGAATTGGTGTGTGGTATTCAGTATCCTTTGTGAAATGCAGTACCGTATGTATACTGTAGATAACTAATACTATGCCATAAACTAATACTATTCCTTGTTCCTTTCAGCAGTAGTGTGACACCAGCAGCCACCTCATCCAACAGTCTCGGGGCGAACCTCGTCGTCACAGGTAGGACACAAGCATTTTGCTAGTCTCATCTGATTCTGAGTTGAAATGGCAGCAAAACATCAAAGTTGATGGCTCTGTTGCCAGACAAGGTTGTGTTGTGCAAAAGACAATGATAACAGTGTTAGTAAGGCTGGGGTAGGGCTAATTTTATGAGAAATTAATGTTTCATCGTTACAAGTTGAAAGGAAAGTTGGAAGGAAAGAGATAAAAGCAGTTGCTAGTTTTAGGGGCTGGAAACAAGAATGGAAAAAGCATTTAGGAAGTATGGGTGTGCTGGTTGTTAAATGACTGCAATGGTTGAGTTTCACAGTCCCAATAATTGAAGTTAAATCAGCCATGGTGTTAAAAGTTGTTGCTATGGCATATTGTGTTGTCACAGACTTGTTGTTGAGGACAGAATCAAAGTTTGTCTTATACATGTATGTCCCATGATGTCCTGTCATGCTATTAATCGCTGCAGATACTATTTATACTATTTTTCATAGCCCAAGGCATGGGCAGAGGGGGGGTCTCTAGCCAAATCTGCCGTGCCGCTCTTATAAACCCACAGTACCGGGTATATTTCTCATATTAGTTGCCGTGTGGCCATCTTTAATTGAAGGTGTGCTAATAGGTGATTAGTTTGTATAACTGCCACAAGGCTCTGTTTGATACCTGTGCGTCAGTATGGGTTTTGCCCAACAGAAAATCTTTCAAGTGATCAAAGCGGCAGCATACAGCACCTCACGTCTCACCCGTGTCATTAGCTACCCCCGGGTGAACGGGAAATCTGCTATGTGGCAACCATGTGCTACTGTACGGTGCTGTACGGCAGAATTTCACTGTGTATCCCCATTTAAAATGCATTGGAGCCATCGGCACAAATTTTTCCTACACCAAACGGGAGCTGCCTCCTACTTGTCCTTGTTTTTGTTCTTCAATGAAATAGCTAGCGCTACCAGTCTTCCAATAAGCATATTTACATGGAAAGAAAACATCATGTGTACAGCAGGTTTTTTTATAGGAGAAAGAATCAAGAAATAGCATTTCCCATTTTTCTCACCCGTTTTGTTCTGTCTCGGTATATTTTTACCATTATTGGTGAGTTTATGAATATATATACATGAAAAGACTGCATCCTTTAGTCCAAAGTCCCATGTTCTTTTGTAAGACATCAAAAGGACCTTGTTACAACGGCATAAGGAGTAAACAAATCCTGGGTCCTACTTTATTGTGGTTTTATTTCCACATATAGTAGTTCACATATCTGACTGTAACGGCATTAGAATGATTATTTAATTGAGAGGTTGTCAGGTGAATAGGTATTCTGTAATTCCATTGATTGCATAGGCAGATCCAGTAGGGGTGCAGGGGGCATTGGCCTCCCTTTTTCGCATCTCCGTGAGTCTTCACACCTATGAAATCTGTGGGTGCGCCCCCCTTTTCTGAAAACCTGGGCTTGCCAATTGCAACAGGAAATATACAAATGTTCCATACTAACATTCTCCGAAAACTAGATTTTTTTCTCTGTAGTGTGACATTTTGGTGCAACAATCCAACTTTATGTTGATAATTTGAAGAAATACAGTTGTTTTTAGGTTATGGAGAGAATAGGGATTAGAGGATTCTGTCTAAAAGTTGTCTATATAGTCAAGAGACTTGTCCTAATATCTGTGAAGATTTCATAAAGATCAGACAGATATTGAATATAGTTTCCTATTGTAAAAACCATATTGTAAAAATATCTCATTTCACAGCCACAGAAAGGGCTATAATGGAAACTGTACGAATACTTGTCCGTTTGTTATGAAACTTTCACAGATATTAGAACATGTACATGTACATGTAATGATTTTGGATATAATGGACTAATTCCGATTATTTCCCTTACCTGAAACTAGCAGTATTGGTACACTTACAGTCCAAGTTGATGTCATGCTAATGAATTCATAGAAATAAGTGTTTCCAAAGAAACAGGTGTGCTCAAGGAATACTAAATGTGCCTACATTCAATCAAATACATCCCTCTATTCAGTGCAGCCATTTATCAATGCCACAGTCAAAATACATACAGTTACTGGTGCCTGCAACCAATCAGAGCAGCTCATTTGCTTATTTGTATTTTAGAAAGAGTATTTCTATTCATCCCTTAAAGATACAATAACTGGGAATGACTGGTGAGTGCCTAACCTTTGGTTGGGTGATCTAATCACGCAGTGATTGAGAAACTAGTTCAAACAAACGGACATTGTTGATTCTACTTTTAGCATGTGAGAATCTGACGTCAACATGAAGATAGATCAAGCAAAAAGTGATTCGTTGCGTTTCTCAATTCCTTGGGCAGGGCAAATGAGTTTGACATTTGTTTCATAAGTTTTGTATGCTCGCTCAGGTTTCTAAAGCAATGTTGACTCACGATCAGATGTGTACAGTAAAGTGTTCAGAGTAGGGAAATGTGTCCACATTATTGAGGTGTTCCTATTTGTGAAGGCTCTTTAACATAATATAGAAATGGAAGGATAAAAATGTGTCCCGATTAGTCAGGTGGCCTTATCAGTAAGGTGTCCCCTATGGTGAGGTGCCCATGAAATAATCTATTATTGAAATATAGTAGAACCTCATTATTTTGATTTGACTTATCTCCAATTTTCTGTTATCTTGAGGTTAGTTTCATTCCTTTTCAACCACATTACGAACAGATATATTTCGAATATTGGCAATCTCGAGAATTTTACTGTTCTTAAGCTTCCAGATAATGAGTTTCTACTTTAGATTTTGCATCTGATGCTTTAACTGATTTTGTCTAAAATAGTATTAGCTGAACAACACTGCAAGTATCGAAAACTGTTCTTTGTCGATTAAATCTGTTTCTCGTATACTTGTCGGATCGAAATTATGGAAGCCAAGCCGCTATCACCAAAACTGCACGGACCCAAGTCCGCAAAATACATGTGTCTAATTCATTTCAGGAGCAAAGTTTTATCTTCTCAAACCAAGACAGAGTGTGCAAAAAGTATGGCAGTGCTCAGCAGTGCGATTTATCCAGCTTATTGATGAGGGGCTTTGTCATTATTTTGTGACACCATGTAGAGGAGATCATTAAAATGATACGTGATCAGTTGTTGACAATATGACAATCTAAATTGCTTTTTAGCTCACCTGTCGGAGAAAAGGTGAGCGTTTATGATCACCTTTCATCCGTCGTCCATCCGTCCACAATTTATATTTGCCCAATAGATTCTATTTTAAATTCAATTTTCATCAAACTTGGACACAGGTTGTATGCCTATATGATCATCATTCCATATTTTAATTATCTTCCTGGGGCGGAAATTGACCCTGCCCCAGGGGTACATCAACAAAATTTGGATGAACAACTATACTGGCTCATTCATTATTTGATTTTCATCAAATTTACGCACAATGTGTATGCTTATGTAATCATGATTCTTGAATCATGTTCCTGGGTTGGGAAATTGACCCCTCACCAGGGGCACATCAACAAATGCTGCTTTATTTTCATTTACTTTCACGAAACATACAAACAAGTTGTATATCTCTATGATCCTTGTATTCTTGAATCATTCCACTGAGGGGAAATTGAATGTACATGTATCAGAAATTATGGCCTATTTCCATTGACTACGTGCAATGGGTTTTTTTCATATGTAATTTTCATATGAGCCAGACAGTGCAAGAGGTGAATTGAGGTCACTGCTGACCTTACTAGGACGTAATAAATAGTAGCCCCCAACAACGGAGATTACTCTAGTTGCTAATGTCAGACACTGACACACAAAGTGACAGACCAAAAGCCTGAGCCTCGTAATGAGAATTTCCCACAAACACACACTTACACACATTTTACGTTTTAGTAGAGCATCCAAATAAGCACATCTCTATAAAGAGAACACCTCTATATTAAATAAGAAGATTTCTTGTGATCCCAAACCTTCATTAAGAGACCACAATGAACCTCCATTAGTAGATCACCTCTCTATTGAGACCACATGAGGTGAATTCATTCCCCTAAGTTGTCTTGATAATAGAGACTCTAATGTATAGTGCTATGATTGATGATGTCAAGGCGTTAGTTTGATAATGAAGCGGATGGGGCGAAATCACAGAAGCAGATAGATAGGCAAGCTACATCTTTGTTCAAGCTTTGTCTCTTAGGTTTCTCTAAAGATATTACGTTCATTTAGATTTATTCTAACCTGTAATCTGATAAATCACCAAATTATTCAAAGCCTAATATGGTCTAATATCAGTCGGTGATTCAAGAGTTTTTTTTTCTCACTGACAGTCTCTTTATAAAGGTTCTGGACGATAGTAAATGGTCTTATTGTAGATGTGTTGGAAGTCAAACCTGTTATCTGTCTCCGCTATCATGAACAGGTGAAATCTGTCCATTGTACCACACAACCAAATTACACTATAACCTCCAATGGAGACCACCTCAATACTATGAAAAAGATTCGGCAGTCCCAAACCTTCAAAAAGACGACTTTAGACCTCCATAATGATACTACCTCTGTATTGAGACCACTTGATAGTGGTCCCCGGGGGGTCTTTATAGAGGTTCTTCTGCATATGGACAGGCTCTAATATTGGTGGTTGTTTGTGGGATGCTATAGACATTGTCTGCAATGTGATTGTGTTTTTTGTGGTACAGCAGAATCTATTCATTCAGACCCCTAGGTGACTGGTCTCAAATGGTTTAAAAAGAGAGATGATGTGTTTGTGGAGGTTTGTTGCATTACAGTGTAGTCTTTTTATTAAGGTTTGAAACTGTGAGAAACGCTCTTATTATAAAGGATCATAAAGGTGGTCCCAATAAAGAGGTAGTCTGAGGTTCTACTGTAGACGAGGGCAGGTGCTAGCAGGTGCTTTGTGTAGAGGCGGGTGTCTGGGGTGACAGGCGAGTGTTTTCTTAATGACACTTTCTATGGCTGACTTGATGCATGTCAGGGCCGCATGCTGATGCGTAGTTTGGACTTTTTTCTCCCATAAGTACAATAGAACCTACTCTATAACTTTATGCAGAGACCAGCTTTGTAATGACAATGTGTATTTGATATGTTGATATTGTACTAGTCTGTTCCCATGTGACTTGCCACTTTCACTTGTTTCCAGCTTTCATGAGTATCACAGTGTGTTTGGCATTTTGACTAGTAGATATGATTCGCTCTTTTTCGCTACTCCCTTATTATGTGTGCTATATGCAATAGAATCCGATTTGAACCATCCCTGCCATGGGTGGGTAGTGGTAATTTTGTTATTTTGTGAATATTCAAGCCAAATAACACCGAGGTGCTTTGAGCAATCTCAGAATGTCTCTCTATGTGTATCACATGAGTCTGCTACCTACACCACTGTGCCTACACATCATTACTTGGTGCTGATGAAATGCGTGTGACGAAATCATTAGTGACGCTGTGCTCACGTTATTATGAACGTCCCACGACCAAGTTGGAGAAATGTCACCTTCTGCACCAGTGTACCACTATCACATGAAGGTGAAACAACAAATCACACTACTTTGCTGACGTTGTTAGGTCCCTACAAGGCTTCCTAAATAAGTTTTTACTCCCTTTGTAACTTATTTGTTAAAGTTTCCAAACCTTCCATGTGACTGTCTAGAATCATGCCCAGGTAGAAGATATTGTCACGTGTCTCGTGTCCGTGGTTAAGGGATTCAACCACCCAGGGTACGTAAATCAAAATTTGTTAATATGACGACTGAGTGACCTTACAAAGTAGTGGGTGTTTGTAGGAAACTTTAGGTTATGTAGTGGAGCACAAGAGACAGACTTTACATCTCTTATATCACATAGGAGGTTTGTTTTTTGTGTGTCCCACATCACTTAAGAATTTTAATTTGGATCAACTTCTAAATATTATGCTATGACACTTCATAGATCCTACTAGCGCGATGCCCAGTTGATCCTTTTTCATGTGGTCTAAAGAAGTGAGAAGTTAGTAAAAAATCATGCATTCTTTATGCATTGATATGGATGGGTCACTCTCTAGGCATAATAATTTTTACAGGGTAAAATTCGCGTCACTTCTAACCTATGTGGGGTTCCATCCTTGTCATCGGCGTAGGTGGTGCAGCAGCACACAAAAACGTGATTAATCAAGGCTATTTTTGGATGAGGAAATTAGATTAGCGTTAAAGCGGGAAAAGAAGATGAGAGAGGCACGTATGTTTTGAACGTTGTAAAAGTGACAATCTCATTTTGGTATGTTGAGCATTTGAAGACTGTTTTGCCGATGCAATATCCATCAAATGATATCAACCTGTGGTTTAGGAGTGGAATGTTTGTACAAAAGATCACAGAGTTTCGGGGTGTGAACTCATGAGACTCAGCTCCAGAGGATGTTGAGTGAACTCACCTGGCTATCACATACGTTAACCCTTTACTGGCCAGAAAGTCATCGATACCTACAATCGCAGCCTGGAATACAACCTATAAACTTAAGCTCAAATTTAGCAAGATGGATGTCCGTTTTCTCTGAACGCAGGGATGGTGAATCAGACATCCATTGTGGTTAATTTTAGCGTATTTTAGGCTTTATTCAAGGCTTTAATAGAAGCAGTATATCACTGAAGGCTTAATACCATATAGTACATTATATAACATAGGAAAGTTCTGCTCAGTTTTTAATGTGAAGCAAAATCATCTCTACAAATGTGTTGATTGTGACATTGTCACTCAGACTTATATGGAGATTAGTGGCAAACATTATTATGCCAGCACTTTAAAAGCTTCCATATTGACGGGTCTAATGCATGCAAATGTAAAAAGCACTTAAAATCGTATTAATTTTAATGCGCTATAATTGTGCCATAAAATGACTTGCGTCAGCGGGTAGAGCAAATTGCCATAAATTCTCCACCTTCACATCAGATAATAACAGCAGACGTCATTTCACACCCACCTCCGATTACATTAAAACCTCTCCATCAAGACCATCCAAGGGCTGGCCTTAAGTGGGCTTAATGGACGTCCAAATGGTCTCTTTATAAACAGTCAGAACCGAATGGTCAGGTCTTGTTATAGAGGTGGTATCGAGAGAGAGGTGGTCTTAATCAGAGGTTCTGCTGTACTTGTATCACCAAACAGATTCATGGCCTTATTCCATGACTTGTTTTCATCGGTTTTCTTCTAGAAACTACTAAAGGGTGTGTCAACAGTGTTCATATTACTGTTGAACCTATGTAATTAACACTAACTCTATAAAGACACAGACATAACCATAGAAAATGAAATTTATATGCACCAGCTGATATACACTTCTAATAAGGTTAAACAGGTTATGAAACGTATGTAAAAATATCAGTTATATGTATGCTGGTGGCCCAAGTGGAGCCTTACAAATACAATCTGTTTATGCAGTTCACAAAAAGAGACCATCTCTGTAATAAGATCATTTCTCTTTGTCCCAATTCTCAAAAAGACAACTATGAACCTCCGTATTATAAGACAACACCTCTGTGGAGACTGCATGACATCAGACATCAGACATTGGACGGTCTTAATAGAAAAGTTCTATATTACATTTTTGTAGTTCTAATTTATCCTCGTCCATTTATAACTCTTACATAATGGAGATTCATCTGTCAATATTGTAATGGTAATGAAGTGAGGTCCTGGTATCTGTGAGTGGGTGTGTGGTGGCTGGTATTGCTGTAGTGACTTGGCACTCGACAGTGTTCAACATTGGGGGAGTGTGTCAGTGCCAGTGATCATATTTGAAGTGCATAGCTGAAGAGAAAGTGAGAATTGTAACCTCCTCTAATAGCTTTAATAGATTATATTTAATAGATATAACATGTTATAGAAGATCAAGATCGATATAATACCGTGCATGTTCATGACATTGGCTTTTGCACAGAAGTTTCTTACTTTGCTGGCACAGATCTTTGCTTGCTGACTGACTGACTGAGTGACTGCTCAGCTGGCTGACTGACTGACTGACTGACTGACTGACTTACTTACTTACTTACTTACTTACTTACATAAATGGCTGACCTCTAAACCTCACTCACTGATAGCAATAGCACTTGTTTCTTGTTAGAATTGAAGACTACTATGAAGCTATCCTATATGTTCTTCAGTGCTACAGAGCTAGGAGTGCAATTGTCAAATAGACAACTTTGTTGAACTTTCTTTTATTGTCATTCTCGTCTCACCAGTTGCGTTTATACGACAAGGCCAAGCCAATTAATGAGGCTGTGCCAATTAGGCTGATTTAATGTTTCCTGTTCTATGTTTGTGTTCGTTGATTCTGGCTGTAAAAGGGAAACATGTAAATAACAAACACGCTTCTAGCAGCAAAGTACATAGTTAGAGAGAAAAAGGTTAACTGCAGCTGTTCACATTTCCTCCAGAATTCTGCTGGGTCTATTTAAAACAGAGAACTTTCTATGGTATGTTAGAGCATGTGGTCTCATCTCAGAGGCTCGTATGTTGTATATTTTTCTTACCATGTAATGAATATTTGAATATCATCTTTGTCACCCCTAAATCTAATTAGAAAACAGTCCATTTTGCTCACGTGTTATTAAACATATCACATTATCATGATACCGAGGCTCTTTACCAAACAATGAATTCAATGTTGAGACCTTATCTTTTATTTAGCTTTAACGGACGTGTCGCATAAAAAAAATTCTAATACAATTTCACTTTCAAATGATATCCCATGCTTACGTTTGGTTTCACGACTTACTTTGAAAATGTAAGGTGAAGCAATATGTATCATGTGGCCCAAACCTTGTCACAGGAAAGATGTTTATGGGATGGTTGTGTTGTGTAAATGATAGGTATAGGAATATTGAATAGAATACAGTTACAAAGGTGATTTACAAGAGCCAAGGACTCGTCATAATGAAAACTTAATCAAGATTCACAATGGAACAATGTGTGGTGTGTTATGTACATTAAGACGTAATATAAACATCAAAACTTTTCAGTAGACCCTCTGTATTAAGACCATCCTAGGTACTGGACTCGCTGTCTTGATAGGGAGGTAGTCTTCTTATATAGATGGACTCAACTGAGACTTAGTCTTAATTGAAACTCTACTTTATAAAGATGAGAGGTTTATTTACCAAAATCGAGATATGAATTAGTTGTTGACCTTGTAGAATAATGACAGACTGTACTGTGAGACCTGTTTGTGTAATTGATCGGAAATCTGAAAAATACAATTTATAAAGCCAAATAAGACGTACCTATGAGAAGAGGGCACCTCTATAGTAAGGCCATTTGTCACGATCCCAAACTTTCATAAAGAAATCACATGAACCTTTATACAAAGATCACCTCTGTCCCAACCTTTTATTGTTGCCATCTAAACCAGCACAATTCCCGTTCTTAAATAAAATTGTTATTGTTACGATCTAAAAAAAGACGCAACATTTCCCCCCTTTGTATTGAAAATCTTCATTAACTATGTATCCTGTTATTTCCATATAGCGACATCAAGGCCATCATTGGAGCAAAGAAATCATTGAACAATGTATCTGTATTCTGTTATAATGCCGTTAACACCTGATAATCAACCCAAGGTCTCGTTGCCAGTGACGTGAACCTACAGCGCAACGGGTCCATGTGGATATGTCACCTACATGTGTGAATTATCATGTTTTAAACTAAATTTTTGAATGTCATCATTCCAAAACTCTGTTGATAAAGGTCATTACATGTGACTTGACCGAAAGCTACATTGGATCTTTCACTATAACATATGATAGTTCAAAACATGTAATGTATGAAGTGAATCTCGTAAAGTGGACACCTGTCTCATACCAACACTATGTTCTTCCTGTTATACCAGAGACATCTAAATTTTAGGGACCATCAACATTATTAAAGTTGATGGGCTAAGGGCCCTTACCCGGGCCTTTATGTGGTAGTGAGTTTTAAATGGGTTACTTCAGGATAATTGCTGAAACTTTTGTAGAAGCTCATAATAATGGCACTTGCACCCTCCTATCTTAAAGCCTGGATCTGCCTGTGAGTTCCACTGTAGCCTAATTGTAAGAACACAGGTCCTCCATTGTTCGTTTGTCTCCCCTTGTTTGGTTGAAGGTCTCATGTCTGTGTGGTACACGGGGCTAGCCTCAGGTCTTGTTTGTGCCCTGCCAGCTTCTAAGGCCTGGCCTCAGCTTTTGTACTTAGAGGAAATGCGGAATGTTTTCCTACATGTCTTCATCGTGGGATTACAGCTGCGCTGTTGTGTAGAATTTGGTCATACAATAGAAGCTCATTATCTTGAAGCTGTAACGAGAACCGTAAAATGCTCGAGATAACTACTATTCAAGTAAACAACATATAACATATATGTTCATAATATGATTGAAGAGAAATCGAACTAACCTTGAGATTAAATTTGAGATAATAATATCGAGATAAACGAGGCTGTAATGCAGTTTCAAGCATTTTACTGTTTCGTTATTGATTTAGAATAACTATTTTCCACTGCATTTTGTGCAAAGTAACTGAAAATAGTGAATTTATTTCATTAAAACATGCAGTAAAGTCAATCTATTTAGTTAATGACGATTCATAGCATTTAACTACAATAGCTCTCAAGACACCGCGGCAGCGGCGTTAATGATGATTTCGTCCCGTTAGCCACAACCTATTTATCCATAATGGGAGCCTGTTCAAGGTCGTTGATGACAATTCAATTACGTACTTCGCCGGAAAATCGAAGGCAAGTGCTTTAGTGGCCGGAATCTAGTGTCGTTTACACTTTGGTGTGTGTTTAGTAAATTTGGCAATGATTTGAAAAGTGGTAATAGATTTTGATGAAATTCTATCATTATCTTCACATTTTGGAGTTTTCGTCAACATTAGAGGCGTGTTTAGGCTCCAAAAGTTTATCCACACCCACCCACCCAACAACCTAATGTGTTCAGAATAGCTATACATTTCTTTGGACACAATGGGTGATAAATAAAGAGCGTGGTTTCCTCACCTTATAGCTGTTAAGTGAGCTTATTTTAGGCTTTATTCTAGGCTGCAATAGTAGCACCAATGACAAACCCACCAGTAAAGTGTTAATGTTTCTACAAATTTATGCTAACTTCGAATGTAGTGTGTATTTTATATTAGGATGTACATGATTCTTGACTCAATAGTCAATATCTATTAAGAAAGACTGTGGTTTGCTGCCTGTTTTAGATCTTGTGAATGGCACGAATCTGCTGACGTATCAGATTTAAAAATTTAAAAATGAGACTAGTTTTGAAAACAATTAATATAAAAGATAATAAAATAAATTTGTGACATGTTTGCTTAGCAGAAAAGAACAATAAAACTATGAAATTGATTTTACCTGTCAGAGTTTTTTTATACTCGTGCACAATGATAAAATGCTAAATAATATAAGGCTGATATGAATGGGGGGAAAGCTCATTTCCATGAATTGGGCTCGACCTACAATCTACTCCATCATTGCGAGTGAGTAGTGTTACATAACCACAGAGTCGGGTCATACGGGCTGTAACGTCAGACAACATCAAAGCACTACCAGGCCATCCTTAGTGCAGAGCAGTCACACACATTTATGCACAATTATGTCTCAAAAAATTTTCTTGAAACAGCGCAAACAGAATGTACCCATGTTAAACCTTTTACGACAAAAATAACCTGATGTGGCAATTTGCCAATGTATTTGGTTGTGCTCAGTGCACAAAAGTCGTGCTCTCATTCCCAGAGAGAGGTTGATTGACGCAGGGCTTTTTTTGCCTGGAAGACTTATATGTTACATAATGACAAGGTTGCTTGTTTTTTTCTCTCAGTGTATGTTACGATATGATATGCGTGATAAATGGGAACTTATTTTTCAGATTTACACTTTAGCATGATGTAATCTTCTGTCTCCTACTTTTTCGTATACCATATACATCGATCCAACAGCCCACCCTTATGTAAAAGCCCACCCCCAAATTTGGACGTAATTGAAATCCAGACCACTGAAATTGCAATGAAATACATCCTAATTTTAAAGCCCACCCTCCTGATTGACCAAATTTTCAACATAAAAAGTGCTTGTGTTTTTACACGGTCGTTTATGGAATATTGATAAATTGTTTTGTATGTTTTATGCGGTTCCCCATTACACATATAATGAATAAGGATCATTAAAGCTTATCCGAAGTGGAACACAATGTTAAATTGTAAAAGCCATGTCAATAACTGTACACCAATTCCCAAACATGGGATGATTCCTATTCTAAGTCCTATAGACGCTAACGCCTGCCGCTCCCACCAATAGGCACATTTGTATGTTTAGTGCATGGCTAGTCTTTATAGAGGCCATATACACAGCATATAAGTGGTCCTAGGAAAGCATGACGGTTGTAAGTATAGACATGTGAGCAGTTTTACCATGAAGGTCTAACTTAGACTGGTCGGAAGTGGTCTCCATAGACAGGTGATCTCAGGAAAAAAAATTAGGGAAGTGCATAATCATACCATGATGGTTTCATTTTTTTATACCCCCAATATCCCCCTTCAAATGCACAGAAGCAGATATTTGTCTGACAGATGATTGAGCACGATATCTAATATAACATTGACTGGTTCAATGCCGCAATAGTGGCTGCCTTTAGTTGAGTGTATATTGTTATTATAGAGGAGGTGCAGGCAGACAATGACATGGTCAGACCTTGAGACGGTGGGAAATCAGTTATATGCAGACAACAACATTACAATCTGTATCGGCCAAGGTTCACATCTGTGATGTGATGAAGAATGAGGTGATTACAGTTCGACAGTGTTGGTTGAAATAAGCACCCATACCCTTGTACACTTATAGCACTATCCAAATAATCGCCCAGGGCTGTTAAACAAAATTTTTACTGTAAGTGTGTATTGTTATTTTAGAGGAGACACTTCAAAACCGGGAATAACATGGTGAGATAACATGTAGGACATGCATTGGTTTTTAAATCGTCTGATCACACGGGCGATTTTTCTGCGACATCAGCGAAAGAATTGGTCACCTACATGCTAACTGGTTCCGTTCAAATATGGTATGAAAAGAAAAAATCTCTTGTCGCTACGTCGCCAACTATATCACTAACATGTGAACGTAAGCTTAGTGGAGTATCTTTTCAGTTGCGTGCAGACAAGACCAATCATCCTGCCAGCACTCAATCTAACAGTTTGAGCATCGTGTTCTTGGTGTCAGAGTACCTGTGGGTGTGTTAATTGAATGCAAAGGGGCAGCTGTAGATGTATTGTTTATGGTGGTAACCTTGGCAACTAACAGACGGGGTGTTGGTGTGAATGATTGTCGCAAGATTCACTTTCTCAATTGTCACCAGATTAAGAAGTCTGTTCTTTTTGTGCAATAGACAGTTGAAGGCAATATGTTTGAATTGTATTAATGGGCTAAAATATATATTTATGTATTTGTTCCACATTTGCTATCAAAGATTACAGAGAACATCATATTAATGAGTTTGGACCTGTGGCATGTACATTATTTCGACTGTATGTGGGATGTGCCTGCTTTTAGTGCCTACATTTTTGTGAAAACAGTATATTTGTATAAGACAATCAAGTATTAATGTGCTGACAGCAGTTTCATGGAGTAACATTTTCTATCATAACTAAAAAAATGGTGCCGAATATCGAAATAAATATTATAGGAATAATACGCCTTTTTTTGCACATCTACATAGTAATTTTTATTATTCTGATTGGTTTACATAATAATAAACACTTACATGAAATGGCTTGTTTCGGTCTCTGTGAGAGTCAGACATTTTAAACAAGCCTAAATTGGGGATTAGGTCCCATGATTAGAACAGCAGTATTTTGATTTGGCTGGGCTAGGCTTTAACATGGCTAGCTGTATGCAAATCAAAAATATAAACAAGAGCGCCATGGTAACATATAATCCTGTATTGTGTACTTCCATGGCCGATTGGATAGTGACTCGGGCATGTGACCAGAAGGTGGTGAGTTTGATTCCTGGGCCAGGTTTGATGGTGGGTGTTGAGCAAACTCATCTCAAACCAGTTGCACACTTCTGTTGCACCTACATGCTAAAATGGTACAGGTCAAGCGAGTGAAAGATAATGTGAAGGGCTTGTACATTTGCAATTGTGCTGTATACTGCCTAGGGAGTTGAGAAAGGCAATATAGAGTGACAAGGGCGCCTATGACCTATTTGTTGTAAATAATGTAAAGTCGACTGAGCAAATGGATAGTAGAGTATAAAACTCGTACATTCGTACATTAATGCACGTGCCTTAAGTGCTTGGTGAATAGGTGCCACAGTGGTAGTGGTCCAGGGTTCTAGTCTCAGCATTGCCTTTTAGATATAGCCCTAGAGACTTGGAGAAAGAATCCTCTATGTCAATACTTACATCCACAGGTAGTGCTCCAGGGTTCAATTGCCGGTAGAAGCTATGTGATATAGCTCTAGAGACTTGGAGAAAGAATCCTCTAATGTCAACGTACATTTGCAATGTGAATGTTCACATAGAAGGTGTTTTTACACAATTTCTCTTGAGATTTTCTTGTGAGGGACAGCAAGTAGGAGGGCATAAATTAAATTTTAAGATTGTCATGACGCTTTGTCGCTCAGGTAATTTTCCCATTACATGAGCAAAAATATCTCCTGAATTCTTGTCCCCTCTGTTACATTTCTAGGGATATCACTTACATGTGAGCGCAAACTTTTATGGTGTGATGAGAAAAACATTAGAAAAAGATGATTCTACTTTTTAAAACCATGGGTACCGTTTGGGTATGGGTTGAATGGTTGCAGGTATGGGTTGGGTACGGGTAGTATTTTAGAAAGTTACTCGGGTAAGGGTTGTGTACGGGTAGACGCACCACGTGTACGGTTCGGAGCTGTTTGATAATTTCCTATCCACGCAGGGCTCTATTATTATTAGGCATTAATTTTATCTTCAATGTATAAAGTTGAAACGTTTTAAGCCACATTATTGAAAATAACATTCATCACCTTCCGTTATTAGGTTTCCATCTAAATGCGTCTGTTTCTGTTCTCACCAGGCGGCGGAAGCAGCACTCCGAGTTTCCATGGCAGCTCGAGCGCCTGGAGCGCGTACTGGCAGCATGGAGGCGCCGGCACTGTCCGGGCTGGTTACCACGGCGACCACCGCGCCGGCGGCAGCACAGCCCCGCCCGTGGCACCGCCCGGATACAAGGTGGCGCAAGATCCGATGACAGGAGAGCTGTACTTCGTACCAGGTGAGGAACGGATTATATCAATACAGTAAAACCTCCTCCAATCGAGACCACCTCAAAAGAGACCATTCCTGTAGTAAGACCACTTTTTGCGGGATCAAACTTCAAAAGGATAGCACTGTGAATCTCACCTGTCTATTGAGTCCAATTGAGGCCAATCTAAAGTGTGGTCTTAATGGAGAGGTTCTACTGTATCATGGATAATTTGCTTTGTTTTTTGGGTACAGTTTGGAGATGAGTCATGAGTAGAGGTAAAGGCAGCGTGGGAAATGGCTGCCTGCCCGGTAGCCCGAGGCTGGCAAGTTTACTATTGGGTCTGCAAGTCTTCAGACTTACCTGCCCGGTTGTCTGGTACCTTTATGACCCCGTATTTTAACATACTTTTGTCATGATATCAAATATAATATCAAAGTCCGCTAAATGGCTCCTTTCTTAAATATGTATACATAAAAAATTTCCGGACCCCCTTAGATATTGAGTGCCGTTGGTAGGGCTGGTAAGATTTCACTACGGCTGTAAGTTTTTCAACTTGCCAGCCCTGGTGTCTAGTGCCTATTTTGGAGAAGTTTCCCATACTGGTAAAGGATATCCTTTTGCTAGTGTTTTTTATAAGATGGCAGAGGACTGCATCAACGGTCTTCGTAATACCAGGTTGAGAATTAGCCTGTCAAAATCATGATGCTACAAAGTGTGCCCTGTGCTGGATGATTTTAGCCAGGGCTGGACAGTTTCTAAAGCTCACAGCAAATTTGAGAGATTATTTCTCAAATTCTATTGGAATTAAAGCCATGGGGACTAATACATATTTACCAAATGACCAGGTTATTAAGATAGGTAGACAAATAAACTGTTCAACCTCTATGATTGTTGTACAACCCAAAAGCCCCAAGATTTTAGCTTTAATCCTATTGTTTGCTCCATAATTAGTTCTATTGTTTAGCAGTTTTCATTATCATTTCCCCAAATAACTTACCAGAGTGGGTATATATCTGCTGCGCAAAAGTCTCTTTGTTTGTGATGTTTACAGTGACCCTTGTGAAGGTCGTACCGACCTTGGCTAGTAACGAGATCCCACCCTCTAATGGGCTACACGAGTCTCCGCTTTTAGCGACTCAGATTCAAGGCTGCGTATCATTATTAACAATGTGCACGCTGTGCAATTTCAAATAGAACCTCTGATTTAGACCATCCCTATTTTGAGACTACTTTCGTTGTCTCAAACCTGCATAAGAAACCGTTGTGAACTTCCATAAAGACACCACTTTCCTATTGAAACGACTTGAGGCCAGTTCCCTGGTTGCCAGAGAGAAGGATTTTTACAGGTTGTGCTGTGTTAAATTAGGAAATGTACGGATCATGATTGTAACTTGACTCAAGGCTACGTATCATTTTTAATAATCTGCACTTTGCATGGTTTGAAAATCGCAGTTGCAAGGATAAAATTAGATAATTTATTACATTAGCAAATGTGTATGTATCATGCAGCTTGATTCGACATGTTCATCTACCTCAGGATTTGAAACGCATATGTTTTTAGACATACGCTGATTTTTAGCTCTCAGTAATAGATCAAATAAACCAGTAATAATTCAAAAGCAATAGATATTGATAGTTTAGTGTAAATGATTGCTGAGGAAAAACCCGAATGATTGTTAAAACGTAAGGACAGCTTGGCTGCTACTCAGGTGCAATATCCAGGCATCACATGCTAAACACCTAATACTTATCGAAGTTAAGAACGAAAAATAATGTTTTTTTCCTGAGCGCTACAAGTTTCAAGCCTTGAAGTTGTTTTTGTTAAGTGTAAATTGAGTTCCTTGAGCCTCCCCCTGGTTTTAGTTAAAAATATGAGTCTTTGAACTGGCCCCTGGTATAGCTAAAGAAAAGTCCAATTTAGCTGTAACAGTGACAGGTTCCTATGTACTGAGCCAATTATAGTGTTCACTGTTTGAAGTGACTTGTACCTTGTACATTGCTTCACGAATTAGAAAATTGATCTATTTGGTGGACAGCTATAATAACGAGTTGTTTGTATGTGTATAGTAAGTTGTAGTATATTTTCTATCAAGGTTTTTGATAGATTTTAAGATGTAATGTTTGAACTCATTTTATGAGTCTGCCATCTTGAAACCAAAAGAGTCTACTGGCCCCATGAGAACAATATTTTCATTTTCCGTGTGTTTTTTGCAAACTAGAGTGTTCTGTCATTTGTACCTAGTACATTGGTGCTCGTGAGACTTAGGCTGGTTACTTAATATGAACAAGCATCATTTTAATGTGGTTTAAAGATATTGACCGAGTGTCCTTTCATATCAAAAGATTCATAGATTTTAGGATATCCTAATTGCTATCTATGTAAGAAACTGTGTTCACTTAAAAATCTCCGACCTAAAATTCAACCCAGTACATTTTCATCTTCCACAAATCGTTGGTCTACGGAATGTCTTTTTATGCTGTATATCCAGTGCTATCTCCCCATTGGTCAACTTGCCTATTTCAACTTTTGAACTCGGTATGCCTCCAAAAATGTTCCAGTTGAACGTAAAACTTGAATGACGGGTTATTTTCAGTAACTTGTGAATTGTATAATACAAAACATCTTAATAGCATCATGCAGCATTGACATGTTGTTGTAGGAAAAGTGCTGCATTTTGATTGTGTGTAACCTTGCTGTGCTGGTAAACTAATCATGTAGTTGCAAATCGCCTGTTGCTCGATCCACTTAAGTTGATATGAGTGCATCTCAACCCCTGTCTGACGAGCACGATAGTGATATTCCTTTGCAATTTATGGTACAGTCATTTTCCTCTATATCAGGTTTATTATTCTGTTGACAAGGCGTTGAAAATAAACCCCTCATCCAAAGGGACTGCTTTCTGCAGAACATTCACAAACCCCTCAACCCAGAAGCTCAGGATGATGTTAGTTCTGCTGCCAATCATCACAGTTCAGCCGTGCAAACCACGATGCACTGACTGATTGGTTGTTCGGAAATTTTCTTGCTGATTCGAGGCAGTGAGCCAAGTTTTCAAGAATGTCCTATAAAAATCGATGAATGAACACACCGCTAGACTCCTATGAACAGTGTAAAAGATTTTGCCATGCAATATGGTAGATAAGAATCATGAGGTAAAAGATTATTCTGCATCTAACCAACATTAGTGACAACAGCATCACTGCTGATTCGGGGTTCATTGTCGATCTGGTCTGACCGGGCCTACATTTACCACAAAGTGCTGTTGGTTTTTCTGTCCTAATCAATAAGAAACAGTGTAATTTGTGTCTACATTTCCTCCTGAAGTGTACTTAATCTGCGCAAACAAACAACTAAGTCGGGCACTTGCTCCAGTGTAAAGAGATTTTTGGGAAACTCGTTTGTTTCATTGTAGCAAATAATGACAAATTTTTACTTCACCGTCTTTGGGAAAAAAACATCTTTAAACTAAACCATTTACAACAGTGACTATGAATTTAATGATACAGATGGAATCAATTTCTCTGTTGCTGGTCATTGTTTTTAGATTAATATCAACTCATCTGTTTGTATAAACATTACATTTGTGATTTTGTTGTCAGCATATGGACTAATCTAATCACTTTTTTACCTGGTTTAGTGACTATGCCACCCTAGAAACATTGTGGCACGATAAGTAGCTGAAGTTTAGAGATATAGAGGGGCAAGAATTCAATCTGCATGCCCTAAGTTTCAACCACGTACTGGGGAGCCTCATGAAGAGTTAAAAACCACCTTTGTATTGAGACCACTCGAGGCCAGTTCCAAGCATGGTCTAAATGCAGAAGTTCTGCTGTATTTTGACACAGTAAAAAGACAAGCCAGAAGGAGGCTGTTTTTAAAATAGATGCTAATTCATCACAAATCAAGCTTGGTGAACAGGAATAGAATTCTGGGTAATCAAATGCATTTATCTTTGAGTTTGCAATGAAATACAGTCTGTAAAAAGCGTGTGATTTTATTACCTTTTGTAATACAAGGCTTACTAATAGTGTGGCTTGACCCTACAACTTGATGGATGTTGTCTTTCATCTCATGGCAGCAATGTTTATAGCTACTTTGTTCTATGCTGTTCCTCAATTTACTACTCGATAGTATTGTAGAAAAAGAAAAAAGAAAAAAAAAAGAAATATTATAGAACCTCCAATAAAGACCCCGTCTCTATTGAGATCACCTCTGTAATAAGACTATTTCTCGAGGCTTCAAGCATTTATAAAGCGACTACTATGAACCTTTATCAAGAGACCACCTCCCTATTGAGACCTCTTGAGATCATATACTGGGTGTTCTTGAGATTCTAATGTTAAATGGTTTAATTTATATGAAAGCCCATTGGGCTTATTTTGGTAAAACAAAAAAAATCTTTTTATGATCTTATGCGATAGTTACGTGATAATATGTCACAGTTTTGCAATGTCACATGATAGTAACATGAATAAACAAGAGGAAATACTCAAAATAAAGAAAAACTATATGTATAGCACCCCCATTTCACCGATCGAAATATTAGATATGATTGTGGCGGATTCATGTAAAGAATATGGACATTTTGCACTGTCTGCTGGAGTGCAATTTGAGGGATGCTGTTTCCCCTGGCATGCCAGATAGTCTGGACGCAGCATTTTCCTGCTCAAGAAGAATAGTACCTGTTACCTGTTAGAGAACCTATGGTGGTCAAAGAAGTCAACAGCAAATGAAGGGCGATACTACTCTTGGAATGATGCAATGTCCAACTGCACTGGAGGAAGCAAGCTGGACAGTTTGCTCCCAACTGGGAGTTCTTGCCTTTTAGTTACAATTTCTGAAAGGGATATTCACTACTCCTGCTGGTCATGGAGAGTGTGTCAACCAGAGATTTTTGGATTTGCCCCCAGCCAAACGGCAAAACTCAAATGACCAGTGCACCTATCATGATGGAAGCTGGGCACAATGCTCAGATCCGGATGGCAAGATTAACGACTTCATCACCGGTGGGATGATACTCCTCTAATGTTCCAGAGGATGAGAAGGGGGAAGCCCTTGTGTGGAGCTATTGCAACTGGAGTAGATTCCAATCTACTGACTACAACCGGTGATCGTTATGGTACATCCCATTCTGTTAATTCCTATGACACAGAGCCATGCTCTTGTCTTGGGAGGTTATGTGACTGATATCCGCAATCCGCTAAGGTTGGGTGTAAGCCGTCATCACTAACTCAGATTGCTGGTAATCAAGGACCTACAGATAACTGCCATCCATCTTCTAGAAATTGATGTTGAGGATTCGGTCTCCCATATTTTGTTGACCTTGATTTCTTATAGAAAAAATCCTTGGCTTTCATTTCACAGTATTTTTATTTGCGAAAGTGTTGAAATCGACTGATTTTCATGGTAACTAAACATAAAAATGTATGTCTCCTCATTCCCGGAGCAAATTCAGCAAACACGAGAATCATATATGATTATATATATATAGTATACAATAACATATTATTTTTAGTTGTGAATTGTATATGTAAGTAATGATTATGAAACACACTTTAGTAATCAGTAATGGTTTGATACATATTCAGATATTGATTATATAGTTGGCTTTACAATGAATAATCAATAATTTCAGTATTTTCTCAGAATGAAGTATTGTTGCAGACAACATTTACACACCATTTTTGATATTTAATGATAATATAATTTAAAAACAAGCTAATATGGAGTTCAGACAAAGAAAGTTTGCTGAAAATGGTAATGATTCTGTTAATGATGACGTGCTTACAGTATCAAAAAATCTAAAATTAGAACAAAATAGCCATAGTGGAGCTAATGAGTTTGTACAGACGGTCATGTACAAAGCACATGCTAATGTGGACAGTTACTGGTAACAGATTATAAGCAGAACTGCTTCATTTGTGGCAAATCAACTTCCAAGAGTTAAATGTGGATAATATGAATGTTTTTTAGTATCCACTTTAGATAGACAACAATCTATTTGGGAAAAAGCTAATGAAATTGGTGATGAGAACATGTTGCTTAAAATAAGGGGTCTAGCAGGTGGTTGTTTGGACATGATAGCCAGTGACTTTCGTTATCATCAAAGTTGCATAAGTCAGTATGTGAAAACGTTTAAGACCAAACAATATCCAGAAAATCCATATGATCTTTCTTTCTAAGACCTTACAAACATGATTGATAAATCTTTATTCCAAGACAACCATGTTTTCTTTAATATTAGCACTCCTGTTTCACGATACAGAGAGAAAATTTCACAACTTTCGCAAGAGTCGCCTCAAAAAAAATCTCATGACATGATAGCCAAGTATCAAATCTATAATAAAATTAGGGTTAACAAAATATGGGAGACCAACTCTTCACCACCCCATAATTGATGGTGTGGATTCCAGCCTACTTAGTGGAAGGCCATGCGGGACGATGTGAACATGGGTTTTCGGCTCTTCGCATGCATCATGCAGGACATTGGGTTTCCGTATGGAAGTTCTGTGTTCCTGCAGTTGATCCTTGCTCTCTCACAAGGACCAGGCTGGTGGAAAAAGACAAGGCATCCTGCTGGTTTCTGTGTTTCCAGAGGTGATCCTCGTTACAGGGCCAGTCCTGGAAGCCTGCAGGCGAGAGCTGATGGTAAACGCCTGGCCTCCTGTGGCAGTAAAAACATTTGTGAATATCTGTCTAGGCCTACGGTTCTATCGTGTGATTCAGTGAGGAGGACACTTTCAAGAGAGCAGGCCCGTTCATAAATCCTCCTGAACAGCCAATTGGTTCGTGGGAATTGGAGCAGCTGTGACAGCCTTCACAAAATCCCTGACTTTGTGCAAATCTGACCCAAGTACCTGAGCATGGGACTAGATCCCTGCTGGTCGGGGTTCTCTCACAACTACTATCCGTCAGCCTTCAAAATGCTGTGAAGGTCAGGAGAGGGTGGCTCGGCCCACCGGAAGTTCCGAACCAATGGGCTACCAAACAACACACATTCGGATCTGACAGAAGATCCGACCCGAGTCCAATGGGGATTCAGAGCACTGACCTCAGATGAGTAACAGTACTCGGCCTGTGTCCTTGGAGCAATAGGCACTCTACCTTGCCAGCCACAAGAACGCTTGGTTTCCAGTAAGCCAAGTAAGTGCTGGGGTGAGAAGATTAGCACCTTGCAACCTTACCATCCATGTCACTCTGTAGTATCTTGTTGTCCAGATACTTGGTGCACAGGCTTTTTCCGTCTGGGTGTGCTTAGGCGAACTTCTATGCTCGCTCAGATACTGTCCAGATAGCATCGCAGCTAGTCACAGTATTCTGTTTTCGACTGGTGAACTTGGCTCAAATTTGGTTTGGTGATCTTTCCCTCTTTACTACTCTACTGCAGAGGGATGAACAGATGGATTGCCTTTTTCTTTGCTCAGTATGGCACTCAATATTATTCGACAGGCGCATTGTTCTGCACCTTTGGGTGGTACATATCCGAAGACAGATGGGTGCTCCAGATGTTGGCAAATCAACCACTGGCTTTGGTGGTGTGTCCCGTCCATATTATATCTGCTCTTGTGTGTAATGTACGTGGAAATGTCTTAATTCTTGCATTCTTTACAAATGCCGCCTGGGATCATAACTCTTCTCTTCACTGTAGGTACAGAGACATAGGACCCATCCCTGGATTCCACCTCTGATGTGGGAGTCATTCGAGGGACCAGCTTCTGATGGAGAACTTACAGGCTTCTTAGGATACATTATTGTGTGAGTTAAGTTTCCACTGATCAGGCTAGTCCCGTACAAGCGGACAAACTTGGAAAGTGAAAACTGGGGAAGAGTGTGACAAAATACATTTAAATGTAGGCAGTGGTGCATGGCTCTCTTAAAGAGCCCATTAGAGTAGGTTTCCTGCTAAGCTGGTTACTTATGTAAGTCTCTATGCACTAATAGTATTGCGCCAGTTAGGATTAACACTTTCTCTTCTGTCACATTCAAGTAGGATTTGTGTTGCTTAGTTCTGTATTGTTGTCAGACACTTAAAACCTAGTCACTGTGCTAATCGGTTTAGGGTGGACAACCATTTCCTCCGGACCCTTATTACACATCATCTGGTTACTACTCTCTGAGTAGATATTCCTGTGGAGTGGCCTTACGATAGGCACCACAGGATATCTGTGTGCAGGGTGGGATATGCCAGTCTTGTTCACTCCGGTGTAGCCTCGGCTATCCCACCCACGGGTTCACCACACTCAGTGGCATCTGTTTTCAAGGGTGTGTGGCAGTCTTGTATGCCGTGTATGGCCTACACAATACTGACCAGGACCTCGTTACTCACACAGCACACTGGTAGTGCTTGCCGTCCTGGGGGAGATGTCTCAGTGTCTATACTGACCCCTGAGTTAGGATGGAGGTAGCAGCCTTCGGAGTCTTGTGATCTGATCACAGGTGGACCAGCTGACCCAAGATAGAGTAATACAACAACACAACAATAAGTCACAGGCTTGTAATGCCTATACTCATGTTGCCTGCAGGGGTACAGAGATAAAACGTTTACAATATGCATAGTCCCTCATGTAACTGGTCTATAGACAATCAAATGGTACATACATCTCTAAATCACATGGCGTTATAATGCATAAGTGACGTGAACTAACGCGAACGTTTTGCATTTTAGTGATTAAGTAATACTGTCATAATGCATTAATTACATGAATTAATGCGCAAGTTACTTGAAATAACTCAATATTTTTTATTTTTTTATTTGTAACCAAAATGAGCTCCATGGCCTCCCCATCTAATTGCTTTGTTTTTGTAAATGTGTAAAAATTTGATTACTTGTTTGAGTCCCAATAGCCTATATATAATATGGCGTCATTATCATGATCATCTCCTCACATGGTGTGAGAAATATTTCCTCTTAATTGTGAAATAGAATTGTGCAATTCATTGCCACATGGGCAGTTCTAATTACACTAATAATGAGGTATTTCATCTTTTGTTGGTTGCTTTTCATCTGTTAGTGGATTACGAAAAGAGAAATTGTCAGTCAAGTCCTTTCTTAGTATTGTACTTCTTTGAAACATCAAATTCTACAGAAAAATATATTACTGTGGGAATACTGGTCTTAGTAGCTGCAATCTACATGAAATCATTTCAAATATGAACTGGTTGTGGAATAGCATAGCATGAAGTGAAGCTTAACATGAGTCCAATCAATACTATTCATTTCAGATGTGAACTGGCCGACCTTTGACACGACCTCCACGACCCGCAAGCCCCCTGTGGTGGGTGCTGGCGAGGTGCCCACTCGAACCCCCAAGACGGACCTGCCGTCCCCGTCCAGCAAGCCCCCGCGGGCCCCGACTGAGGGCTCTCCCAGCAAAACCCATGCAGCGCCCCCGCCGCCCCCACACTGGCTACCCCCGCATGGACAGCCCTACCCACTCCACGTGAGTACACAACCCTTGATGTTAAACGCCATGTCACTTTGTTAATTTAGGTGGTTTAACGATATGGTTAGACCATCTAATACTCTCACCTAGCGTTTACATTAAATTCACATACATGCATGATTCACTCAAGAAAATCTGGTTGTGCATGCATGTGCGCTGAGAGTTTTGAATATTTTACATGATGAAATATCACTTTTGATTCTCGCAAAAACTACAGAAAGATCGCTGATAAACCACTGACAAACTACTATTCATCCACGCATGCAAGAAAGTTATTTATTTTTGTGTTATTTATTTTCATTAAAAATATGCTAAATATACCCCGCATATGATCACTGACTGTCCACTCACTGACATTCCACATTACACTCCCGCACGGTTTGCGCAAGTGTTAGGTTAAGCGCTAATTAATTACATACAACAGCGCAAATACTGCCTAGGGTCGTGCGCGGTTGTGCGTGATCACGAGTTTTAAATAGTTCAAAACTTGGAATCACGCACAACATTGATTCGGCGCATGTCCGCGCACAGCTAGATTCACATGAGAAACATTGACAAAAGCCGCAGAGCACTGATGGTCCACTGATGCATCACAAGGCTTCAATATTATGAGTGATTCATGCGTGTACATGAATTTAAGCCAATGTGACCAGCTCTTAAGCTAAATTTTGTGAAATAGTCGAGTCTATTTGTCAAGAAAGGCACATGAATTAAAAATTGGGTCTTGACCAGATATACATTTCTGTATCAGGTTCCTGTTCAAGATCATAGCCATAACCCATGATAACCCATTGAATATGTAGCCATTGGGTGATAAAACACTATATGTGCAACGTTTCAGCTTTGCGCCTACCAGGTTGGCCTTATAATATATTACTTTATCTGTGCTGTTTCAGTATAGTATACCACTTTCTGTGTTGTTTCAGTACCCTCCGACGGCGGCTGCGTTTTACTACAGCCCGGCCGGCCTTCTAGCCTCCGCCCCGCCACCACCGCCGCCAGGACTCGACCTGGCAACCTCGGCCTCCCACGCGGCCCCCAGCACCCTGCTCACCCAGCTACCACCACAGACACAGTCCCGCGGGTGTTCGCCCATCATATTCGCCGAAACCACGGCAACCACTGCAACCACAACAACAGCCTCTGTCAGTGCAGCGTCAGGTGGTCCAGGGAAGTGTGTGAGTGTCGCTGCGTCGACGCAGACAGAGGACAGTTGTGGTTTGGGTGCTATGGATGAAGGCACAAAGGTATCAGGGGTGGGGAACGAGGATAAAGTGAATAACAGGGTTTCCGGGGTGGAGATATGTACTCAGACATCGTTTGATGCTAATGCTACCAACAACAAAAATGAAATCGAAGCGTCAATGACAAAACTATCAGATATGCCATTTTCCAAGTCTGGACCTTCCGATAGTGATTGCCCGCAAAAACCGGAGGATTCACTCCTCCAAGTGCAGGTGGGTTCTCCGTCCTCATCGGTTACGACCTCGGAGCTGCTTCACTCCCCACTGCTCTGCACCGGAGTGTCAGCGTCATCGTACAAACCCTTCGATACGCTCCTGCAAATCGCCAACTCGGCGTTAGGCGGTGGAGATATAAATACTAGCCCGGACAAGCTGGCGAAAGGATTACTGGACTCGCTGAAACCAAGCGCCGGTGGTGGGAATACCACCCCGCTGAACAGGCAGTCACTGTCGTGGCCGGGCAGCACCCACCCCCACCACCCCCAGGGCGCCCCCGGCGGTGGGGACAATCTCGAGCTCCTCAGCATGCTGGCCGCGTATACCCAGAGCCAGCTCCAGCCCCCTCGGGGCCCACCCTCGCCCGACATCAACCAGAACTACAACGGCCCCAACCCGGAGTACTTCCGCTCGGAGCACTATATCCCGATGCGGCGGAAGACAGCTGAGGCGGCGAGACAACACTCGATGGATTACGAGGTCGGCAGTGTCTTCAAAATTGGCACTGGTGAGTTGGAGTCATTTTGTTTTTTTCTTTGGTCATTATTTTCAAAATTGGTTAGAGTCACACTATCTTTCAACTCCCTGGGGATCATACAGTATGCTGTAGGATGATCAGACTTCAATGGTCTGAACTCAGTTGGAATGGCAGTTTTTGATTCGGGAAGGATAATAGAGTGGTCAATACTTGATGAGCAGGTATCAGGGTGGTTCAGCGTTTGAGTCCCAGCAGAATATGTAAATATATGAGATAAGCAATAGCGAGATATGGAAGTTCTACAGTAACGAACCAGAATAAAGATGTATCTTAAAAGCGTATCTATATTTTATAGGAAATAGCCTTTATCTTCTTTCCAGTGTCTTATCTACGTTTTATTAAACTCCGATCACATATACTGAAGCTTAATGGTTTTATATCTGATTAAAAAATGCGATTTGGTGTATTATGTAACCACATAATGACTTGATTTAGCCCCATAGACGAGATATAATCAGGATCTATGTGATGTTATCAATATACAGTTATTGACCTGCCATTATTCTATTGTAAAAATGTTCTAGATTTTTAATAGCGCAAAAATGGCAGTCGTACAATAGGATCTCTATTACAACCACCTGGGTTCTAACCTCAAGTGGTCTCAGTACAGAGATGTGGTCTCTTATGGGGGGTTTATGGTGCACTCTTTGTAAAAGCTTGGGACTTCAAGAAATGGTCGTATCGTAGAGGTGGTCTCAATAGACAGGGGTGGTCTTATTGAGAAATTCTGCTGTATTGACATGTCATAATTATACAGAACTTTTTTCACATTTTTAATGACTTGATAATGAAAAACTGGCAGATGCATATTATTCATTTCTGCAATAAAGTTTGATCACATAATGCATCAGGCATCAATATCAAACAGCCAGGTAAAAATGGCATTGATAAAGTGAAGATTATGAAAAAGATAATAACAATTTACTATGTGGTATATTTTGTCAAATAATGAAATATCACAGTAAGAAATTACAGGGTGTGAGTAGAATGAACACTCCATCACTCCATCTGTTACATTCTATTTTATCTAAACCTATTGTAAACGTATAAACAAACGCTTTCATACGCTTTCATACGCTGGTTGGAGGCGTTTTTAGATTAATAGACAGATGGAACAGATTAATTTTCATTAATACGAATGACTAATATTCTGCCTTCACAAACATAATGTTAGGCCCATTCATGGGTCCGAACATAAGTGCTGTTGTGAAATTTTTCTAGGAAGCCTGTAAAGATTTGACGTTGGCAATAGCGGATTCTTTCTCTAATTAATTCCAATATGTCTATGTCTAAGCCTGTAAAGCTTTGGAGGTCATACTGTGCACTTGATAAAAAAGCATATTTGATGTTCAAAGCTCTAATACAAAGATCAGCCACAGCAAATTACGGAACTCCCGGTTGAAACCGTTATCCTGTAGCAACAGGCGGAGTGAAGAGGCTTCTCCGTTAATACACCATGCTTCATGTGGCATTTATGGAGGATCGATCGAAAGTAACTTAACAGAAAATCTACACAAAGCCGGTTGAATCACCACAAGGCTTATTTCATCCTCAAACATCCTTGAATCGGCCTCGATTGCACAATGACTACGTAATATACAATGACGCCATGTTTGTTTGATCTCGGGGGCCTTGCCGGAATCCATCAGGGGCCTTGTCGGGATAGATCATTCAGTTTAACATTGAATAAAAGACCACCTTTATAAAGAGACCAGCTCTGTAATGAGACAATTTTTTGTAAAACTTGTGTAGTCCCAAGCCTGCATAAAGACACAGCTACCAGGGTCCATAATAGGACCACCTCTATCGAGACCACTTGAGGCCACTGCCCTGGATGGTCATGATAGAGAGGTAGTACTGTATTTGTTTGCTACCAGGGTGGTCAAAGTTGAGGATATGCATTACATCTTATTGCGGTCTCTATGCTCGTGATTATAGCTCAGGTTACAAATAGTGTGGCAGGGATGAGGGTACAGTCAGGACATGGTAGATTTTGGGTTCGGTTTGATCAACATAATGCCCAGTAGTTCTGTAGACAGGGGTTGTTGAGTGGCTGGCCTATTGAGAGCAATGATTGACAAGTATTCTCAATCACTCCAAATTAAAGATGCAATTGCATTTCCATTGAGTTTATTGAATTGACCATCTAAGACAAGTATATTCTTCTAGGTACGAACATGTTGGAGTTTTTCTGTCTCTCTGTGGCCCTGAATATCCATGTGTCTTATGAAATCATTTTGCCATCAAAATGGATAGCCGTTTCTGTTTTTTTCAAAAAGACTTTTCTCCAAGAGAAATGAAATTGCCTGCAATTTCTTCATTAGTATTATCAATTACAATCAATTAACACCAAAGGAAAAGTGTTTTAATCATGAAGGATGTAAAGAAAATGGTTTCTATGTAACAAATGTGATGATTATCTGCAATGTTTCCCACATATATTGTGGGTGCAGACGTGACGCTGACGTTAATGTGCTTTATCTTATTTCAATCATATCTTCATACGTTTACATGCCAAAGTTAGTGGCATGAAATCGCACATTATTTCTTACAAATTTAGCTGCTGATGAATACAGTAGAATCTCTCTATTAATACCAGCCGGAGACTGAACTTATAAGGTCTCAATATCTACCCGTGGGTTCAGTTATGACTTTTAGCTAGAGAAATTTGTAGGGTTAATCTTGCGTTGCAAGCATAATTAATTTGGCTGACCCCTAGAAAAGTGCTCCGCCAATTTTGGAATTTTGAAATGAGGGGTTATTGTCAATAACTCGTGAATCGAATAGGAAGGCTGAAATAGATGAGGATGAGCGTTAAACAACGGGGCTTCTACATGAATGTGCAAAATCACTGCACTAGATGTTTTAATGTGTGCTTATTTGGGGGTGTATCTTTGCTTGAATGTGACTGATCAGATGGTTGTTGACATATTGGTCTAATACTCTGTGGTCTAAACAAAAAGTG
Source organism: Streblospio benedicti (assembly GCA_019095985.1). Classification (NCBI taxonomy): domain Eukaryota; kingdom Metazoa; phylum Annelida; class Polychaeta; order Spionida; family Spionidae; genus Streblospio; species Streblospio benedicti. Next base: position 27,518,274 of record CM032669.1, on the reverse strand, counting down.
TGATATCAAGAATCTTTGTATTATCAAGTTCTTTACTCAAACGTTACAAGTCTAAGAATTAAAGAAAAGCTCATGTGGGCAAAAATGTGAGAATAGCTCTTTGATCTGCTGAAAGGAACAAAAGTCATTTAGAAAATGAATGTACGAGTTGACGGAAGGTTTTATAGTGACGCAACTCGCGCCAATTTGTTCCGACCTTTACGATCGTTTTCTCCTGCATCATGGGATGTATGATCTGCAATATTACATGCAAAACTGTAACTCACTTGCAATTTGTAACTATTTTGTGATGGTTTTTCACCATGGGAACCAATGTATGATTTACAATATTGCATGTAAATTGATGGGGATGGGGCTTGGAAATAAATGAGTGGGGATTTTTATCATTTTAGCATATAGATGCATGAAAAACCATATCGTGCCTGACCATTACTATCCATTGTCCTAGATCAGTATTACCAATTATAGCCCCATGGCCCTGGGCAATCATAGATTTTTGTAGGGGCATTTCTTTGTGTCCTTGGCCTAAACCTAGTCGTGAAACATTTTGAACTACCTGCTGTCTTACATATGTAGGTCTTAGGTTGAAAAAGTGTCCAGATTTGCATATGGGCCAAACTTTCCTGTGAGCATCCACATGGGGTGAACTTTAGACAGCTGTATGCAGTATTGTTATTCAGTGAATAAGTCCATTGTTTGGTTCATCAAGAATAAAACCTATGTGAAAATGAAAGCCAACATTTGCTTATATTTCTACTGCTTGACTCAAATTAGGAACTTTCCACTCTTAGAACAGGAGGTTTTTGCCAAAAGATCGATTTCAATTTTGTTTCACACGAATCAGCTGCATTTATCCTGCCAAAGTTGCTAGCTCTAGCAATGTTATAGGAGAAAATCCTCGACAGAAAATCAAACTATACGATTTTGTGCTGTAGATGCTCATTATATTGATATTGTGTATCTAGAATTGTCTATAATCTCGTGATAAGTTTTATTTCATTTTAACCACATTATGAGCATATGTTTCAATTAGTTATCTTGAATATTGGCTATCTTGAGCATTTTACTTTAATTTCAAATTTGCAACAAGCTTCTAATGTATATAGAATATGATCTACGGATAGATGTATTAGAATTAAACTTGAAAAGGGTAAATAAATTGAGGTTATTGAAATTTCTAGCTACAGTGATCATGATTTAAATAAAGTATTATGAATGTTGGCTGGAATAGTAGGCTTCATTACCAGTAAAGGGTCTAGTTAATTATGCAAAACTGTGTGCGAGGTGTGACATAGAGACGATGGTTGTCTCTGTATGAGAAAAGACAGACCACTAAATGTCGCCATGAATCATATTACGTGCATATAAAGATGGTCGTGAAAGGAATATTTTACTCCGAGGCCCAACCACACGGCTGTAAAGCATTTTAATGAGGAGGGAAGAGTGTGGCGTAAAATTGAAACACTGTCTGAGGCCTAATAAGGATATGTAAATGAGGCAATTGTTAGTTTTGGCTGGTTGTTGTGAATGTTTTTGTCTGGATTAGTTAATGGCATTTCTGTAATTGGATAAACATTCACGTTTCATCAGTGCTACTCTGGTCTACACTGTCTTATAATTTAAATCTATCACGTTTCTAGTCAATATCTGTAGCAGACTTCACAATGTTTAAAATCGACTTTCTGTTTGGTTCACAGTAATATGCTGTACCTTCAAGTTTGTTATAAGTTTATTTAATACCTGGACGAAAGAATTTCAAAACCTAATTGAAATAGCTCCATAATCAACAAAATTTCACTTCTCATAAATGTAGAATGCCAAGGGAGTGCTAATACTTAATTTTTATTTTTTATAGCAAATACATGATTACGTCTGATGCGGTATTTATACAACTAATTCATTATGACTTTTTTAGAAATGTATGAAAAGAATTGTTTCAACTTTATAAAAAATATGTTCCAACAGAAGTATTAGCTGTATGTTTACAGCAAAGTGCAGTGACACTTTTCTACTCAAATTCCTAAGATACAAAAACCAGATTTGATGCAGAACTTGATGAAAACAGGAAACAATGCAGGAAAATGGAGATAACCTTTTCATACACCACAATAACGATGCTGATAATGTTACATTGAGTTGTACTTGGGACTGGAAGCTTAGTTTTGTCTTGTATAAGGAGAAACTCTCGAAGATGTGCGCTCGTAAAATTTTCGAGATAACCAATATTTCCAGATAACCAGATGACCGACGATGCATAAAAAAGCATGTGTAAGGAAAGGATCCATAAAAGTCCTCACTGCTCTCTACAGCAAAAACTGAGGACCACATCCCACTGTGTAAAGTGACATTCTGATGAAGTGCTTTGTCAAAACTGAGCCCAGAGGGAACCACAATGTGGTGGAAGCCATATATGATAGTCACATAGGGGGAGGTGCTACGTCAAATGTTGTTTATAACAGTCATAGAGGGGAAGGTGTTACTTCAAATATTGGCATGGCTAAAATGCAGGGTATGAAATAATGCCTCCCACTGGCCCTGAACTAGTAGTTTGTTTTTTGCAAGGGCCTGTCCCTGGGTGGAGGTTACTATTTTAGGTTTGCCAGGTTAACATGATTCAGGTCATTTTTGTCGACTAGCTAGTTCCAAACTTGCAATGATTAGTCTTTGCTGGGATTCAAACCTACAACCATCTAGCAGGAGGGAGACACTTGTAGTAGACCACTCAGCCATCTTGACAGCAGATGGTTAGAGATAGGAATCAGGGTTAGTGTTTACTATCGATAATCGGGACACCTTGCATCTTCGATTATGGAGATATTATCAATGTCCAGGTCAGCAAATAGTTTTCTGAGACATCCCAGTAGGATTTTGACAACGCATGTCACTGGCACCGACTAAAAATGGACCATATGTGGTATTACCACACAGTACATTCATTATGATTTGACATATCTTTATTCATTGCCAAGATTTTCATTCTGTATTGTTAATGTATTTGTCGTATAAATTGCATGGCATGTTATTTAGTTCTATCTGTTAACTTGTGCAGCCATGTTTGATCCGGTGATTATCGTTTAGGTTGTTATTTTGCAAAGACGCCATAGTGCGGCGATGCTATGGGAGTTGTTGTGTAAACACACACCAAAAAAGTCGGCATGATCGTTGTTGAATACAAATAATCAAGAGGAATTCAACTATCAAGTAGTGATGATGGGACTTCTAGACGATGCATATAGTCGATTTTACTACCAAACGCTCGACCACTATGGCTGATATAGCTGAATATATTTGGTTTTGATCCATTCAAATGAAGTCAGCATCATACCAATTTTTCCTGTAGAATTTTATTTTTGTGTACCACGTCTTTAGATAGACATTAAGAATACATTTTAGCAACTACATCAGTGCTAAAATTTGTCTTTAATTGATGCTAAAATGCCGTAACCAGGAAGTCAGGGACATCACATGACTGAGACTATGGTTAGCCCCTCGACGCCATTTACTGTCTCTGCCATCAGTCCTCTCACCTCTATTTTTGTGGCGAGACAGACGCTCAGCTCATAAATGGTGTAATATGCAAATTTATTGACGAGTCGTCGTCGGTATGGAACGTTTTTCTGCCAATCATCACATATTTTCTTGGGTTTTTTATTATTATGCTGTACAGCAAATAGCTGAACTATGCGTTAACTCTCTAATAGATGTAAATACACTTGATAAAACGTCTTTATTATGTAAAATATATATTTGATTGATGAAAACCAAACTAGATAAAGGACTTTTCTCATTTCTGAACGGGCGAAACACCAGTATGGCCTAATGCAACAAATAGATAAGTATGAATATCCTCTAATTGATTCCCTTAGAGGCGTCTACGAGGCTATTGTGAAGTGAGCAATTATGAATGAAAGTGGCCCATAAGTCTATGAAAAATGAAAGTGAACAGCATGAATAGTAGATACTAATAGTAGGAACAGTCGCGAGTGAACAGCGTCTATGTTTAGACTGCTAAACATCCATCCATGGGCCCACACTCATGTAATAGCATACGCTCTAATTTGAACCATATTAAAATGTGGATATTTGAAATTCCAGTGTAGATACATGTTCATTTTATACAAGTCTATCTCTAAGGTAACCATTTTCAGGCTGAAATCTCAATTTAAGCTGGTTCAATTGTATCAAATATAACACAATCCTACCAATTTGTTGAGTGTTTTTTCACCCACAAACCTGAAATTCAAACTACCAAAACCAGCGTCAAACTTGAAATCCAGCCTGTCCAATTATTCTGAAATTTCGAGATTTCGTTTTACAGGAAAGATACATTGTAGAAAACTCTAATAAACATCTCTCATACAGCAGAACCTGTCCATGTGGAGTTTTGTGGACACCTCACATTCAAGGATACCTGTCTTATGTGGACACTTTTCACTTCTCATGTTTCGCATTTGTCCTATGTATCATATATGTGAAGTGAACCTATATTTTTTGGACACCCGGCCTATGTGGACACTTTTTTATATGACCCAAGGTGTCCAAATAAGACAGGTTCCACTGTACATGTTAGCTGCTTTTTTCATGATTTTAAAACATAATGAGTGTTGTTTTGTTTTTGACTTTTGGAGGCTTATGTCACATTTCAGCTTAAATGCCTTTTTGATTTTTACGTATACACATTTTTATAAATACAGTAAAAACTCACTATGTTGATAGTGCTTATCTCGTATTTTCTGTTATCCCGAGGTCGGTTTCACTTCCCTTCAACTGCAGTATGAACAGATATTGGTATTCGCTACATTCTGCATTTTACTGTTCTCACTACAGATTCAAGATAAAGAGTTTCAACTGTATGTTTTAAACCTACTCATTTTAAATGTAAATATACACGCGTAGTATAAGTACATTTTAGGCAAGTGAAGGCTAATGTGAAGATAAGCACGTCTGTGCTACGGTTGTTGTGATATGCTGTATGCTCCCCATGGAGATGAGAAAGATAAAGTGTTGCAAAGATGCCAATGATCTGGTGTGAATGTAGTCATTTGAGCATGCATACTAGCCAGGACTTAAGACCATAAACTAGACAATTTACATTTATATATTTACATTATGATAATGAATGAAGACATTTTGTTGGAAGCATCCAGATGCTGTGAAAGTTTTGCCAGACAGATCGATTCGCGGCTGTGAGATTGCATCTACTTTGGGCTTCAGCAGCAGCCAGAGTTTTACTTAATTTTTCGTTCTTGAGGGAAATGTCGATCACATGAATAAAACCCTACATGGCGTCTGAAAATAAATACCAAAGTGTATGTGTCCATTTTTTAAGACATTCCAAAATGTTCATTCTATAACTCCGTGCATAAATCATAGCCAATAACCCCCATTCTGATTGGTTGAGAGGCGTGCAAAATTATACGATTTACTACATGCTAACTAATGCACGTTCCGACCGCACAAACTAAACTAGGTCACTGCTTCAAACTAAGCATGATACTGTTATGATATAATTTTTTTGAAAATAAGAACGAAGCTGACACTTGTTTAGTGTGTATTTTTTTCATGATAGAATGGCATTTGACCACTCAATTGTTGTGACAATCGTAAAATTTCGCATGCTGATACTTGATTGACACTCACTTTGTTAGTGTCAATAGCATCTCAGCATGCTGAATTATACAATTGACACTCCAATCTTGTGGTCAAATCCTACATTTGACTCCTTTTACAATATGATATCTTTAGAGAGAAAATGTATCTCTTGTCCATACATAGGGATTTTCAATGTGTCACTTTTACATGTTAAAATGACTCAAAAACGGCTGTGTTGTTGTGTTACTTTTAGACCATTTAGAGTCCTCTACTTGGACTCGGCAGCAAGAGTTTTATTTTATTTTTCGAACTTTAGGGAAATGTCGATCACACGGATGTGGTAGACGAGTAAAAATAGGTACAAGTTGAGAGAATCTTTGGTCCAGTAGACGATTGATTGAGCTATTATGCGGCGGCGTCTGCTCCATTCACAATGATAGATGTTCCCACATGCACCTATACACATCATAAAGTGGGTGAGGCCTCCACAATAAAACTGGTTGGCTGGCCATTGCCAATTTCGTGTGTCTGCTGGACAAGGAGGTTCAAACCGCTGCACCCCTTTTATATCTGTGTACATGTATTGTTATGTTGTTATGGTTATGCGTACATGGTTGCGTTGATATGGTTATGTGTACAATGTACATGGGTGCATTGCTATGGTTATGTGTACATGGTTGCGTTGCTATGATTGCAGGCATCGACAACATGGCAGCTGGTGAGGTGGAGATGCGGGCCAAGATGGCGGAGCTGCAACGGCAGTACAAGGAGAAACAGCGCGTGCTGAGTCGCCTCACGCACGGCCGCGGCGGCACCCGGGGCAAGACAGCAGCAGCCGGGAGCTCAGAGTGAGGCTCTATACACGTCATGCTATAGTTATTGCCACATCCCGCCCCCCCAAAATAAAATCATTCGTTAGCATTCAGTGATTTTTCACTAAACAAATATTTTTTACTTTATTAGTTAATTTTGTCCACTACGTCCCATTAATATAGAAAACCACGTTCGTGCGAATGTGTCATACTTGTATGCGGCAAACGCATATCTTATCAGACCAGTCTCAAAAGTACGATTCAGACGAAATAAATTCATGAGCCATCTATAAGTACGACGTATTCAGTATGAATGTTGTATTTTATTTATCATATATTGTGTTTTGGCAACAAATATATAATTATTAGCTTGTTATTTTAATAAGTAAATGCACAAATCTATGTTGTTTAGACAAAGCATCTTAGTTCCTACATCTACAAAAGAACGTTTTTTCAAAATAACTTTGTAGAATTGAACGTAGTACTCCGTGGCCAATTCCTGGAAATCAATGATGATATGATTGATAAAACCTGAGTATCACGTCAGTTTGAAGGAGCTTGATAACTATGTATGGGTTATACGGCAGTTGTAGAGCTTGATAATCCAAGAAATTACATGTCAATGTATAAAAATAATATATACATGCATGCTACCTAACCTTGGACGTAGACGTATGGTTGGATGTTGCCAATAATTTGGGCATGACGTCAACTCTTTTCTAGCATATGTATGAGCAAGAGAGTTCAATCTTGGTTTGGAGAGAAATATGAATAATCGCCACTCGGCACACCTTCATATAGACTGCAATGGTCCATATTTGGGTCCGTTTTTCCCACATATTATTGGCCCCACCAATGGTTTGTTACCTTGATTGGTTCTTTTCATGTCATTATTGAACCTATATTTATGTATACATTATACCACCAAAAGACTTTGATTTAATAGTTGAGGGTCAATACGATAGTGACCTCTGTTAAAAGTAAGCCACGTGAGTGACAGCGTTTTGCGATGATGACGCTGTCAATTGAGTTGAATGTTCCATAATGCGACGTGAAGAGGTGATTTGTCAGTCATAAATCGCCAGAAATGGGACCACGAAATAAGTCGAGAATCACAGTATATGATAGAATTACAGTGGAAATTGTGGTATTTAAGAGACAATAGATTTGGTGAATGGCTCCGTGAATGATTCATGTCACCATTTGGTGGACTGAAAGTGTCACCAATGCAGTGTTAGGGGGCTGCCTCTAATTATGGCTCGGGCGTGGTCATTCTTATCTATAGAGCCAAATGGCGCGTGTGGGATCTATGTAGGCAGTATGATAAATGAACAGAATCTGATTTGATGTGAATGTAACCAGGATGAGGGTAGTACGAAAAAATGAAACATAAATCAATATGGCATATCTGTTTTTTAATCTGAATCCTATATCTAGAAGTGTAAACAACATGAACTTTAATGATATTCTCTCAAAGTTGTCTTGAGTGTGAAAAAATTTGTTGATATGCTAGAATGACGTGGGTGATTCAAAACTACCACATGCTCGCTTCTACGTAGACATAACTGTACACATTTATATACCTAGCTTTAGAATAATAGGTCATGTATTGAATTCCAGCACTGCGTAGGTTGTACAAAGTAAATAGCTTCAGAACTAACAAAACCCTATTGCCGATAAGTGCTTTATTTACAGCCCAACAAACATATAAACCACATATGAGCAGCAGAACTACAACGATCGGCACCATTTTACTGTCTGATCTGTCACAGCTGTGCGTCAAAACAGTTGTACGCGTCGTAGACACTTTGATGATGTTTGTGTATGATATTAACTTTGTCAATGGCAATACGTAGGCCTATTTCGTACATAGCCATGATGCCTTGATGATGTCCCGAACATGCCTGATGGTGTAAAATTAAGCCATTGTGTGTCCGTCTTGTATGACCATCATTAGAGTGTGACGTGAGCATTAGAGTAGAATTTTGTGTTTATTTGGTGGATTAATTTTGTTACAATCGTGTTTGAAATTCAAACTTTGGTACATGTAGTATGTGTAATTTTTATAGACTGTTTAAAGTGTTCACAATGAACACAGCTTCTGTATCTAGTACTTGATTTTTAAATATTTTTAAATATTCCTAGCCGGAAAAAAAAGAAAAGAAAGAAGAAAAGGTAACTTTATTCAATCTTTATGGAATACTTATTTTAGCATTGACTGTTTGTTTTCAAATATTTTAGTCAAGAATTTCATTTTACAGATTGTTTTTTTGTTACGATTGTTGACTAACAAATGAAACTGGAACGAACAGTTGTCATGATACAGATATGCATGGCTCAGCAATTATCTATAAGGCAACCACTTCCTACTCACTCCCATTCATAGTCTACCAGTCAAGGCTGCCAGCTAGGACTAGTCTACATGAGCACCACGGCTCATGGGTATATAAGAGAACCCAGAACCTGACATGACACAGTTTGTTATTATGCCTCTGACTTCAATTATGGTTCATTCTGTATTGAATTAAAAAGTCAAAGACATGATGCAATTTGACTTTGTATCCATGGTACTTGAAAAATTTTCACTGTCCATTTTCATATTCTGGAAGGTCCTGTAACATGCACAAACTTCCAGTTGCATTCTAGATCTGTGCTACAGCTGGATGTAATAAGCACAATGTGTGCAGATCTTGACACTTCCATTTTATGTTTCTAAATTGTTGCTCGATATGACTGTTGCCTACATAACATCGAAATCAATCAAATTTGAATATTTTGTGTTTAACATTTTATATGTTTAAATGTGATACTATTTCAGTATTTATGCATACTTATGATTCTCCGCTGTATTTTTCTACATGTCACGTTTTCAATGTATGTACAACGTATAAATTTTAAATGGATACATGTAATCTTAATCTGAAACAGTCTATTCACATTTTCACTTTTATCGTTGTTCCAGTGACAGTCGTTCAAAATCGAAGAAGAGGAAACATTCGACGGCCGCGCGGAGCGGCGAGGATTGTCAGCCCGCCTCCGTCAGCTCACCTGCGTCACCCAGCCCACTTGCACTTAAGAGAAGCAAGTCCACAGAGGCCAAGGGCAAGGCCAGTGTGTTGGTGGGTGCAACAGTTTATACTTTATTCCTTAATTAACTGCAGTAGAACCTCTTATTAAAGCCATGTCTATAAAGAGGCCACGTCTACAATGAAACCATTACTCGCAGTCGCAAGCCTTCATTAAGAGATTGCTGTGAATTTCGACAGAGAGACCACCTCTCTTTTGCGACCACTTGTAGCCATCCAATAGGGGGTCTTAATTGAAAGGGTCTATGTACCAATAATGGTACAAGTGAAAGGACAACCTGCCAGCCCTGTACTAGCCGATTTTACCCACAGCTCATTTGAAAAGTTCATGGCAAGATGTGTGGCCTACTTTTTTAGGACTGTCATATTATCATGATTAGAATATAACATATTGTGAAAGCCGCTTAATTTTCAATGTGGTGAGTCGTTCAGGAGAAAATGTTCGTTACTTTCATAACCTGTTTTCAGACTTGTTGTTTCTAAGAGGTTGCTCATTTGTTGGCCAAACATTTAACTACTACAACTTGAGGGGATTACAATGAATGACCCAGGCAAATTATGGTACATAATATATGTCGCAAATCTCATAAAAACCCAGTAAAACCCAGCAAGAACATGAAAAGACTGGAGTGAGCACCCAGGTCAGTGTGTAAATCCCCTGATATGGTGGTTCACAAAGTGTATACACATTACACTTTATACCCCGCGGTTCAACCAGATCAAGCTTTATGGCTACACCCAAGTTATGAATGACCTGACTCGAATACAGGACAACGTTGGGTAAGCTGTATCTTGGAATGGTGTTTGGTGTAAGGCAGGATGGAGCTATGGTGGCTATTGATGTGGAAATTGAACTATGAAGTTACCCAGACTAAGAGACTAAAGCTGATAGTCTTGGACTATAGTGGTACAGACTAGTAAGACAAAGTAAAAAGTCCAGGCAATGGTGAACATGATAAACTTCTAGACCTCCCAGTCATCCCATATTGAGACCCTATTTGTTCACCAGCAAGTATATATATCCATGAATCTCTAGATATTGACATTTAATAATTGAAAAAAGATGGTCTGTTGTAGAAAACAATCTTAGGTGTAAAATATGACCAGCAGTAAGTGTAATATAGGCTTTGTTGTAACATTGATTGGGGAGAAATGTGAAAGTCGTGTACTGTTAAAAACCGGGTCAAGGACACTACTGTCTGCTCATTGTCAGGGTGCCACAGTCATTGTTTGACAGGTGCGTTTCTCAAGAAATTTTCACAAGTGAAATTAACTTCCTATGAAGACCACTCATAAAAAAGATCATCTGTATAATAAGAGGATTGTTACAGTTCCAAACCCTGATAAAGAGACATCCTCGAGGCCAGTCCCGGGAATCCAAATATTATTGAGGTTCTACTGCAGTAAGTTTACAGGAGCATATTTTATGGCCCTGCTCAATCTGATATTCACTGGCCACTACATACAACCTCCCGAGGACTGCCTTGGAGTGGGTTTCACGGAATTGGATGATCAGTTTGATCGATGCTCAGGGGTTGGAACAAGCTTTGTGCATTAGCCGGAGTGTACATACAATGTGACTGCTGGGTCAGGAGGAAGGGGGAGGGGTGCGGGACTTTATGATACCCACATATAGTGTACAGTAGAACCTCTATATTAAGACTTCACAGGGAGGGGTAGCAGATTGCAAATGCTCTATATAGTGAAGGTGGTCTTTTATTTTTGAGGTTTGAGGTGGTCTCTCAATGGACTTTTGGGCTGTAAATATGGCCTTGTTATACATGTGGTCACAATCTAGTATGTACTGTTGAACCTGTATTATATGGCCATGCGAGGTAAGTGCATTCTGAATACAGAAGTGATCTATTTTAAAAGTTTAAGACGGACTCATAATGGACTTTGGGATTGCAAACATTGTCATTGTTCTTATTATGGAGATGCTCTTATTTGTGTTTTTACTGTACAGTATAAATCACAATTAAAATCACCTCTATAAAAAGACCACCTCTACAATTAGACCACTTTTTCAATGCCAAGCCTCTGGAGATCAAATCTATGTAGACAACTTGAGGCCAGCCCCAAGGTGATCATAATAGAGAAGTTCTATCCATCACCAGACATGTGTAGGATCTCCCTGGTCCGAAGTGGTCAAAATAGACAAGTAGTCTGTTTATTGAAGAGTATTTGATGCGGTATTGGTCTTGTCATAAATGGGTATCTTTGTATGGATCTGTTCATCTCAATAGAGAGGTTGCACTGTAACCTGACAGATGCGTAGGAATCTCCTTGAGCAAAAACTGTGTCAGTAAACAGCTTGCTGTGCATACATTGACCGAGTTTATCTGGTTGGTTGTTTGTGTTGATGGCTGTTTATGAATGGCCGTTGTGGTGAACGTAAACAGTGTTTATGGCCTCGTACTTTTGGGACCCACTTATATTTACAGTCGAACCTCAAATTAAGTTGAGCTATAGCAAGAGATCACCTCTATAATAAGACCACCTCTATAACAATAAACCTCCATAATGAAACCACCTCCTGATGGAGACTTCTTGAGATCTGTCCCTGTGAGTTTATGCTAGAATTCCTCTCTCATATGATGAATCCAGATCTATTTGTATGAGACAAATTTAATTTGTGATTTCTGGTGCACAGCATGGAAATAAATAGACATGATCACAATGACGTTACAAGTCGTCACTGTGCGCCCGGGAAAGTCCCCCCCCACCCCCTCATGGGTTAGCACATTGGTCCATATGTCTGGTAGTCTATGTCTGCCCCCATCCCTATTCACGCCGCTGGGGTCTTTCCCGCGCGCTCAGTGACGACTCGTGATGTCATTGTGATCAAGACAGGAGTTCCTGTTGAAAGCTCAATGTAAATAATTCAATAACTATATGTGCAAGCTGTCCTATATCACACATGTAATATTGCAAGTCATTGTACACTAAATATGCCAAGTATTTTGAGAAAAGTGTTTTTGATACATGTCAGTCAGAACATAACCAAAGCCAGTTGCATCTGTGGATGTCCTTTGAATGGGGCTTTGAAGAGGTAGTCGAGATTCTTTTTTAATTTACGCAAATCTGTAATGTATATGGGCCTTCATTGCAGTGTGCCTTTTAACATAAGCTGTATAACTTAAAACTGTTGTGAGAGAAAATGCACTGACAGCAAAAATCTCATCACATTAACAGCCACAGCAAGGTAATGGCTGGAACGTGCCATTATCACTACTTATTGGCTGCCAGTGGTAAACAAAGCTGACCCAGAAATAACTCATTATCTTACAATGGCATGGTGGTTGTGACCCACTTTCAGAGGTGGTCAATGGTGTTCTAATACAGAAGAAACTTAGGGCAGTGGAAACTCAAATCTTTATATATAACAGTAAAATGCTAGAGATAGACACTGTTTGAGATTACCAGGCAATATCTGTTCATAATGCAGTTGAATTGAAATTAAAGTGAACTTGAGATAACAGAAATATCTAGATGAAGAGGTTGTACTGTATCTCATTGTTTAAAAGTAAAACAGAGAAAATATTAAGATACATTGGAACCTCCAATAAAGACCACCTGTATATTGCTTATCTTGAATTTTCTGTTGTCTCGAGGTTAGTTTAATTTCCCTTCAACTATATGATGTACACATATTGACTGGCTATGTTGAGCATTTTTCTATTTTCTTTACAGCTTTGAGATAACGAGGAAGTAATGGCACCACACAGAACACTATGATAATCAGTTTTTTCATCACTATAAATAATATAAAAGTGAGATCTGATGAAAATGATGGTTGTAAAATGAGCGGCTTTAGATATTCTTATTCAATATAGGGGTTCGTTATTTTTGTGCTAGATGATTATCTTATTACAAATAAGCCTGTCTCTGAACTGTAGTAAGCATAAGTCTCATAAGTTGTGACACACGCCCCCATAATGACGACCCATACATCTACCACCCACTCCATGATAAGGCCTATTGACAGCACCATTAATCACAACTATCTAAATCACCCACGTTACAGTGTGACCAGACTATCTGGACATGTATAAATGTTAACCTTTCCTCAAGATGATTTGTGAGCAGATAGCAAGTTTTCACTACACTAAGATAGCGTTTGCACTGTATTAGTGTGTGTTTACGAGGCCCATTGACCCAGTTCTCTACATAGAGCGGCCACGGCCACTACAAACCAAGGTCATGTATACAATATAGTGTGAAACCTCAATACATGAGGATTATAATTTATGACTTAAGGACCATCATGGGACTCAAGTGTGAAAGTTAATTTCCAGTCAGAAATGAGAAAAAAAGTCATTGAGTTAAATTAATATATCTTGCATCATATAGGAAAAAATAATAAGACGATTCCCTATTTGTGTTGAAGTTTTTTTGCATATCAACATACAGCATCAGACATTGTAAATATACAGAATGAAAGAAGTGTGACCGAGATGCCGTTTGTTCTTCCAGAGCCCCAAGTCGACATCATCATCATCCTCCAAGCGTGTGACGTCCCCGGCCCCCAGGAGCCAGGCAAGCGTGACCGGCGCCCCCCACACGCCTGCGACAGCCGCCGGGCGCGCCAACACCAAGACAGGTGCGTGGCGATATTGTCGCATCATTGTTCGCTCAGATTAAATTGCATCAGCGCGCACTGGCACCAACTGTCGTCGCCTCAATGGACTCGTAGAATTAGAAACAAAACGAACAAGATATTTAGATATTTACACTGCTATTATTGATAAGGTAAAACAACATCATTGATTATAGAAAGTCTATTCAGTTCATTGAGTATTTGTGTCACATCTGCTTGTGTTGTGTTATTTATGCTACTGTCAGACATTGCGGATAATTGAAGCCAAATGAACTTTGATATTTTAGTCTCCTCTCCTACCGCATAGTATGTTGTCCAGGATTAACATTCGTGACTATGAGTAGGGCACGAAATAATGCCAACCCGCTGACCCTGTGCCAGTCACTCTTTAGCCAGAGCCAACTGTTTTAAAGTTCTGGCTACCTTATTAGGTACTTATACTTATTAGGTACTGGTACTTATTAGTGGCTTCCAATATGAACAAGATTAAGGACCGGACACGTTTTGTCTACTTTTCATGTTGTCGTATGGTTCTAGACGACAGCTTTAGAAAGCTGGACTTATTTCATGTTGAAGCAATATAGTTTACACCATAAAAGTAGCAGTTTTCAAGAACGTGTGAAATAATACTACATGCATGTAGGCCAAAACATCCGTTATATATTACAATATGAACCTAGACCCCTGTAGACAATATTACATAAGCGTACTACATCTACATCCGTATCATACGTGTGACAAAACAATATAGCAAATAAAGTACTACAGACTGTAAACAGTACCACATGATACACAAATAATTGATTATTTTACTTTAAATGCAAGCATCTGCTCTTTTATGCCATGATTTCTAGCTACCATTGCCAATTCTGCACCAAACAATGTAGCTATTAAGTGAGTCAGTTTTGATGAAAGGAAGCTATAGAACAAACGTTGGGTTTGATTTATTTTGGTACCACATATAGCTGTCAGCCCCATGGTCCATGAGCAAGCTTTCATGAGCTTCATCCCCTGATGGTGAGACTGGGGCAAAATATGTACATCACACACGCAAGCGTTCGATTTATAACCATATGTATAGATCAATCAAACGTTCATGCATTTTTTATGATCTGCGCAATTTACAGGAATTGTTTATAGTTTTTCCTTAAAAAACACAATAAAATTAGGAAGGAAAGTCATTGAATATGGACAAGTTACAGTTTTGTTGTTACTTAATGAGACATCTATACAACACTATTTTTAACCATCTATTAAATTATTCATTGTCTAGGGTCCTAAAACAAATGCAATCACATGAATAAATTCCTAGATACAGGATATATCTGTCAACTATAAAATATGACAGATGTACTTTACAGGAAAGCTCAAAATTTTGCCTTTATTGATTTTACTCCTTTCTGATAGGCGCATGAACCTAATTCTCATGTACACCAATGAAGAAATCATTTTTTGGACTAGTCTTAATTTTTTTGTTTTCTATTGAGATCAGTTGAGGCCATTCCTGTGGCTCTCCTAATAGATAGATTCTACTGTACTGACCTCAATGCAGTGTCATAACAAAGCTTAAGTGTCCAGGTAACATAATAGGATTGTGGCATGATATGATAGAGGTTACTTCTGGGAAAGCCCAATCAATGGTGGTGTGTCTATGATTCCATATTTGCTATAGCATGTTACTTGTGAATCCACTTCAGACACCGGTATGCTAATCCTCCATGAGCTCTAGTTTGTGAGTGTGGGCCTTAGTTGAAATTTTCCGGGTTTTAACCATGATAGACTGGTATTCTTGTTACAATAGATTAGAGGTCCGACAGTTTGTCAAATGATCAACATCAGATTGGTTTTGGGTTTGAGTCGGTTACAAAATGAATATTCGATTAATCAAACACATATTCTACTGTGTCTTTGGCATCATATACCGGCTCGTGTGGACCAGTCGGACGTCTCTTTGACGCTTAACGTCTGCTGTAAATGGTCTGACATTTTCCGTAATCCATTTCACGTCGGATGTTATGGGAATTTTTCAATTCCATATTCCCAGACCAATAACATTCACTGTTTTTTCTATATGTGTGACATGCATTGTCACTCCCGTTTATACATCCCATTGGGTGCACATGTTTATTTCTTTGTGTACTGTAGAAAAATAGTACTGGACACATTATGTATGGGATAGAACATATGTACAGCTAAACCCCGATATAACGCGCCTCGATTTTGAGCGAATTTCTGTGTTACGCGGATTGTCCGTGGACCCCATTTATTTTATATTCTTATACGTGTATATCCTTATATATGAAAATATTGTCAAAAATACCCTTTATGCAAGTTGTTTACCTTCGAAGCAGCCATAATGGCGCACAAGGAAACTTGCTGCGAGCATGTGCAATCATTTTCGTGTTTAGGTCTAACACCACGCGATCTCGACCAATGGCAGCGCAGCACATAACGCACTTTCGGTGCTAACGTGGTTCTCAAATTATGGACCCCAATGTCCGCGTAAAATCGAGGTTTAGCTGTATAAGGAATGTTGCAGAAACATCACCATGTCAGTCAACCGTGGTTCGTTTTTAGTATGTAAAAACCGTAACCAAACTTAACCGTAACCTTCAACCTCAAGAATATATTGAAATGGCTTCTATTTTCTTGTACTGTACATTCATGTATAAAAGCCCGCAAGTACAATCCGAAAAAGTGCTGTTGCAGGGCATTTTTCAAAATTGCAACAAAATTCACTTGTAGGCCCATGGGGTCTATGTTTGAAACGTACGGCCATACACGTTGGTTGATCAAACATATATATAATCAACATGTTTCTTATATTAGATGGCATATTACATGGCTCAGAGGTGTAGACATGCAATTACATTCCTATCTCTGTTCTCTATAGTTAGCACATTCCTACCACTATTGACATAGCTCAGACAGGTTTTTTAACCCTAAGCTTCTGTTTACGATATCAAGTGACTGTGACGGTAATTCAAACTCATGAGTGTTGTGATTAGTAGATTATTCTAAAAACCAAGCCATAGAATTGAGCCTGTGCCATGAATCCTGTTCAAATGGAGCTAAGCTCCGTGATACTTGGTGTAATCCAATGATACAAGTCTAACTGATCCATACATCTGATCCAGATTAGCAGCATATTGTGTGGAAGAAGCCGTTTCTGGTTCAAGGTCGAGTTGGCAGTGTGTCCTTGCACGGCAGACGGATTTATGTCATTTTTAGGCGAACGATATCATTTTGTCTGATTAAAAATTATTATGATTAGTCAAAGGAGCTGCATTTTTAGCTTTGAATAAGCTGATATTTTTATAAGATGTGTTTTCAAACAGAAACATCAATTAATGTAGCTTTCATTATTGGTGTCAAAAATGGCTTAAATATATACAATTTAATGTTGAATAACTGAAAACATATTCACAACCAAGAAAATTGCAAAATGTAAAAGTCCTGTCTGCTTTCAAAGCATCAAGACTAAGAAAATGCAGGATGGAAAAGTGCAATTTGTTGGCTTTTTTGGTGTCACTTTTATCTTTCCCATTCTTTAAGCCTTCTACTCGTGCCACTTTGCATTTATCTTTATGCCTATTTTAGTGCGTTTTTCCAGGCCAAGGTTTGTAGATTATGTACAGGGTTAAAAAACTAGATTACTCAGCCAAAGTTTTCATGAGGCATTCCGTACGGACATTGCTATATGCATAAAAACCATGTACTTTCATGGTGGACTTATGTATTGGTATTTGCAACTGTGATATTAGTAAACTCTGGAAAATGTGATTTATAGATGGATTGCACATATAGTAGAAATTCTCTAGTTAGATCACCCACTGGACTGAACTCAAACGGTATAAATACAGAGGTGTTGTCTATGGATGCTCCTGATCCATGCATGAATTAACCAGTTTCAGGCACACTTTCATCAACATATTTTATAATCTGATTTCATATTTCGAGTCATGCATTAGGCAGTATTTCACACTTGTTAATGTTTCATCAGTTTCTACAGAGCAATCCATCAAATGTAACTGCGGTTAGCAAATGTATATTATGATATCATCTATGTAGCTAACTGATAATAGTACATGTATGGCATATTGTATGCTCAATACCCATCTGCATTCATTATGCATTAAAACAGGCCTTATTTAATGCAAATTGCATATTCAACCATAATATAAGTACGATATCAAGTGGTTGCTGTATGCCTAACAGCAATTATTGACCCAATTCATGAACGTGAATTTTTACGTACCACGTTATTTTGACACTGAGGCTCTTTACCAAACGTTGAATTGAACTTGCAATGTATGTAGCACAACAAAGGAAGAGAACTGTTTTGCGTGTAGAAATTCACGTATAGTAGCGTTTTGTACATTGTCGTGGTTACGTCGTAATTCAACTCGTTCCGGATTCAAGATGTCTTTTGAAAATAGACCAAACATCAAGAACGTGGGCATGAAATTCAACATGTTTTTGCTAGGTCCATTCAATCCTTAGAATGTTAGAAGCTACTGGGTACACCGCTGTACCATGTAATAGATAAATGCAATCAAATCAGTGCAAATATGTACACAGCCATAAAATGTTGGTTACTCACTTTAATCTTTGACTCAGCCCGAGCTCACTTGATGCCTTTGTGGGTTTCTGGCCCAATGTTCTCCTCGGCTCGCACAATGTGGGTCGTGCTGGGTTTCCAGACGTATTGCTCACGCTGCAAGAATACATTTGTCATACTAATAATGCTGTGGGTATAGACAAAGGTCAAAGTACTGGCAAAAATCCAAACCAAGAATACAAAGAATACAGACCAAGAACACAAGTCCGTCTGTTCATGTTAGTGGCTCATTTGGACATATTGCTCTCATATTGACCATGTGCCTTTGAATATCTGCATGTCTGCGTATGTTAGTTAGAACACAGCCTTAACAGTAATTGGCAGGATGTGCACCATTTGTGCCTGTGATTGGTTGAAATGGCTTTCATAAATGTGCCTCCTACCAGGATTAGTTGAGGGGTTTGAATTAACACTTCTATCTATTGAAATTAAGTCTGGCTAGATGAGAATACACTTAAGTGCAAACCACAGATAGGGGTCTACCATAGATTCCCGTGGGTATATTATATTTAGGACTTGGATTTTGTGGCGCAAAAATCAATTTCCAATCAATTTCCGGGCTTAGTTTGTGTTTGAATCAAGTCCTGATATATGGGGATAAATGTGGGCCGCAGACTTGGTGGTTTTGTAGATAAGTACAACGTCAGGTTATGTGGGGATCACACCTCAGTGCTGCCGTCTGGTGGCGATGGTCGTTACTGGAGTTTCCACTATCCAGTCTAATCATAATGAGTTGGTTATTTCCAAAGGGATTGTGTGCATTTTTATAAAATCTTGGTAATATTTTCCCCAACAGTCAGACAATCTCTGTGAAAGTTTCATAGATATGGGACAAGTATTTCTTGTAGTTTCCCATACAGTCCTATGTATTCAACCACACGTGCAACAAACACTCGCACACATATAAGTGAAGTGAAAGTCTGACCTTCCAGGGAGCTGTGGATAAGAAGTCAGCATGATAAAAATTGAATTCTGTTTGAAGCAATCATCCAAGTCAGATTCATACCTTGGTATCACAACTCTGTAATTCTACATACAAAAACATTGACAGTTTTGCCAACTTCTGTTGGCATTATTGGAATTACCATCTGCACATATCAGGCGACCATGTTGAAAAGCATTATCATGTTGTCCTTTCAGAGGGCGTAGCTCCGTCTCGTGGTCAGCCACCGTCAGTGACCAGCAGCAGCAGCGGTCAGTCCGAGGACGACAGTCACGCAGGTAACACTCATCACAAGTTGTAATGTGACAAATGTGAAATTTTCGCGCAAGCCTGTAAAGCTTTGGATGGCCGTGGATTGAGACTTCTGACCTGATCTATCTTACAGACCCGGTCAGTGATATGTAGTCCAGCGTCCTACCAATCACACAAGCCACATAACATACTTAGAGACATCTTCCAACTTGGTCAGCATTTTAATCCCCTTCAGGATTCAGGCTCTCCCCATGATATCTGCTTCGTGGTGCCACTGAAACGTGTCTGTACTTCAACCCAAACATTGCTAAGCCGTCAGGCGTGTGCATGCCACCCGAGAGTGAGGTCACCGTGGCCTGGGGCTACTTTTGTCAATATTTCTAACAAAATTGAATGAATTTTGCTAGTTTCTAAGCAAGTTGAAAAGTTTCAGAAAGATACCAAAAATATAGCAAGATAGGTATTAATGGCATGTTAAATGGTATTCTCATATGATTCTAGATCTTCTTAGAAGATGTGTTTTCCATGTTTATCATATTGACTACTCGGAATAGTATCCAATTCCTCCTGGAACCAAAAGGATGCCCTCAGTTATTCTTTGTCCTGATAGCTCTTAAATGATACTCAATTGAAGTTATTCAAGGATAAATCCTTCAGAAGACAATAATGTTTTAACTCCATGATGTCTCTTCCAGAGGAGTCTCTAGACACAAAAACTTTCCCTCGTTCTAATCGTCAAGGCCTCGTGATAGTTCATTAAAGATGTATAATAAGTGATGTTAACCGTTCGTCTCTTCCAGAGGAGTCCCCAATGCCTCCGGGCCCCAAGAACCTGCCGTTCTCACCAGGTTTCAAGACGTCGTGGGGGTCTGGGGCTGCGGCGGGGCGCCTGCCGCCCCCGCCTGCACCGCCCCGCGCGGCCTCCACCCTGAGTCGCCTCACCAGTGTCGCCGCCGTCACCAGTGCTGCGCTCAAGTCCAAGAAACGCAAGATCGGTAAGTCCTGTGCCAATCTTAAATTGCAATGGGGGGTTTGGGGGCCATTTACAAGCAGCAGGTGAAACATGGTGATAGAAATGCTGCTTTCTCAAACCTTCACAAGTGCATGTCCAGAGGTTTGGTTGGTGAGGGTAGACATGAATAACTGGGTTATTGTAAATAAATGCTAGCCTGCCAAACATTCTACTTTAGTATGAGGATGATAGCCAGTTCAGGGAAGTAGAAGTAACAGAATGATGGGGATTTTGAATGTATTTGCCATAGGGGACTTTCATTAGAATATATAACTGAAATGTCTTCTCACAGATTAGAATGTTAGTACATAACAGACACTTAATCAAGTGATTGAAACAACTACAGTATTTGATGCATGTAGTAGAAACACAAAGCTCTGTTTTTCATGTCCCTGAAATCGAATTTCAAATCTACTGCTGTACACTTCAGTTTCCGACCCTAAACTGGAGAACGGGGGCAAATGCGACGGGGAAACAGCAGCGACGATGCCCAAGAAATCCAAGCTCCAGAACGGCTCCAGCAATAGCAGCAGCAGCATGCGGCCGCTCAAAGTGGAGACATCGGGAGGCGGTGGCAGCGGCGGCAACAAGACATCGTCGTCGGGGGTAAAGACCTTGTCGTTCCTGCACTCGTTTGACCAGCACCGGCACACTTTCAAGAAGGCGCGCGTTTCGGCTCCGTCCACGCACCCTTCTTCTACTTCGTCTGTTGTTACTTCTGCGTCGCCGGCGGTAGCGGCAACCATCGCTGTTGGCAATGGGGTGGTTGCCACGGCGACCGCCTCCTCCTCACCTGTTCTGTCTCCTGGTCCCACCAAGGTAACGTGGGACACCGGACTCCGCAATGTCACATGAGTCTTGGCTGTAAAGTTTGCGACTTGTATTCGTGTTACGTCAGCAGGCATCTGCGCTACATGTTGTTCTTGGATAAAAAAAATCCACCTGTTGAGATTTTGATAAATTAAAGGTTGTGAGGATTGCAAATTTATGTGATCAAATATGTATTGTGTCCAAAAACTAGTGGCGTATTTATAATCTAAAGGGTAGCCTCAATTGTTTCATTCATTGGACATGAAATTCAATGAAAAAATGAGTGGGGTACCGATGATTATAGCCCCATATGAGTCAACTTGAACTGAGAAAATAAGACTTTTTGGTACGGGATTAGGAAAGATTACAAAAAATTGTATAAAATACAGGTATGTCGCATACAATGCCAAGAATCATTTGACAAAACATACGGGTTTGGAATGGAACAGGCTTTTTTATGTTCTATTTTCACATGCTTTAAATGTTATTTAGTTTTAGAAATACTGAAATCACTTTACTATTACACTATGTTCAACTCTACATTTATATTGAATTTTAAGATATATGTTCAATGATTGGTGACTTTTGTTTGGATTTTTAATCGTTATGTTTATGGTATTATTTAGGTTACATTACTTTGTTGTCCTTTGCATTATCTATATTGTAATGTTTCCATAATCAATGTTTCATGTCCACATGAGTTTTGTTACTTCTTAATCAAAGAGAAATTCACTTATCTGTATACTTAATCTCATTAAATTTCTACAGTATATTTCATGGGCCATACTGTTGTAAATAAAAATCATTTGCCTAGCATATAAAATCAGTGCTACAACTCATACTGATTTTTTAGACCTATTTATTGCAGAGCTTATATTACAATGAAATTTTAACACAACGTCACCGTTTCCGGCCTGACGTAGACAAGAAGCCGGCATCATCGTCCAGTTCAGGAGTGTGGAATCAGTGAGACTATTTTTTGATTTTAAAAACTTCATCACAATGTCCCCATTTGCAGTCTGACGCAGACAAGAAGCCTCTGTCGTCGTCCAAGTCGTCCGTGTCCGCGCTGGAGGCATTTGACGAGTGGAACCGGCGGCGCAGTGAGAGGATCTTCCTCAACGAGGCCGGAGTCACGTCTCCACAGGTACGGCTGTGTACTACCCTCCCATTCATGCCTGCAAATAGCTGCTAACATGCATAGCTTTAACGAAATGCAAACTCATTAACTATGTATATACACAATGTAATAAAAATGTAAACAAGGTTCATTTTAAACAATAATAAGGTTTAATGATAAGGTTTATTTAGTAGAAAACCAAGAGTACCAGGTGTTATGTATATACTACATCATAGTATTAGGTACGACTATATTTAGCTATTTACGGTCATCTAACTATGTTTGCATTGTGCCATTACTAAATTTGCATTATGACCCTCTTAGACTGAAATAGCAATAGAATTTGTCAATAATTCAAACCAACCAGCCAAAGCAATATATAACAATGGGTGAAGTTTAAATTTGAAAGCACTTGCCCTTGGTCAAGTACTCCCTGAGAATGAACATTTTGTACTTTCCTTTGACCTTAGAGGGATCAAATTTTGCGTGAGTGGGATCAAAAGGTGAGTGCACAGGTTGTTAGTACATTTACAGTTCTGTTTTTTCCATTTGCAATTAAAATAGAACAAAGTTTTTTGTTGATTTGATTTAATAAGTAAGAAGAAAGTGCAGGAATACAAAGTTGAACAAAATTGACAAATGCGTCTTGCAGTTAAAACAGTATGTGCATTGATTGCAGACATAATATTTACATGGTTGGGAAATTGTGCAACACTAAAGCAGTGTTGTGGTACAACTTTTACAAAATAGCAGATATTGCACATACACATTGAGCCCAGTAATACAATATTAACTGGTTTTGTCAAAACATGCTGCTGACTGAACTAAAGTTTAAACTGCTTATAAACTGCTACAGTTGAAGCTCGAAAAATACCAGGAAAATAATGGATTTGCGTGTTTGTAGAGATGCTTGCCCATCGGGAAAGATACAGAATCAAAACCATTTCCTGGGGGATGATTATACTTTCCTGGGGCCATCTGGAAGCTTTCACTTCGACGCCTGTATAATCACTTAAGAATCTACTGTCTGATTTCAGGTACGGAACTCCATCTCTCCGTCCTTCCCCACCCCTGCAGCCCCCGGCACCGCGCTGACTGCCAAGTCTCCGCGGCCCACCTCCACCTCCCCCGGCCCGCACCCCGTGGGAGGCCTGCTCGGGCTGGCTGGTGGCAAGACGGCCAGCGGCGGGCTGGTCACTCCCGCAGCACTGAAGGAGAAACCGGCCAAGCTCAGGTCCCCCGGCCACGACACTGGGGACAAGGTGAGAAGAGCTTCGACAACGGCTCGTTTGACAGTTTTGCCATTTTTGGGAAGCTCAATGATTGGCTTTGGGCGTATTACAGCTGGATCTGTTGATCGTGAACTCTGGTAGTTGGAATTTATGGAGTATGCGAACAGTTAGCCATTTCCTTGCATGTTACTGTACACAATAAAACACTTTAATGATTGGAAATTTTAGCCTTGAAATATTTACTACGTTCAAGGTCGGATTAAATTGGTCCAGCTCTAAGTATAAAATGCCCATACAATATTGCTTCTTGCGAAAGCAATGAAAAAATGATTGCCATTGAACGAGGCAATATAGCAGCGCAATAAAGCTACCAAAATGAATTTCTTCTCTTAATTACAGCAAATGTATGGCTGCTGTTACAGGTGAAGAAGAAACCCTCGTCCCATCCCCACGCGTCATCTGCCATGTCGCCCAAATCTCCCGCCGCCTCTGCTGGGAGAACTGTCGCTCCGCTCGTCCTCAAGATGCCTCCATCATCACCCGCAGCCACAGCGGCACCGCCGAACTCCGGCAGAAAAACTCCTAGCAGCAAGCCAGCTAGCTCATCATCGTCTAGCAGCAGCAAGACTCCTAGCACAGCTAGCAGGACGCCAAGCTCTGCTAGCACCAACGGAACAGGCGCCAAAACCCCGAGCAAACAGGTGTGTGTCATGGCTCAAAACTGACTTTTATGTAAGCAGGCAAATATGCAAATTAAATTAGCTTGATTTGAATGACTGCAAGTACAAGATACTTGATATATTTGAACTTTATGATGTGTATTTTCGTAATGAGATTGGTAAATGTGACACAAATATTGTTTTAAGAATTTGTAAAGAAAAATTAATTAGACAAGATGCTATTGATTGGTATAATATCCTTTGGGACGATTCAGGATTAGTAATAAGCTTAGAACATATAGAACTTTTAAAACTGAACTTGTACTATCAAATTATGTAAGTTTAAATATACCTTTGTATAAGAAAAAGATTTTTAGTATGCTAAGATGTGTGAGTTTGCCATTGGTGATTGAAAAGGGCAGACAGTGCCGCCCAGTTATGCCACTGAATGAAAGGTTGTGTAGGCATTGTCATTCCAATGTTGTGGAAGATGAATTTCATTTTGTTATGCAATGCAATCTGTACGAAGATCAGAGATATGAACTTATGCAACATTTACATAGTATAAATGATGATTTTTATAATTCGAATGAACAAGATAAGTTTATAAGTATCATGCAATGTGGAAATTATAAAGTGATAAATATTGTATTTAAAAGGTTCATGCGTAAGTTACTATATCTTTAGTGATGGCTTGATTTTAAGTAGACATTTTGAGTATAACTTGATTTTAATCCAGTAAGGTGTATACTTTTTTAATATGATAAAAGAATTGTGGTTGCAGGCTAAATGGAGGTGTTGTAACTAGTGTAATAAAGGTTTTTAAAGTTTTTAAGGTTTTTATTGGTATATCATCATCATGAACGGTTAGAACTTCCGGGTTCTGTCCTCGCAGGATTCCCCTGCATACCGCAACATGTTTTTGTCATTGCCTTGTAGGAGGTACGGTCAACACATAGTTCAATCAGTTTTGGAATGTTATTTTTATATTTTATGTTGATGTTGATTTTCAGTTCATTAAAGTCTTTTGTTGAGTATCTAGCCAGGATGTTTTTGGTCTACCTCTCTTGTTCTTTCTTGGTTTGATAGCTTCATTGAAGGCTATTCTAGCTGGTGTTTCTGCTGGTATATAATGTATAACAGTGTCTAGTATGCCAAATTTGGCAGTATGTCTGTTTTAACAATAATTGAATTCACTGTTTTAGTGTATGTACAAGGACATTTGACACTTAAATAAACAATTTTACTACTACTACTACTTGAAATATTTTGAGTGTTGCATTTAGGAAAATTAACGTCAATGTGCCTATTTACAGTCGCAATTCAATGTTATCCATTCTCAACAACTTAAATGACACCAGATGATTGGCATGCTTGTCACACTTTACCACCTTTCTCAACTCCCAAATGGCCCACAGTAAGTGGCATGGTTATTACGTACTGATGCGTTCATTCTTCCGCAGTTGAGCGACGGGGCGAGTCGTCAGCCCGACAAGACGCGGTTCCCGCTGGAGCCTGTGGCGGCGCCACCCGCTGGCGATGACGACGACGCCAGCAGCAGCGACTCGGACGACAAACCGCTGTCTGTGTACAAACACGAGCGCCCCACCACCCCAGGCAACCACCCAGCCACAAACACGAGCACCCGAGGTTTTTGGACAAGAGGGGTGGCAGAGGTGCACAGAATCTTGTGGGCTTTTGCTTGGGATTGATGGCAGACATACAAAAAAGCACCCTAAAAACAAAATACTTTGGTGGAAATGGGGGTTGGAGGGAGGGAGGGCAACCCAACCACTGGATCTGCCCACGTCCATGTACTTGTGTGTGTTTGACATTGTGATTTTGATATGGGGGATAGAACTGTCTGGGGTTAGGTTTATGCTCGACAAGCCACCGGGTTCAAGCTGCAAGTGTGTGACCTGGTTGTGGGCCTCTGCATTCTGATGACCCATTGTAAGCCCCGCTGTTGTTTTTCAGAGCCGCGATCGTGCGTGATGGCGGCTGAAGACCTAGTGGAGGGCCTCCGCGTTCTCATGTTCATGGACGGACTGTTCTATGAGGGCCAGGTCAAGGCCATAGAACCCCCCGACGTGTGAGTAACCTTTACCACTTGAATTTATCTATTCAAAGTGTTCAAATAGATGAAAAGGTTTCCTGCAATTGCTAAGAACAACACAAACTCACTCACATGCATGTCTGGATCATGATTCCCTGTTATATTATCAATTTTCAAACTTACTTTCACATTTCTATAGAATGCATATTTCTACCACGATTGACATAGCTGAAGACAGGTTTTACAAACCTAAGCTTCCATTTGACTATATAAACTTCGAACTCATCACCAAGTATTATGAGACCAGAACGATTCGGTCATCCCAAGACGCGAGCTGTCAAAACCAGTAGAAATATGCTAGAGGAAGCAATGTTTGTGCGACGAAGTTTGAAATGAATTCTT
Source organism: Streblospio benedicti (assembly GCA_019095985.1). Classification (NCBI taxonomy): domain Eukaryota; kingdom Metazoa; phylum Annelida; class Polychaeta; order Spionida; family Spionidae; genus Streblospio; species Streblospio benedicti. The sequence goes on along the minus strand of CM032669.1, from coordinate 27,491,077 downwards.
CAAGCATTGGGAAACACACACACACACATATATATATATATATATAGAGAGAGAGATTCCAATATAATTGATAGAAAACTAGTTCATTTTTACTGTGAAATCGTCTGTTTCATGCAAAAGTCACATTTCTCTTACACCAAAAGAATACACTGTATGGTAACATGTTACTACAGTAAATTTACAAAAGTGAACACGGATTTATACTCAGCCAAAGTTGGTTATAATGCAAAGATTTCAATATCAATGTTCATTATCCGCTTGCTATATTACACACTGTCCCCATTGCAGTCACACACTCTTATAGTAGCCTCTGTATAATGCTCTGTTTGAAGACTCCATATACACACGATACATACGATACACAATACCAATACAGACAATATACATAGACCATATTCACCTGTCACTGCTTTTTTTTTCAACTTCCACTTATATCATTCTTCAAAAACAACAACGCATCTGAGGCTGGTGATAACTACACAGCAGTATACACCCTTCACGCAGTTTTTCACGGTTCCGCTGCAATTTAACGTGGTTTTTCGCGTTTCCCCGTTGCAGTTACGGCGTGCTGATAGACGGCAACCGAGCTCACCGGCCGCACATCCTGTCCATGGAGGAGATCCTGAACGCGGCCGTGCTCGACGTGAAGCCCCCGTCCGCCCGCTGCCTCCACCCCGGCCGCAGGGTCTGCGCCTACTGGAGCCAGCAGTTCTCCTGTCTCTACCCAGGATCGGTGAGTTCACGTTTTTTTTGCAGGGTATGTTAAGATAAGAATCGAAGATAGAGGTAGGTTAGATGATGTGGTATAGGTGGGAGTGTAATGGAAAGACAAGTGTATAAGTTATTTGCTGTGTGTCTACTCGATCCAGCAGTTCTCATGTGTATTATGATCATGGAGTTTTTTTGATACTTTGATCTAGCTGTGACTTTTCTGCATGCTTGGCCGCCAGACCCTGTCAATAACAGCTCTCACTTTGTGGACATGCAGTAGTAGCAGTAGCAATCGATTGCAGTTCGTACGAAATGTCATTAATTGTATTTTCAAATGTTGTTGTAGAGGGACCCAATGCCCTTATAGTGTCAAGTGGGAAATGGCTTAAAAATTAACCGTAAAGCGTGAAATCTGCTTTAAAATTCAGCCGGAAGTGGAAAATTTGTAGAAATGCATTCAGTGTTCAACGGGAAAAGAGCTAAAATTTAAGTGTGAAGTGTGAAATTACCTAAAATGTAAGTGTGAAGCATGACAGTGGCTGTTTGTTTCAGGTGTCTGAGCCGGACCCCGAGGATGAGGGCTGCGGCCGCGACGACCCTCGCTTTGTCCATGTTGAGTTTGACGATGGTGACTCTGGCCGCATACCCATCGAACACATCCGCCTGCTGCCACAGGAGTTCCCGCTCCAGGGTACGTCGCTACCAGCAGCCAATCAAGTCAGCCACTCAGTCAGCCACTCAGTCAAACCCATCTTTGTGTCCCTGATGCACAATGTTTTGGCGCAGATGTAGGTGCCAAGTATCATGATCGTTTGGGCTGAGGTCGTCAGGTCTTCTCTGCAGTAGTTTTTACTGGATCTTCACAAGTTTTAAAGGCTATTTGCATATAAGTATTTAGTCATTACGTATCCAGTGAAGTTTGCAACGTGTCATTTTTCTCAATTTGCATAGTGACTACATGATGACTACATGAGACGGTACTTATAACACTACATTTCTGTCCACGACATACATATGTTCAGGAATAAATTCCTGATATGTTTGATTTCATAGATATTGACTAAGTGGCGTGACTGTGTCTGCCTTTTACAGAGGCCGAACCGGAGCCCATGTTGCTGGGGAAGCGGCGGCGTCGCACGGCCTCGGAGGAACTGGGCCGCGACAACAGCAAGGAGAGGAAGGGAGACAGTGGAAGCGCCAAGAAAAAGGTAGGCAGAAATATTATGGCTTCAAGGTCTGTGATGGGACTCAGAATTTCTGGTTGCATTGTGTTGTGGAGAGCTCATTGTGGCTCAAAAACGATTTTTTTATGGTAGGAAAGGGAAACCTATTTTTGTTTTAAGTGTACTTAAACTATAAACATGATGTTATATACAATATATTTTAGAAACCAAAAGATTCAACCAGGTTAGATTTTTTTATCAATATCATTTGTGATTTTGTGTAAAATCTCTTTATATTTACACTTGTGAGTTATTAAATAGAATAGTTTAAGTAATAATAATAAGTAATAAGTATTTTATTTCGGCTATATCTACAAATGAGGAACATTATCAACAAATATTCCTTAAAACAGGAGTTCATACCATTTACAGCCTATACTGCTGTAAATGAAAAATTGACAAGTTAAGAAGCGGATTTTTTTTTCCTATGTGATGCAAGATACATTAAACTAACAATGATTTTTTTTTAACCAGAAATTATCTTTCACACTTAAGTCCATGAAAGTTCTTAAGCCAGTTTTGTTGATATCTTAAGCTAAATTTGTTCATAAGCTGATGATGCTGAGAGATGAATTAACCTGGCCAAATTTATCGGTTGTTTTATTTGCTATTTGTTAATAAGTAAACTAACTTTCAACTTCATGCTTTTAGGTTTTATTTTTCATTTGTAATATATAGCCTAAATGTATCTTTCCAGACGCCATCAAAAAACAAAAAAAGTAACGAGGGCACGAAGAAAAAGTCCGAAATTATGTCCCCAATAGAGGAGAAACCAGAACCATCCAAGTCACACAAGAAAAAGCTCGACTTCGGCCAGAAGGACTCTGATAAGAAATTGGAAAGCAAGAAGAAGAGCAAAGACAATAAAAAGGACGAATCAAGAAACAAGAGTTCGTTGAAGAAAGTGTCGTCCAACGGTTCTAGCTCAGCTAACACATCCGCTAGCGACCACTCGTTCACTTCTAGCAGCGGAGTGTTTGAACTTTCTCCTAAATCTGACAAAAGCAAGGAACTAGAGAAGTCTAATGATTTGGAAAAGTCCAAAGACTCTGAAAAGAGCAAAGATCCAGAAAGGAGCAAAGACTCAGAGAAGAGTAAAGACACAGAGAGGAAAAAATCCAAGAGCAAAGAGAGAAAGAAATCGAAGATTGAATCGGAGAGTGAAGATTCTAGTGATGATTCTGAAAGCGATGACAACGGTTCATCGTCTTCATCGTCATCTTCGAGCAGCCAGACAGACAGTGACAGCTACAGCGATGACGACGGTGACAATGACAGTGGCAGGGAAGGTGACAAACAGTCAAGCGGAAAGAAAGGGAAGAAGCGCAAGCGGAAGTTGTCTGGAAGGTGAGCAGATGGCAGTTGTGATTTGGAATTTTGAAATGGGTGGTGGGGTCATTATATTCAAATCCTATTTTGAGTCCTTGAAATTCAAAATTGGCAATGTTTTGCATTGAATATAGTGTTTGACAAACCCATATTGCCTTATAATTTCAAAATTTCAGTCACCGATTACCATTAGGAGACTGATTTCATCTATGTATAAATATAGGCAGCCATTTTGTCTACCATCTTGAATTTCACTTTTGATTCGTTAGATGTTATATGAAGCTATCAAATGGTATATACTTTACTATAGCAATGTTTGGTGGGTCATTTCCCCCAATGACTGGTCGATATTGAGTGTGTATACTTGTTGCCGCCTAGAGAAATTTCTGGAGAAGTTGTGTATCACAGATATTGATAGTGTGCTTAGTATTAAAGGGAGACTGATATGACTAGGTCATGTTGAACGCAGCTCTGGCTGGAATAAAAAAAACTTGTAGAAGGAAAGACAGACCAAAACAGACTTAGTATCCAGTCATGCAGAGAGATCTGGCACGTTTGGGCATGGGTCTGAGAGATCCTGGTGACCGAAAGGCTTGAAGAGGACAGTTGACATGTAGACTGGGCAGCCAGGCCACACTCTCTGAATAAGGAATAATTAGGGTCTGTCCAATCAAATTTGTAGGATTTGATTTATTGATTGATTGATTGTAGTGCGATGGCGGCCTTCCTGCCGGCTCGGCAGCTCTGGCGCTGGTCCGGATCTTGCACCAAGAAACCCGGGCTGAAGGGCCGCGCCAAGAAGGAGTATTACAAAGCCATCACGCGCGGCAAGGAGGTCCTACGGGTACGCCAAGTTTATAGCTTCAAGTGCCAGGAGGGTGGGGTATTGTTGTTGTTTGTTTTGTTAAGAAAAAGAAGCTTCATTCTTGAATAGCCTCTATAATCCTATGAATTGACGAGCCAACATGCTCTCTGGTCTGAGAGCCGAGAAGGAGTACTATCAATCGCATGCCGAAAAGAGATCCTCAGAGTACTACGTAGGCTATCATCAACAGAGTTGCTGTTGATAACGATTTCAAAATATACTGCAATGCAGTAGGCCAACTTTTTAATGTATGAAGCCTGCTGTTGCTTAGTGCTCTTTTCAATACTTGCAGTACTGTAAATCGGAAGAGGCTGATACTATAAGAGATACTATAATCCAGTACTCTCACAGTACTCTTATATACTGCATCTTAGATTAAAATGGGAATTTCTTGATTTTTTTTTATTTGTACATGTATTGAGAGTGTAATAGTATTCCATTTGAATACAACAATTTAGTACATGCACTTGAAGTCCTATAATGCAGTACTCTCTCATCAACGCCATCTGCTGTAGGTTGGGTACTGTGCTGTGTGCCTGTCAACCCCTTCCTGTATTACAAAAATCTTTGTCGCAATTGTATAAATCCATCTTTATTCTTTATGGTAACGGTTTATTTTCAACTATTCAGTACTCCTTAACCTGTTGCATCTGCTGTAGGTTGGCGACTGTGCAGTGTTCCTGTCAACCGGCCGCCCCAACCTGCCCTATATCGGGGAGATCGAGTCTCTGTGGGAGGCGTGGGGAGGAAACATGGTACATGCCCACCTTTTGCTAACACACACCACTAGTACAAATAAGACCTTGTTAACGCTCACCGTTTATTCTATGATTAATTAACTCTAGTATGCTATCGTTCACTGATAAAGCTATAAAACCGTTGAAGGATAAACACCATTTCATGCTACTCATGTTGTGCTGTCAGGTGGTGAAGGTGAAGTGGTACTACCACCCGGAGGAGACCAAGGGAGGCAAGCGGCTGGCAGAGATCAAGGTGAGGAGGGAGTCAAAGCTCAGCGACAAAAAATTCTAAGTTTTAATCTACAGTAGTATAGAATCTATTATAAAGGGGGTACAGTGAATATCCTTAACAAGGAAAGACTAAACAACAAAAAAACTGAATTACGGAATATTTTCTCATGCTTTACCTATTATGAATGTAAGTAAATTATGGCCTAAACAATGGAAGTTCTCAACAAAGGAAGGATTTGTGACTGCAAATTGGGTTCCGTTGTTGAGGATATTCACTAATGATAACTTTGAGCGATTTGAAATTTTGAGTGGTCACAAGCGTTTAAAATGTAAAATATCACGAAGGAAGCTGCTGTCTTGTCGAGTTATCCACAAATGGGACATGATTACGTTTTCACTGTGGTTTACAGGGTGCATTGTACAAGTCGACACACACAGATGAGAACGACGTCCAGACCATCTCACACAAGTGCGAGCTGATGTCGTACACAGCGTGGAAGTCCTGGCGGGCACGCAAGCTGGCAGAGGTGAGTTGTCACAATTAACGCGAATTCATGCTCAATGCATTCTTTGGGGTGCGATATCTGACATACCTTATGTGTATGGTCCACTAGAAAGTTCATGTGGACTTGTGTATGCACACGTTAAACTACTTGTGAAAATTCTACCTCTGAAGCTTTCAAGGTGCACAGCACTTCACCCCAGTCCTTTCTCAACAATCTTCTGTAGGTAAAAACTTAAAAATAACTAGTTAAGTATCCTGTGTTGAGGCTTTTACTTGCCGAGCTGCACTTTCACGGCCATCATCTCATTATCTAAATCAAAACTTCCAAAATTATAAATCCTCTATTATCGCCCACTGTTGCAGGTGCGGTCGCGCGGCGGAGGCGGTACGAGTGACGCGCTGGACGCAGCCGGCGTGTACTACCTCGCCGGCATGTACGACCCCGCGCTCACACGCATCGAGTTCGAGCCCGACGTGAAACTCATCTGAGGAGGCGGAGGACGACGTGGAGTTTGACATCGGGCTCAAAGTGGTTTAAGATTGTTTGAACCAGCAGCCGTGATACACAACAACGCATTTTTGGGATTCCCGGTGTGATGATGCGGTTCGAGATGATCTGTTTGTTCTGCTGCCGTTGTTATAGTTGTCATTGTGATGTCATCGTTGTTTATTATTGGAGTATTATTGGAGCTACTAAAGAAGGGGAAGAATTTAGATCAGAGTCCATCACATGAATTATTTTAAGCATAACCCATCTGTAGTGTAGAAATCACATGCGATTATAGTCGGAAACTCAATATATGACGTATTTATATCAATGTCAAGTTTTTGAATGAAAACAAAGTGATAATATTCACCTGATCAATAAACATTGCATAGTGATATTTTATTAATCGATCTTGACACTACTGATGAAGAAAAGTTAAGAATTTTTTTTTATTTCAACTATGAAAATGTAGATATTTTAAGAAACTGAAATAAGCAAACTTTAACAGCATAAATTTGTGTGTGCGTGAAAATGTGTTTTGAATGTAGCTTGACAAAAAAACATTCATATAACATGTTTCAAGAATACAGGATTTTCAATCTCTTTTGGAAATGAATTTTCTGTAGATCTCTGAATGAAAGTTCATTCTTTCTCCATATTTTGGTTGTTCACTGACCATTTTATTTCCTGAATCATTTGGTTTAAAAAACTGACACTTACATATTAATTGTGATACAGTTGACATTTGAATACTACTGTGTGTTTTTTTGAATATCCACAGATGCATTTACTGGTATTACAAAGGTATAAAACTGTGATTAGATGGAAATGTGACAATGAATGTGATTGGATGGTTGAGAGATAAGGATTTTGATTGGCTCGTTTGATTGACTACAAACTCTTGTGATTAGTTGTTAAACATTATTTTATCACTGAAGCTAGAATTGCAGGGTTTGAAAATGTCACAAGAAACTTTCAACTTATACATTTTTGTGTTATCATTTTAACTGTGCAGTTGGTTGTTTTTGAAACGTTTTGGTTCAATTTGTTAAGATCTCACTTGATAGTTGTGGACAAGGTCTCATGAATAATCCTGTTATTCACAAAGCTGTGTAGCCGTTATTTTATGAGAAGAGGCTTCAACTGACACTATTTGCCTATTTCTATGTGTGCAGAGTATTTAACTTACATTCCCATTGCTAACAGTGAATACTTCATAATATGTCTATTTTGCATCATTTAAATTATATGCTTTTATCTTGTTGCTGCAGTTAAGATGTCCCAACAGACATGGTTCCCTCTCTATATTTATAAATGTTTATTTTATTCTGTATGTATATTTATGTGTATCCAAACACCTGGTAGACAGAGTACTACATTTACATATGTTCACGAATACTATATCATGAAATTGTTGAACTTTATAGTATTCCTAATATATTATAAAAGTTTGTTACTCTAAACTGTTACATGTATTGTGATTAAATCATAGTATAAGTAAAATAATATTATGTAATTAAGATGGTTATTTAAAACTTTTCATGTAAGTTTATCATATCTCATTGATAAAGGTCCAATCCAAGCAAATAATTAATATTCTGCTATAAAAGCTATATATAGCACAAAAACATGTGCGATGGGGGCATTATGAATCAAGTTCGAGTGATTTCTATGTATATATTGATATTTTTCTGCATTGCACACATTTTATGCCGTTGTTTTAAGTTAGATGTGATTTTAATTCTTTAATAGTGAAAGGTTGTCTGTACCATTTGTAATATCCCATAAAACTAGAATATGAAACAACTCACTTTTCATTTTTAATAGAATATGTTAAACTAACATTTGATTCTATACTGAACATAAAATATTTTGACAGTACTACCAATTGTAGTATCAGATACTATTTACGCAGTAATTATAATTATGTTGTTAAGTCTTAATGGAATCATATAATCAAGGAGGCAATTGACCCAGAATATGTTACCAAATAAGTAGATATAAGCAGTATTTGTAATTTGCTTATCGTATACAATAGTAGATACATTTGTACTATATAATTAGATACTAGATACAAAACTATTGCATGGAGTATTTTTTTTTTCCATGAGTGAAACCAAATGTAAATTAAGATTTTCTCACTGTATTCAAAGTAATGCAAGATAAAAATGGTTAAAAAAATTCAAATGGTCTACAAAAATTTGCACATATTTAATTGGTAAACATTTTGGTCCATGATTTGTAAAAAAAAACACCTGAAAATTAAATTTGATGTGTTTCTTTTTCTTTTCAGCTACTTGTGTAACTCCAAAATAATCAACGTCCAAAATTTAATCTCACATTTTATTTTAAACTCTGTTTCGAAACAAAAGTCTCCTTTTCAATATAAGGCACAATTACAATGAGACCGAAATTACTTTACAAAATATATCCATAATTCTACCTTGGTAGTCTTTATATTAATCTACAATTTATCACTTGTGTCTTAAAGAGATTTAACTAAACTAACTAACTCATATAGACACAAGTGATAAATTGTAGATTAATATAAAGACTACCAAGGTAGAATTATGGATACATTTTGTAAAGTAATTTTGGTCTCATTGTAATTGTGCCTTATATTGAAAAGGAGACTTTTGTTTCGAAACAGAGTTTAAAATAAAATGTGAGATTAAATTTTGGACGTTGATTATTTTGGAGTTACACAAGTAGCTGAAAAGAAAAAGAAACACATCAAATGAGACCATACGCTACATACCAAATCCACCATTTAATAAAATTTGATGTTGTTACCCCGTTCTTGAGTGTATGTATTGTCTTGCACTACAGGCTGGGACTTTGGGAACAAGGTATTAACAGAATGTTGTAAAAAAATAGTTTTTGTGTTCGTCTTTGTAAAAACCACCCTCCTATGTAAATAGTACAAAGTCATGATCTAGAATCTTCTTTTTTGCACATGCATGTGGAACAATAAATGTTTGTATGAACGGTTTGCCTGGTCTGCGCACAAAGGATGAAAATTATTTATCACATATACTTGAATTCATTGTTCAAATTGGAAAGCTTTGAATTGGTGAATCGTGTTTTTTGCTGCATGTACTCATTAACGGACATGGCCTTATCTGTATTGCCGGTGATATCATGAAAATTCCAGTATTGAAGTTTTAGAAATACACAAACAAATCATGCAGATTATATGATATCCAGTCATAATGTACCCGGTAACCAAAAGGATATTTTTGTATTAAAGATTTATCATATTTTACAAGCTAGTTTTGTGTATATTTACACCATCATGCTGTCTGCATGGTTTGTTTCATCTGGCAAATATTATTGTTATTACAAAATGTCTATATTTATCAGAGATTACAAGAAAAAAGAGACACCTTAAGACTGAATCTAGAAACACTTGAATGTTCACTTGAAAAATTCTGTTTCATTGCCCAAATTATCTATGTCCTGATGCAATATTTTGACGATTATATGGTTATGACACATTTGTTTTTGGAGCTTCAGAAGATAGCGTGCCAATTTGCCATGTACATAGTACTGATTGTGTGCTTTTTGGAAATGTTTACTTTCTCAATAAATTATCAAGACGTACTAAGTGTGACTACAATTATACAAGAATTTTACGAAGTTTAAAAACAATTACAAATTAAATCAGAGTGAGTTTGATATTACATATAACCTTTAGATAAATGTATATTTTGGTAGTTTATTATGAAGTCTCACTTGACATGTATACACAGTTTGTTGTTGAACTATAAAAATGGCATTTATTCATGTACACAATGTTCATGCTCATGATGTTGTATATTGCGAGTTTATGATTGAACAAGGTCTCTTCTTTTTGTTTGCCACCTCCGAAAATTGCTGATAATTTTTCAATGAACCGGTCCCTCAATTATGTCTCTAGTTGTAAGTTTTATTCATATGTTTTACAAAGTAAACTGGATAAACAGGGTTGTTTTCTTTGAACTTGAAAATTGGTATAAAGCTTGGACAAGTTTGTGCAGTCCCCGTTACTTTCAAATCAGCATTTTTTCTTTGTGCACGTCATCTCTTTGTTTTCTGATAAAAGTGTTTATTTTTACAATTTTTAAAATGACATCAAGCATTCTAAGCATTAGCAATGATTCTTACTAAATAAGTATGATTTTATGATTTTGTGTTGAAACTGCCTTTGTTGTGTTGTAGTATTCTAGAGTATTTGGACATATAAGTCTAGTCCTTGAAAACGCTTTCCTAATGTGTATAAACTGGCTTCTACTGTACTGTACATACTGTTCATTTCTGTGATAAAGTGAATGGGAATAAGGCAATGTTTTCATGAAAAAACAAAAGTAATTTCAGCGATAAAAGTGAATTCTTTACTTCAGCTTTTATTCCCATAATGAAATGTATTTCAAGATCAAGGAACAAAAAATTGTGTTACAAAAATAATGTTTTTATACATTACAAACATTTTGAAGTGAATATTTGGTTGTCATTTTAAATTTCACTCTTAGTTAAAACAATTTTGGTTGTTCATTAATGCATTTCTAAATTGGTGAAACTTTGTCAAAACTTGGCGTTAAGAAGATGAGATGACGATTTCAGATGTTATCTTTTCTTCATTTTACAAACCTGTTGCCATTGTATAAAAAGGCTTGCACACCATATAAATAAAGATGTTATTTTGTAAACTGTGTTTTGTTCTTAATTATATTGTATGTTGGAATGTGTTTTTCAACTGCTATTCAGTGTATATACAAGGAGGCTCTAAGTCCTGAATATTTGAATATTTCAATAGCGCATTATTTAACATAGAAATATTACCAGAATGAAAGATAATAATCATAGATTTTTTTTTTCAAACATTTTGTTACTACAAAGAATTCAATTTTCATATCACAAGGCAGGCAGCGCATTCTGTACACACTAAGTATAATGCCTTTTTTTTAACATATTTTCTTCAAAATTCTGGTTTCCAAATATCTTTCATATTCTAAAAATAGAATTCCTGGATTCTTAAATTTAAAAAGTCCATAACTTTGGACATGTTAGGTCATCACACGTACGTCGTAAGAAACCAGTGAAAGTGAAAAATCTGACTGACTCATAATCTGTAACCAATTTTTATTTGATACAGAATTTTCAGAAGCCTAAATTCTTACCAATATTGCTTGCTGATGAGAATACAGACGACTTTTCGGTTTCTCATTAAATAATAAAAAGGGAAACATAACATTTACAAAAGTGCTTCGGTTTAGTTCGTAAACAAACAGCACCCGCTCCAGCATACGCATGACGTAAATGATTTACTTACCCAGATCAAACGGTGTATGTCACAAAGTGAGCAGGAATACATGATCATCTATCCAGCATTGGTATCCTCAATATCCCACCATAGAAGTCATAACTATGTCAGCATACCTTTTATTTTCATGATTTAAACTCAGAGGATTTAAATAAAGACAACATTATGATAAGCTCTTTAATTTGTTGCCAATCAATACTTGAATCCCGCGGTTTTACAATATTGTTATAAAAAATTAAAAAAGACAAAAAATACAAATAAAAAAATAAACAAGAACAGACTGAATGAAAAAAAGGCCAAGCAATTAATTTCTGAATACAAAGGCTTGTACAAGTAAAACTGTGAAATTTGATGATGTGACCCTGAAACAACATATTTTTGTTTGATCCACCATGGAAATAAGTTACTGGATATTCTTATGCCCAAACTTTTCGATGTCAAACAATTTATAATTAACCATGTAGTTGTCCTACTTTGTTGTTTGTTTTAGCTTTTCTGTGTATGTATATAACAATATAGGACTCTTTCCTTAAGTGTACTTATGAATAGATAAATCAACTCAAATATAAAACAATGACTGCCCTGATGTTACCTAAGACAACTGCTGACCTGTGTTCACTTAAATTTGTATGTATGTAATTATGTATCTATTCACACATGTAAAAAAAACTTGCGGGTCCCAAATAAACATATTTTTTAAAGTAACTGTGTGTATATATATTCTTTTCTACCGTACAAGAAGAAACATTTGTGCACAGAACTTTTTATAATCTAATTATACTGATGCACTTAGAAAATAAATTAAAAAAGAAAGTAATAAGAAAATAAGATAAATAATGTGGCTTAATTTAATAGTACATATATATAATTTTGCATGGAACTATAAAAGCCATAGATACGTTGGTTTGAAAGTTTTTCATTAGTTTAGAGATTTTGAAATGGAACACAACAACATTTGTGCACTTTTTTATCTAAAATTCTTAGATTCGTGCCTGTATAACAGCACGCCCCTAGCATTCTGACATCTAATTCACTATTTTCTAGCATATATCCATGAGCAAACCCGTTATTAAATCACTTATAAAATCACTTTTTGTTTCAAATTCAGCGACTTTACATACAGGGTATACAATATATTCCCTACATGAATACATGGAAATGTTACCCATACTATATATATTTCCCAACTACTAACTCGATAGGATACAAATTAAAATAAGAATGACACATTTTTATTTCCAAGGATTTTTGAATGGCCATTATAATATTTTCTGGTCATACAAGTAGATTTTATTATGAAATACTGGTTTGACTTGACTCATGATTAAATGTTTGTTTCAAATAGTATAATTTACACTTCTGTAGGGCAGTATACATATGCCACTGGTTTTAGAATATTGCTATGACAATAACTTAGTCCAAAAATAAACAGATTGTGCATTAAAAATAATGAATGAATTTTTGAATACTCAAAATCTCATACATAATTTTTGAATACTCAAAGACACTCATATAAATTTCTTTGAAAAATAAGATTATAAAAGTTATGAAATATTTTTTAAGAATATGCGAATTGTGATAAAACAGTCTGTAGGTCAGAATCTAAGGGTTGGCTATCTACTAAGGTAGTGTCTTGATCTGAATATATTATGCAGGACAATATTGCATATATTTTTTTCTTCTTTTTTAATCAACAAATATATGATATTGAAAGTATTTTTTATTCATTTATTTATTTATTTTTTTTTTCATTTTGTAGTACCTGTGCAAAACCTGAAAAAAATTATTTTCCTTTAAGATCATAACGCAAACAGGAAACGTTTTCGAAATTGCAGTTTGCGTTGTGATTCCCATAGATTGTAAACATTTCAAGATGGCGTAGTTGTGACAAAATTTTGTTTATACTTCCTAAATTATATTTTGAATACTAACTAATTCACAATGGCTACCAGAGAAGTAAAATTGTGTCTACTTGGGGAATCAGGAGTTGGCAAATCTAGCATTGTATATCGCTTTGTTTATGATTCATTTCGACCTGCTATGGAGAGCACAATAGGTAAATAAACTGACACGGTCTAGTTGGAGACAAATAAAAGTCGTTTGGTCCTCAGGTTTGGTCCTTGTATGAGCAGCTCTGCTTCGGTTGTTCTTCTACACAGTACATTAATCAGCTCTATCATGTGTCTGTTAATTAATGGGGGACATTTCCCCTTGAAATATTATTTAGAGTCTTAGTAAACCCTTAATTTTAGAGCTTTAAATACTTCTTATGTCATAAGTTATGATTTATTAACTTCTTATGATGTCCCAGAAATTCTGGGACATCGCTTCCTCAGTCTGAGGCTCAGAGATCTCTTCTCCCACTTCTTCACTGCTTGGTTTTCTACTTTAACTATGTGTACTCAACCCTCCAATATTTCTAGAAATATATTTAAATTGCATATTTATTTCTAGGTGCCTCCTTCATGACGAAAACGATGTTTGTGGAAAACAGAAACTTCAAATTCCAAATCTGGGATACAGCAGGTCAGGAAAAGTATAGAGCGCTTGCTCCAATGTACTATAGAGGGGCTGCAGCAGCAATTATCGTGTATGACATTACGAAAGAGAACAGTTTTGGAGTGTTACGGTCATGGGTAAATGAACTTCATAAACATGGCCCTCCAGATATTGTGTTAGCAATAGCAGGGAACAAATTAGATTTAGAGGAATTACGAGAAGTTCAATATAAAGATGCTCTCTCTTATGCCGACGAAGTAGGAGCAGTGCTCGTGGAAACAAGTGCTAAAACAGCTGCAAACATTCCAGCATTATTTTATGAAATTTGTAAAAGACTTGCATCAAAAGAAGAACTCCCTACGCGTTTCCAAGGAGGAATGACACTACAGAAACCACCTGCAGACGATGAACCTGAGCGACAGAGAGCTAAAGCATGTTGTTGATGTAGTTTAGAAATGCTCTGTTTTAGTCGTGCTATTGCGATATTAATGACGAGTCCCAATTTTTTCACATTTACGATTTTGATGTCAAGATTAATGTAATTTTATGTGATGTAAAATACAAACATCTTCATATTAGATAATAGTGCATAGCTTTCGCATATTAAGGAATAACTGAGTATTCACTTGCCAAATGAATTATCTGCTTGAAAAGATTAGTAAGAATTGTTTTTCCTTAACACTTGCTGTGTGTGAATTACGGGTGTTAGAGCCTTTATAAAAGATAGATTTCCTCTTTGTTTTATAATTGTAATACAGGGTATGTATGTGATTTGTAATATAAAGGAAATAGTATGTTATATTGTGGTGAGATCAGGTTATCTATGCACGAATGGTGTCTGCGTGCTTGAGTGAGCGGTAGCCAACGAGTGCAGGCAAAACATCCACAAGTGCATACATAGCGTGACCTCACCAATAAAACATACCATTGCCCTTTTTCTCACCACTTAAACAGACGTATTTTATTTGGAAACATTTTCTACACCTCATCACCATGATCCACAAATGCCTGGTTTAAATGTTAGTGTGAATCGCATTTCTCTGAACATCTCTGCATGGACCATATGATGTTTTTATGTCATAGTAAAAAATACTAGTACCGCTTATATTATGTTAATGAGCATCGAAGACAAGATTTTCCATTCACATAGTAGTGATATCAAACCCATCCGAACTTCAAAGTAATATTTACTATGATCTATAATGATATGATTTGCTATGATCTGGGGGTTATCAGAATATAGAGACGTTACTGCACGGTACTAGTCTACCTACATCCTACGGGGGTGATGATGGAAGTACTGACTTTGTAACTAATCAGAATCAAGCATGAGCTTAAGTGGTGAGAATCGCATGTATGTGATAAAAAATTGCATTTCTTTATTGTATTTCTGTTAATTTATAAGTCATTAGATATTTTTCAATAATTTTTTCATATTGAAATAATTGGATTACCACTGTTATAGTTGTATAGTTGGTGTAGTTGGATTTTGGGCATATGAATTGTAATATTTTAGATATGTTGAGATCTATTCATTTATAATTGTATGATACTATAATTGCAAAATAAAATTGTATTATGTAAACTGTTTTATAAACTATGTGATATTGAATGGGTTTTTTCACCAAAATCAAATGCGTGTTTATTTCACTTTCTATGTGGCTAGAATTCTAACAGTTGATTTGATCATCAGAATGATTTTAAGTGATGAAATATTTTAATTTTAGCCTCTTAAATATTTATTTTATCAAATATTATGCTGTATATTGTACAATAACAAATGTATATTAAATTGACAGAGGACTCTCTGTCCTCACCTCCAATAAATTTAAAATATGTGAGCCATCCAAATTTAAAAATTGTACAAACTATGGTTTTATTTATTTACTTATTAATTGAACAGAATCTAATTCCTGGGTATAATGTTAGAAATATTTACCATAGCTACATGTACTTACAATGTATGAATGAAATGTTAATTTACAGTAGCAATTCCAAAACAATCTGCAAGTGGTTACATTTGTTTTTGTGTGAATTAAGACATTGAAATTGCTATTTAGATATTCCAAGTCAAGAATAAGTTCAAACTATGATTTCATTCTTTTTCAAGTGACATATTGTAGATTTTGCATATGCAAGTGTAGTAATATTTTTGAAAGTAAATAATCAAAGAACTTGCAAATATAACAAAAAATACCTCAATTAGATAGTTATGTTACCCGTACATATCATTTCTGGCAATTTCAACCATTGATCTGTATGTGATGTCAGAAAGTGAACGCTCTCGTTCGTTTTGGTTCAATCAACTAAATGTTACCTTTTTAAGTTCTAGAAAATGGTGGCTTCACTCTTGATTAGTTTTTTTTCTGTTCATGTATATCAAATGAAATAAAATGGCAGACTTGCGTCTAAAAAGTCTTTTTTATCTATTATATAAATTTTCTTAGATTTTTAATAGGCTTTTGACTTTTTAACATGCTACTAACACCCTAGATCTACCAGTAAAGGTGTCAATGGTTGATGCTCATTCCATCCTTCTTTCCCTCAGTTTTCAGGTCATTCAGCATTCTTTAGACTTGGTCTTCATTTTCGGTACAATAAACCATCTAAATGAGTCTCACTTAGAGCTCCATCTAAATGAGAGTCAATAATAGAACACCGCTTATCTCTGGTGTTATCACTTTCTGTGGGGGAAAAAGGAGCTAACTTTATAAAGCTGTCATTTTCACATTTCACATTCAAAATGTTCATGCTATAGATTTTATATTAGAAATGTTGATGTTCAATTTAAGAAATTTTGACCATCTAGCATATTGGTTGCATATAATTTATTATTAAATGTTACTTCGTAGTAATTATATCTGTTTGTAATTACGCATGCTTGAATGGTAACTATTCATTGGTGTTAGAAGAGAACTTTAATTAGGCAACAATTTGTAACCAAACATATTGTAGTTACACCTACATCTAATTAACATCTTGCTTAAGTCGACACACTCCAAGTAGTTTATATTTTATAGAATTATAATTGTGAATTTACAGTAGCAATTCCAAAACAATCTGTACCTCCCATATTCATTACTTTATCATAGCATAATGTTTCTGAAAGTTATTTCATAATGTGAGAGCACAGCTCATATGTTTCATTATGGTATTTAATGCTTTAAAATAGTGTGCAATACATATAATGATTAAAGCGCTTGTCTGAATAAAGTGAAAAAATTATAATCTCTTCATTGTTGCAATTAGGTACACAGCCAAAATAAAAGAACCTAAACTAACATTAAAAACAAGTCCGCCACAACCCCACCTAACTTTTGAGGTCCCAACATTGGTATGTTGAACGATCGAATGTAGACACCCCCTAAAAGAAAAGAAAAAAAGTTTTTAATTTATATATAAAAAATCAAAAACATTTAAATGAAGATAACAGTAGATGAATTGTTTCTTTTCATTGTTAGTGAACACCCCTCTAGACACCTCTAAAATACCATATGCACAGTAGCTTACGGGGAGCTTTGGCCCCACTGGTCCCCCCACCAGGGCTCTGCCCTGGACCCGCTGGGGGCCTTAAGCGGCCCCCAGACCCCTCGCCACAGTCGCGCCCCCCCTATCTCAAAATGCTGGATCCGACCTTGAAGATGTCGTTTTTGCTACAGCGATAATAAATGAATTTCTTGGCGATGCATTCCTCGTTGTGGTGTCTTGTCCTTGGCTCCTAAGAGCAGCCATGCCCTGCGGGACGTACGGCCAGTGTCTCGCCAGGTCTCACGAGAGGCCTAGACAGGAGGATTTAAACTGAGGAGGCCCACCAGCAACATACTTAGTGACATAATAATAAAGGGGATTGAGTGGCGTCCTCAGTTGGTTCCCCAGTCCAAAGACCAAGGTCCTGCCCTCTGGCGACACTCCACCCCTACACTTACAAACAATTAAACAATAAAATGGGTGGTAGGAATGAAAGCGAGAGGTGCCACCGGCTCCTAGTTGGGTGTACCATGTAGAATACAGTTTAGCCAGAAACAATAAGACCACTGTAGGGCAGATTGTTCTTGAACTGATAAGTTCAACACCTACGGGCTGGTGGCAACTGGTCCGGTCATCCGGAGAGCAACCCTAAACTCCCATGGCATCCCAGCTACCATGTTTTTACTGCACCTCATCCGGCGTCGCTGGGCATCGCTCCCATGGAGCTCAGCACTCCACAGAACTATACCGCCGGGGGACCTTTCGGTCTGACATGGCAAGCCCTCTCACTCAGCCAACTTACTTCATCTTTGAGCAGTTTCTTCCCACTGTGGACGGGGTCCCAGTGGAAAAGACGCTGGTGCTCACCCAACAATGCTTTTTGTTAGTCTTCACAGAGCTCGCCTTCGCGGTGACGTGCCTGGCGAGGTGATGTTGCGAGCATGCGCATCCCTCTCCTTGCGAGCCTCATTCCGCTCCAAGTGATATATGTCAGCATTGTCATGGTACTTGTCGCCTCGCGTCGTGCCTGGGTTTGAATCTGCTGATCCAATTGGACACGAGTGCTTTCCCATTCCGCCTCCTTCTGCATTTCATTCGGTAAGGTATGAAACTTCTCATCGAGCCAGACGTACTGTTCCTCGCAATGGTAACATCGTTTCTGCCATCTGTGACATCGCGAAAGTGTCCGCCAAGGGTAGG
>CM032669.1:27339916-27472417 GCA_019095985.1 Streblospio benedicti | reverse complement strand
GGATGATCATATACAGTAAGTTACATATGATAATACTACAACAGGGCCATAGGTACAGATGAGAAATGCGAGGCAACTGCCTCCGAACTTTTTTGGGGGGATTGCTCTTAGATCAAACCCTGAATGAAACTGAGCTTTTAGCCGTGTTTTAAAGTTACTTTTCTGTTTGAAATAGCCTCAAACGTTATAAAAAGGGTCTAAATTCCAAATTTTCTTCAGGGAGCATGCCCCCAAACCCCCCTTGAAAAGTGCAATTATGTATACAAGTACTTTGATATATATAATTCTAATTAATAACCTATTGTGATATTCCAGCACTATTTTGTGGCTTTAAACATAAAAAACACAAATCTAAATGTCTGATAATGGACTATATGCGAGACTACCTGCTGGAAGAATATTCGAAGTATTATGAAAAAGAGAATGATAATGATGAAAACTGGGATGTGGTAAACATTCTGAATCTGAATCAGAGTTACAGTCATTCCAAAATTCATATTCATGTATCCCAGGACCATTTATTTATAGTATTTCAGATCATAATTGATTAGATAGAATAAGTTGGATAAGACCAAATAATCAAATAAAGTTTGATGATTGTTTTACTTGAGTTGTGAATCATATTATGAAGATAGAAACACTCTGTCTATTTATTTGAACAGATTGAGGGGGGAGGGGGGGGGGTGTCATACTTTACATTTCTGGGTTAGACTTTCATTTTTTAAAGATATTGGGGGGGGGGTGTCGGACTTTCCTGTTTGGATGTTTAAAAAATCTAACTGACCCCCTTGCAAATTGTAAGTGACTGGGTCCTAAATTGTTGGAACTAAAAAGCCCAAATCACTTATTTCCATATTGGCCCCTAGTATAACAAAATGACATCAAATAAGTGACTGCATTTGGATTAAATTACTTACAAATTAAACAAAATACTCTGACAATTTACCTATCTGGCATTTGTTTCATGAAAAAAGATTTACACTTCCTTTAATTTTAATGACCTTCTGTTCCTTTTCATCAGTTTGCATTGGTACAGAACATGCGGAAGTTACGTGGTAACAAATAGAGCATGCAACACCATAAGGAAGAGAAAAAAGTTCATGGCATGTATATATGAAATGATTCACTGGTAAATTGAGAATTACAAAATAAAAGGCATTCAGTGCAAAATATGTCTTAAAATTAATCTTACAAACTCATCAAATAAAATCAGGGATGTGGGATTTCTAGACCCCTTATACCCCCACCCCACCCCCCACTGATAGGGACATTTCTGTAGAAATAGATTATGTTCGTGGTGCAAATATCGAGTATATGTTTGAAATTCTAGTATCATTTTGTATGAAGTGTATAAAGTGCTAAAACGATATATTTCCGTCCATAAAATAGCACAAAAAATTTATCTTTTTGCTCCTCGATCCCTCCTCCCACTTTCAAATTGGGAATCCCTTATACCTCTTTTTCCACTCTTTTCCCCTTTCCCAGCCTTTTCCCCTTCATCCCAGTAGGAAGATAGATAGAGTTTAACCCTTCCAAAAAGATTGATACTATAGAAAATATTTAAAAAGTTAACAGAGATTTATGTTTTGCCTACACATTGGAAGGACTCAACTGCTGAAAAAGCACTAGATACCAGCGTTCTGCGCGGTCAGCTTTTGGCATAGTTTATCCGCCCCGCGACCGCATCATTCCGACCGCATCCGCACCATGACCACACCAAATTACACTTCTGTGTCCGCATCTGCCCCGCCACCGCAAGATTTTGACCGCATCCGCCCCACGACCGCATTGCCATAAGAGAAAATGACCCCAATTTGACCGCACTATTACAGATCATCCGCAATATATCCACAACACTATCCGCCATCAGAATCATTATCATTTACTGTGGTGAAACTTGCAAGAAAATGATAAACCAAAACTAATCATAGAAAATGAAATTGTCCTTCTGATAGTTATTTTGATACATCACTTAATTCCATTATTAAAAGTATTTACTTGTATTCGAATGATTATTGATTATACAGAACAGTATATAACAGATATAACTCCAAAGTGAACTGATACTGAGTTCCTCATTACATCTTATTTAATGGGGAATGCACAGGTAATAAGACAAAAAAGTTCTGCTTAACTGAGGTCAAAGTAGTCAAAAGGAGGAAATCATGGTGGCATCTATGTTTATTTCATTACAGCATATATGTGTACCCACATTTAGAACTAAATATTTTATATGATGAGAGATAAAAATGAATACAGGAGACTAATTTACAAGCATCCCTTTAACCTAGAACAAACAGATATCACATTGTTGGAACAATGCTTCACTGGAAGTTCACTCCCCAATAAGATTTAACTTGCATGTTCATTAAAGGACTCTTTAACGTAAAGCAAACATCTACATAAAGGTCATGCTTACTGGATAACTGGCTAACTGCTACTTATCTAATGGTCAGTGAAATCTAGGATTATTAATTAATAATCCTAGGTGAAATCAAAAGGAACCATGCTGTGCATAGTGGTTAGCTCTAATTAAGGAGTGTTGGTAATGGTATGAAATTGACTTTAAAGCATATGATGATTACAAATATGAGGTGATTCTAATAAAATGAATGATAACATTATAAAAAGAAATGTTTAAGATATATTTCATATGCTGTTCTATTATGTCTAATAACTGCAATATGGCAGTTTATCAGATCAAAAAGTAACATGCTTGCATGTTCTTTGAAAAACAAAGTAAAAGATGAAGATGAAAGAGAATCTTGAAATGATCTACTGTAGGCGCAGATAAAAAAAATGATCTGCAGTCATTCAATTGCTTCTGACAGCAAAGCGCCCACAGAGTAACTGCATTGATTCGCAAAGTGTCCGCAAACACATATTTCTGACCGCATCCGCCCCGCAACTGCAAGAATTTGACCACAACCGCCCCGCGACCGCAACAGCAATGATGCGGATACCCGTGGACTGTCGGCGAATGATGACTGCGGTCAACTCGCAGATGACCGCATGTCTGCGCAGAACGCTGCTAGATACTTATTATCATTAACTGTTATCTTTTGTCAAGTCAATTGAGCATTACAAGTTTTGCACAGTTTTGAACGGAAAGTTTTGAACTTAAAGTAATAACCTTAGAACAGAATATAGTATATCATTATTGAATGTAGAACAGATAGAATCTATGGAGAAACTCATCAAGAACAAGAACAAGCTTGGTGCAATGAACTATCTGAATGAGTGTCAATTAGGGCTCCATCTAAATAGGTCTCAATTAAAGCTCCCCAGATATCTGATGTTATCATTTTCTGTGGGGGTAATGGTTAATAGGGCTCACTTTATAAATAAATATTGTGCGTATATACCATATATAGCTGGTTTAGAATATTTCTAGGACGAAAATCTTTTTCAACTTAATATTTTTTTCTTTTTAAGTCTCTAATAACTGTGTATAGAGTTTACATGTATTTAGTATATGTCTTACTGTATGAATTATTTTATATGTATATATGAGACTAAAATAAAAATCTACAAATCTGCAAATCTGCCATATACTCTATAGTGTACGGGGGGATTATAATCCACTAAGCCACTATGAGCTATTCACCAACACTCAGGCAGGCGCACTAGACCATGAGACCACAAATATATATATTTAAAAAGTTTTTTAAATATCTTTAAATGCATTTTCGAATTGGCAGTAAGAAGAAGTAAGAAGTAAGTAAGCTTTGCCTATAAATTTTGTCTTTGCTATGTGTAATATGTGAGAATTTACACGTTGCTATCAACCAAAATTATTATTTAAATGGATTGTACACGTGAATCTATTTACGAAGTCCAAATATAAACAAATGCACGTGGTAAATAAGGAAATGACAGAGCAAGTGCTCCGAGCAAGTGTTTCAGTAAAACGTACACGTGACTCAAAATAACCAATCAAAATTCACCACGACGAAGAGGATGGATTATAAGCGCATGCGCAATGATATTCAACCCTTTGCCACGTTGAAATTACATATTCCTGTTAAAATCGAGAGGGGCTAAGGAAATTTTATTTTTGCATCAGTAACAGAACGTGCAGGATGAAGTTTCTCGGTGTTGTAGCATTATCGGTTATTGTGGCATTTGCTTATGCCGAAATTAAAGATGATGAAGGCGTTTTGGTCTTGACAACTGACAATTTTGATGAAGCTCTGAAACAACATCCCAACATACTCGTCGAATTCTGTAAGTACTCTACCGGCTTTTATGTTTATTGAGTTGTTAGGCATGTATTGACTAGTGATGTTTTTTGACTCCAGCTGTTTAATCAGATCATACCATTGTCAAATAATGTTGAAATAGGGTTAGGTGTCTGCTGACGCTGTGTGCAATTTAATTAGTCATAAACTTTGTTACTTCCTTGGCACTTTTTATGGAGTCCTTTTTTGACAGGTTCCCTTGTCAAAAGCTTTTCCAAGAAAAATGGGTTCGCAGAAAACTACTTTCATAAATGAAAATATCTAGATGTAATGACAGCATATTAAGCTTAAAATTCAAAAGGACAAAACTTTTTTATATAGTTAGCAACTGAAGAAAATATAACTGAAGTCTGCTAATCCCGGGGGCCGGGTACTTCTACCTATACGTATATATTGATTATTGATCGAGATGATTAAGTGGAACTACTGGTTATACGTAAATTAAGAGAAATTTGGTTTCTTTTTCAAATTCATGTTCACAGAGTTGAGGTGTATATACTTAGCTTTCTGCATGCGTTGTAGACCATTTAACTTTCTATTTATCATGCCCAGTCTAAAACAGTTACTGAACTATTATCAACTGGAAAGCTGTATACTACTATTTGTTTGTCTAGTCTAGTATCTTAGCTCTTATACTGGCTGATGTGTGGAAAGCAAACTTTCAAAAAGCGTTCCAAATGTCTTGTCATAGCTTGCCATATTTGAGAAAAAACTAATTGGTAAATACGCTTGCAAGGTGATCTTCTGTGGTTGACAATCCATTTAAAGAGCTGTGGCTTTAAATGCTGACGTGTCTTTATGGTCTTTATTTTATTTACCGTCTACATCAGGATTTATATATTAATGAGGCAATAGAAGTTATAACAAAAACATTGCCTAGTGGGCATAGCTATATGCAATATTCGTGTCATTTAATTGCCACAAAATTTCCAGGGGCCAATTTTGGTTTTTGTTGCATTAATAAAATTATGCGTATGACAATGCCTTCAGGATAGTCAACATATGTCACAAAGTTTGAATTTGTTTAAAAAGCATTTAACTTTACTAGTACTTTCAAACACATGCACATGTTTCATATGTGGTTTTTGTATAAAGCTATATTTTGTACGAGACAATTGAAAAGTATTTGCATTCTTAGGAATGCTAATTTCGTGAAACATGCTAATTCTCACACCGTTATCTTGCTGGGCAAGTTCATGATGATGTGGTTACGTGTCTACACGTTATCAGTAAATCACCTGCACATGGTGGCCAGCAGACCATTTAATATGCCTGCTTCATGAACAAGATAGTTTGTCATTGTTGTAAGGATTAAAGTTCAAGCAGCATGAATGAACATATGTAAGCACTGGCTGAGCACTTTGGTCACAGCATTATGTAAGCCATATTGCTCTACTTTTTCTGAATGAATTTCAATCTTTTGTGTTGTTGTTAAGGTTTATTTGTTGGTACAATGATATCCCTGAAAGGGCTTTGCAACCTGCTTTCATAAATCAGTTCTATCATTATCTCATTTTTTAGTGGAACATTGAAACTGAATTGTCTGTCATTTTCAGATGCCCCATGGTGCGGACATTGCAAAGCTCTTGCCCCTGAGTATGTGAAGGCCGCAGCTGCCCTTAAGGAAGATGGATCCGACATCAAGCTGGCCAAGGTTGACGCCACTGAGGAATCTTCCCTGGCTGAGAAGTTTGAAGTCCGTGGCTACCCCACCATCAAGTTCTTCAAGAATGGCGCTGCCCTCGAATATGGCGGTATGTGGTCATTATTTGGTTTAGAATATTGTAGTTATTGTAAAGCATTGTAAGATTACTTCTATGGTCATCCATTTAATGAGATATAAGCAATTCTGATTACCAACTAAAACTAAAAGAAATGTTAATATACATTTT
This sequence comes from Streblospio benedicti, assembly GCA_019095985.1. Taxonomy (NCBI): domain Eukaryota; kingdom Metazoa; phylum Annelida; class Polychaeta; order Spionida; family Spionidae; genus Streblospio; species Streblospio benedicti. The sequence goes on along the minus strand of CM032669.1, from coordinate 27,466,284 downwards.
GTAGGAAAATATAAATGAGCCTAACTACTTATCAGATAGCAAATTTCTATGTTACTGCATTAATTTCTTTTGCAAATCTTTGCCCTTTTTAATTGAGTCATATATATTTTCACTGTCACTGGTATCTTCATGAGCATTGATTTTCCTTAGGTGAGTGTGTAATTTTGAAAATTAACCTTGATTGGTTTGGAATGTTTTATCGATTTTGTCAAAGGACAGCAAATATTACCTGCCTGGTTGACATCCGTCAAATCAATGTGTTTTATGCTAAGTAGGGGTCCATCAGTTTTAAATTGATTTTGCCAATAGAATTCATTTGCTTTAAATGATCGTTCAGTCTCTAATTACCAATAAAAGCAGTAATTTAGTGAACGAGTTGCAATTGCGGATCAATATTACTGATCTCTGATAATGCTCATGGTTGTAAAAGTAAATTATTTGTTATAAATTATGTTTTACTGGTGCTTTTTAAAGTTGTATCTAGGAGAATATTTCAATGAAGTTTAACTTTTTCTTGGTGTGCAACTTATGAAATAGGAATTTCTACAAAGTAATGATTTGTCATAAGTTGAGCTGTTTTGATTTGCCATGTTGATTGTTTACACCCTCGGATAAGTGGATCAAGCAATACAGTCGAGCTCAGTACTTATTCCTGACAGCTACAATATCAATATGTTTTTAATTAAATCCCTTGAAAACTTGTGCTTAATTTTGCTCTCAAACAAGGTCTTGTTCATTACAATCTTCAATTTTTATTCAGGTGGACGTCAGGCTAACGACATCGTCAACTGGCTGAAGAAGAAGACTGGCCCACCAGCTGCCGATGTTGCTGATGTTGATGCTGCCAAGGCCATGATCGAGAAGGACGAGGTTGTCATCCTCGGATTCTTCAAGGTCAGATTCTAGAAGCTTTTGTCACTCACATATTTTTCCTTTGAGATGGAATGAGTGACGTGTTTTGAATTTATGCCAGTGTATACCAACTTTCCAATACAGCGGATACCAAGTAGAATGAAATGTTCATTAAAACATTGGTTTCCTTCCTATCCATTGCCCTGTTGCGTTGTGCTCTGTGGTAATTTCACGGAAGGCAGATAAATGAGGAGCTATCTTCGGTGCTGTGCCTGTCAGTGGCTCAGATCCCATCCTCTGGGCTTCCACATTGTAACCCATTTATCTCACAAAACTTGCCTCGTTAATGTTCATATTTCACATAGTTTTACATATGGATTGAGCACTGCACACCCAGTTGGTACACATCCACTATGTTTGTTGTTTGAATAAAATTGTAAACAAAGTGGGTGTGCAGTGATCTAATCGCTAACAATTTTCAACACTTGTTTCTTATGGTTAAAATGGAATTGATGGTTATTAATGAATTATTTTTACTTTTCTCAGGACCAGAACACTGATGCTGCCAAGGCCTTCCTTGAAGTTGCCTCCGGAATGGATGATGTGCCTTTTGGAATCACCGGTGCTGATGCCGTCTTCAAGGAGTACGAAGTCTCTGGAGAGGGAATCGTTCTTTTCAAGAAGGTCAGTTTCAGAGTATCGCTTCAGCATTATATGTATCTTAAAAATTCATGCAAGAATTTAAGGCCCACACTCCATGATATAGATTTCATCAAATATTCAACTCTGGTAATGTCAGCGTCAATCCACATTCATGAAAAAAAAAAACACTTTAAATTCACAATTTTTCACCTTTGGTGTTTGAATGGTCGTAGATAGAAATTATGTGATAGTTTGATAGAAAAAAATATGCATTTTCTCTTTGCCTTGCAGTTTGATGAGGGACGTAACAACATGTACGAGGGACTCACTGCTGATGCCATCAAGGAATTCATCGCTGGAAACCAGCTCCCTGTCGTCATTGAGTTCACCCAGGAGGTAAGATGCCAGCTATACAAATCATTGGTTTTGTAAAGTTTTATCTGGATCAAAATTTTGCATCATAATTTAGCACTCAACCATCTAATTTTCATGGAGGTGATATGTATTAAGTTTTAAAGTTAAGAACAAAGAAAAATCTCAGAAAATGGGTTTGTTAGAAGTACATCATGTTTTGATGTGGAAAGGCTATATTTGTACAAAGATAACTTTTCACCTTTGGGCTATTAGTTCTTTTATTAAGTTTCTGATGGTATTGAATATTTGCCAAAGTTTAAAACCACACAAAAAAATCTTGGCACTGTAATGACTGCACAGAAAGCCTGTATTGTATACTAAAAAAATTTAAGTAATATATTGTATTTTACATCACCGTGGCTGGTTTAAGCACAATATAAACTGTAGTCTTACATCATTATAATTCAGTAAACATATGATGACATCTTACACTGAATTATTTAAAAAGTGCCATTCTTAATAAGGTATTGCATTTTAGTGCAACACTACATTTAATAACACACACTGCACACATAAAACTTTTTCATTTGTGATAATTCAAGTGCTTATGTACATAATCATTATTTAAGAATCAATAGTCTGAAATTGAACATATATTAGTGGCAAATTTTTAGTGTCAATTTTTATGGACATTCAATTTCACACTTCATAATGCCACGTTGCGTCAGCTGATATATGCAATCAATACTGAACTTTTTTAATCTGTGAAATATTTGATTCCTAAATTTGCTTGAAGCAAATTTGTAAAGCATGAACATGTTCAATTGCATGTGTCGATTTTTATTTCTCACTGAACAAGAACCCAATAGATATGCAAATCATGTGACATCAAAAAGAATATTTTAAAACACCTGGTAGCATGATAAGAAACACTTCATTTATATTTTATTTAATTTTTTCCCTAAACATCTTAAGCCATACTGAAATGCTTTATGTGTTAACAGCGTTTCCACCTTTTATTCTTTTACAGTCTGCCCAGAAGATCTTTGGTGGTGAGGTCAAGAACCACCTGCTGCTCTTCATCTCCAAGGACGACCAGAAATTCGCCGCCACCCTCGAGGACTACAAGAAGGCTGCCGGAACATTCAAGGGCAAGGTGCGAGACTCGTGTAGTAGATCAGACAATTTATCCTATGAAGTTACTCTTAGTCTCAGGAACTATCTCCTTTATAAAGATTTCAAAATTGATATACCAACTGCCTTTTACCTATTCTATATTAAGGCTGCTTTATTTTTATTAAGAATGATTTTTTTGTAGATCATAAGTTAATGCACTTGTAAAGTCACATGGGCAGCTACCATAGACAGTCATGAACCATAGACAGTCATTACAAACTAATTACATCAGACTTTTTAGTTGTATTTTGTATGTACCGGGTTTTCTAAACCATTACGTAGATATTCTTTTAATGTAGCTTCTATTGCATCAAACTATTCTTGTAGTTTGCCATTGATCCTTGAGATGAATTGTTAATTGTATACAACTAGAAAGATTCTCCATTGATTTTTATTTGTTTGAAGACCTGATCAATACTAACACATTGGCAGCATGTCCGATATGACAAATTTATGTACAGTGAAACTGTGTGTAACTATTTTATTGGCTATTGGTGTGTCCTTATTGTATATCGGGTTAGTGCTTCTGATGAGGTTTCTGATGATGATTGACTTTGTCGATCGTTTTGCAAGTCATCATGACAAACAAATGAAATTCAATCTTAATTGTTTTACACAGAAGACCTATTATGTCCAGCTTGAGTGCAGTAATTAATATTTCTCAAACTTGTCAAATTTCCATTCATTTGATGACACTGTTCAGTGATCACACTATTAATTATTATGAAGAAAAAATGTGATTTTGTTTGAGTATTGTATTTAGTTACCAATACTGCACCTAAAAGGGTCTTGCTGTACACATGTTACCTGTAATACATAACCATAGCAAAATGATATTTTGCACTGTTAACCAGAAAGTTTTGCGTTACAGGTCCTGTTCATCTACATCAACATCGACAATGACGACAACCAGAGGATCCTCGAGTTCTTCGGCATGAAGTCTGATGAGTGCCCTGCCTACAGATACATCAGCCTGGGTGACGACATGACCAAGTACAAGCCCGACAGCTCTGACCTCTCCACCGACGCCGTCTCTGCCTTCGTCCAGGGCGTCCTTGATGGCAAGGTAACTATGGAGGGCTTCTTTTAGGTTACAAATGAACCAATTCTGAGTTAACGGTAGTCTTTCAGGAGTGAGTGAAATGAATTGGTTATTTAGCATAAGAGCAAAATGACAATTCCAAATACAAATGGTGAAAATTTTATGATAGCTCTTTTAAAGTAGTAGCCATCCCTGAATAATGCAAACATGGTAGTCTGAAAAAAAAAGCCTGCACATTTGGCCATGGCCTATTGAAATTGACCAATGGGATCTTTCTAAAGAAGGTTATTGTTTTGATTGTTGCAGATCAAGCCCCACCTGATGTCTGAGGATGTGGCTGACGACTGGGACAAGAACCCCGTCAAGGTGCTCGTCGGAAAGAACTTCGCTGAGGTTGCCCTCGACAAGAGCAAGGATGTCTTCGTCGAGTTCTGTAAGTCCACAGCTCATTTTATTGCTAATACTTTTGAGAGATTCAAGATCACTTGCCTCTTGGTTGGTTGAAATGCTCATTTCCAAAACTTTGCTTCCATTTTCTGAAAATATATTTTGAAAGGAAATAAAGATTTCCATGTTGCAACAAAGCACACTTCCACGCAAGAAGACCCCATGTATTTGTTGAATTTCTTTTTCAAAGTTAGTGTTAAATAAGGGCAAAATCTGTACCCACTATGAAAATCCCCTTGTGTTATTCCTCCAGATGCCCCATGGTGCGGACACTGCAAGCAGCTCGCTCCCATCTGGGACGAACTCGCAGAGAAGTTCAAGGACAACGCTGACGTCGTCATCGCCAAGATGGACTCCACTGCCAATGAGGTCACAGAGGTCAAGGTCCAGAGCTTCCCTACTCTGAAGTTCTTCCCCAAGAACAGTGACGAGGTAAATACATGTTGCAGTATTTTCATCGATATGTCTTCGAGAAGGTTTTTGATATTGAAGACAAGCTTTTAGAATAATTTTATTTTTCAATATGAAGGGATGATTTTGATATTTTAGAGCGTCTAACTTCTGAAAGCCGGCCTTTAGAATGTTTTTATTGTAATCTGGTGGGAGGTTTTGAAAACTAGACTGAATGAAAACCTGTAAAAAGAAGTAGCTTATGGAGACTTGCTGGAGATAAAAGAATTTGGAGGAAAAGAAATTCTCAAAATGTTAGTTTTTTATTTTAGTATAAAAGTACATTCATTTCCCTTTTTAAAAATGCATAACACTTTAGGGGTTTCAGGAATAGAATTTGGTTTATGGACCATACAAAAGATCATACAAAAGACAATAAAAAATTCAGTCAATGTTAATTTTGCCTGTACCAAAATTGTATACATGATCTTTTGTATGGTCCATAAACCAAATTCTATTCTCGAAAACCCCTAAAGTGTTGTAAATTTTTAAAACGGGAAATGAATGTACTTTTATACTAAAATAAAAAACAAGCACATTTTGAGAATTTTTTTATCTGATAAAGTCTCGTTAAGTAACTACTGCTATGAAATATGTTGCATTGTATCATGACATAATAGACTCCTGTTACAAGATCCAATAATATGCATGAATTATGTAAAATCAATATTAATACTTTATGAATATTATGGCACATTAGATAATTGACTATACTGGTCCTCGCACCTTGGATGGCCTTCTAAGATGTGTTAATAGTGGGGGGAAAGAATGCAACGTAGATGAAGACCTTGATGATGAAGATTCTGAGGAACCAGGTTCCGAAAAGGAAGAAACTGGTGACAAAAAGAAGGTATTAGACTCTGAATTCATGCGACAACCATCTATGTGTGCTGTTATTCTCTTTTTTCCAGGTCTTCGTTAATCTCTCTTTCAGGACCGTGGCTTTTCTCGCTTTTCTATATTTGTTAATATTGTGCTGTAAATGTTGTTTGACAGTCATGTTTGTGTGGTCACTTTTAGATTGTTGACTACAATGGTGAGAGAACTCTAGAGGCTCTGTCCAAATTCGTCTCCAGTGGTGGAAAAGACTCCTCTGCCGATGATGTAAGTTTTGTGTGACTTCTTGAAACCCTACCATCTACTTCTTGACTTTGACATTTTTCCTCTTATAATATTGATTGTATTCATTCTTATGTTGTTTCTTTTCGTGATATATTTTGATAATTTGAAGATTTCAAATTTACAGTTTTTCATAACTTTTAAGGATTATTGTTTATAGATATATTATACATATATTATGTTAAGTTAGACATTACAATTCAATCCATTGTATATAAGCAGATTTTAGAATTAAGAATGACAGTGTCCTTGACCACAATTCCTTTTTCTGTCAGGATGAGGATATTGAGGAGCCCGAGGAGGAAGAGGACCAGAAGAAGGATGAGTTGTAAACCACCTGCTCCCCCATTTAGTATCATCATCGCATCATCATCAAATCGTCATCATCAGTGCAGCATGTTCTACCCACCAGAAGTCGTCTGTGTAAAGCCGCAACGAATCTCCCAGACTTTAACCAGCCGCCAGCTGGTGGGCAAAAATGTGCTCAATGTCTCTCATTCAATCAATTATCAGCAACAGGCCATCTAGTGTTTATTACCAGACCAATCAATTTGGTAAAATAGTTGGATGACTTGCTACTTAGAATTGATAAGCCTTTTTTGTCTAAAACATTGTCTCAAAATAAATAATAAGCCATTCCCAAGCTGACATGCTAGTATTTATGGGGAAAGATGGTTGTTGATTCGTCTGAGAGTGCTAGAAAGTGTGCAATGTGTGTAAATGGGTGAAAACTATTGAAAGTCATCCTGTTTTTTCAATTTGTAAATCTTCGTGTTATTATATTAATCAATGTAGATTTCTGCTCTAGTTCATTGTAATTGTTTTTTGATTTTAAATTTATTTTTGCTAATTGAGAGATGTTGAATCGGAGCTTGTTTTCCTCTCGCAAGTGCTGCTTGTTAGTGCTCTACGGGGGCGGTGTTTCTAGATGTTAGAAAAAGAGATTGTTCTGCGCCTCAGTTTATGACGTGGCCTCTGTGGACTTGTGTTCAGGCCTTCTAAATGCCATACTACGCCCTCGTCTTTTCTATCTGGCTTGAGCACAAGCCTGCAGATCTGTTTTGTCTCCCGGTTCCACTATTGGATCTTTAGATGCTATATATTTGATATCTGAAACGATTATATATTTTATATTTTCGGATGTTCTAGTTAAGAAGGTTCTAATATAAGCATTTTACATTAAGGTTTATGTATATAAAATTAATATCAAATAATATCAAAATCTGTGCTCACATATGTCGTTTAGGTTTCACTAAACAAGTGTGCGTTCATAGACCACATTTTTTGAGTACACTTTTTTTTTTTAATTGTGAACAGTGGTTAAATTAGCTGTATAATTCTATTATTATATTAATTTAAAATTGGAAGGGTGAGTAAGAACTTGAGAAATGAGCATATTGTCCATGTTGTGTGATGTTCATGGAAAATAAAATTCTTACTAATATTTCAAAATTTTGTTTTTGATACAAAACTTTCATTATTAAAAAAAACTGCATGTGCATGCAAAGTTTGCCTCTGAATAAGGTCTACGGCTGACATGATCGGCTAGTCTTCAGATTTCTGTACCGTATTTCCACATTTTGTAGCCTGTCTAGCATCGGCATGTAACTGAGTGAGGCATCTATTTGAAGGAGTAAATTGACACAAAATTAAGTGATAACTTCAAGTTAGACGCGCCTGAGTAAGCCACTGTACTTTGCTCCAGTAACTTCAAATGAATACTGCTATTTGCTCCCAAGTGTTTGATTACAGGGATTAGTGCGTGATCCCACTCTTGCGTAATAAACATGATTTCTTTTTGGTCATTACATAAATGTTCAACAAATGTATTTGAATAATCATATCCACGATGTTCTTCGCTTTATAATATGTTAACTGTCCAAATCAGATTGAGAATAACGAAGCTACATGCAAAATACTACATTGTAGATAAACATATCAACTTTGTGCTGGCGGTGTACTCTGATAAGCGCTGGGGTTGGAATACTGCCGCCTTGAATAGGTGTTAATGCAAGGGAGGCGTTTATTGATTTAAAATAGTGTCTAACCCGCAGTCTATTTGAGGGGAGGCTACAAAATGTGGAAATATGGTGTCCAGATTCATGCTTTTCTTTTTACATTGTGTACAGAAATTTTAGAAAAAGATTTACTGGTGAAGCCTTCGTTAAGTATTTATCCGTCCCTGATAACGTGATACACTTGCAAAATAAACAAGAAAATACATCAACGGCTACAAAATAGGGCATGCCTGATCGCCCAGTACCTGCTGATTTTGGTAATGGATGGCTGGTCCCGAAAGTTCATTTTTAGTGCTTTCAATATAGTATTAGGAACCTAGTTACTGGCCAAATACTTGTTGCCCGAGTTGGTGACTACATAATTCTCCCCATTTTGCCGTTCATTCTCAATTCTGATTGGTTCAGAGTCATAGGAGGTCACTCCCCACTTTGAAAGGGAGAACAATAAGACTTCCCAATGCTAATTAACATAATAAACCAAGATCTACAAAAGATCACGTAATCTGTGCAGGGATGTTCAGAGAAATGCGTTGCACATTATCGTTTGGACGTTTGGCCTTGCAATGAACACATCCAATGCACTTGTGGTGTCTTCGCTTGCTCTTGTTCGCTACCGCTCACTCGAGCAGGCTAAGACACAACTCGTGCATAGCTAGTGTTATCTCCACACTATTAACCGGACCATTACCCTTGTATTTTCGGCCCTGCTGTCCTTGTGCAAAATTTGATGAGATGCATACTATGCTTTCAGAGGTTAAGCTAAAAGACAATATTCATCAAATGTAAAAGTGGTTTATAGTCATGATTCTATATGTGCTCTCATTACATTTTACACCAGGTCATTGGCACACTCAATGATCAGCAATTGATCATTTCTCATATACTTGAGCACATTCAGCACTATGCTTATTACTCGTTAACCCAATGATCTGTACCTAATTAACGTGTAGGTGCCATGGAGCAGTGTGCAACTATTTAGGAATGAGTTTGCTCTACGCCCAGCACCACACCCGACTGGAAATCAAACCCATGACCTGGTCACGATTCCAACACCCTATCCACTCGACCACTGAAGCACCAATCCATACTAAATTGTGGGAACCATTGAATATTTGAAAATTTGACACCAAATCAAATTAATATAATAAGGGGAATTTATAAATAACTTTGTAGATTGGATATTACGATATGTACCTCGCAGAAAAATATGATGCATTGATATATCGTTTCATCCCTGGCATTGTCAAATGACTTTAAAATTATCCTAATTTAAAAACCAATACATGTACTGTAACAGCTTTTAACTTTTAGCTCATCCCATGTAACATCAATCTGCTAACATTTATGGTCGGAAACTTCAATATTGTATGTTTACTTTGACTTTGCCAATTCAATTGATAGTTTTATAAATGATGTTCTGGGTGTCATATTGGAACATATAGTATTAATGCTAGTTACGAAGTCCTTTAAAAGACAAGGCAATACCTGTGGTAAAAATTATGACAGTCAATTTGCTATAACCTGCATTTCTTCAAAGATACTTGAAATAACGGTATTACATAAATATAAAAATGTCTTTTATACATCATGCAACCAATTTGGCTTTAAAGCTTAACACACTACTGATATGTGTACATTTGTTTTCAAAATCAAAGATTACTATGCAAGTATTCTATACCTATTTATTTGTGCTTTGTAGATGCATCGAAAGAGTTCAACCGCATTAATTATTGGCATATATTTGAAAAGTTATGGTCTTGCAGTTTACCCTATCTTATTGTTCGTTTATTTATGTATTGGTATATGAAGCAGAATTTTATTATCAAATGGTGTGATAAATTATCTACGCCTTTTAATGGCAACAATGGTCTTCGACAAGGTGGAATTCTTTCTCCGATTTATTTTAATGTGTTTATGGATGATTTAATCAAGAATTATCAAATACTAATGTTGGTTGCTATCATAACAACGATTGGTCAGGGATCTTTTTTATTTTCTACCATTAAATTGGCCAATCAAGAACAAGGACCACAATCCAAAATATTTTCTCTTTTTTTTTCTACTTCATATTACATTTTACTATGAAACACAACAATAAAATTTCAATTTTATTTATTCAATGATAAATGACTAGTATAAATATTTGTATATACACAACAATATGCTATGACCGGGCCAGAATAGGATTTGACATTCGAAATATACTGGGCAGCATGGTACTAATGGCTTGGAATGTGTCATCAGAGAGACCCTGAAAACAGAAAAAAAACATCACTCATTCATTATATGATATGTCTAATGGCTATGGCAATGGATTGGACCTTTTTTCTATACGCTCTTTCTTCAATATAAGTGTGACATTATTACAATGCCCGGACTGATAAATTGATAATAGTGAGGCATATTTTGGGCATAACAATCATGAATGGCAACTGTAGATATTTTAGCGGTCATTAAACAACCTGGTTTCTATTCCCACATAAGAGCCGAGTGAAATCACTGCATAGTAAGACATAATGATACACATCATCGTTTGCGAAATCTTTATACATGTCTTTCTAAGTTTGAACAGAAAGGGGTTGATTAAGATTTAAAAAACAAAAAAATCTTTTGAAGGGCTGTCAAATGAATAATGTTACTAAAACAAGGAAATTTAAAGTACCATCAAAATATCTTGTTCTACAGGCCTATTACAAATCATTGAACTTTAGGACAACAGAAAACAAATGATATATGGATGAATTAGTTTTATAGAAAATATTAAAATATGGTTATTATGAGCCTTTACTTCTGAAGAAATTTTTAAACTGAAAATTCTGCAAACTTCTAACCTTAGGAACAAGGAATTGAATGGTTCTGGACTCCTGGCCACTCCAGGTAGACAGTTCCATCATGAAACCCTTGACACACTTGAACACAAGTTCTGCCCTTTTCAAACACCAAGGTATCGTCATCTCCTACAATATATATGTACATTCTATGCGTTAATAAAAGAAATTTTGTAATAGAAGCACCTAAAATATGGAAATCAGTCGTACGTTTCTCCAAGGATGACTGTGATTGTAATTATTTACTATTTGAGAGGTGGTGCAAAAACAGCTTACAGCCTCACACTAAAACAAATGATATCAATATCTATTTGAAAAAAAAAAACACTTAAAAGTGTTAATGAAAATGCATCGTATTTCTTTTTTCAAAGCACATTAAAGGAAATCAATTCTACAATTCACTGTTTGATGGCTGTTGGACCTCTCTATTGATCACACAATTAAATATTGATAGAAATCACATATTATTCAGCAGTGTATTGACATAAGGCTATTTCTGTACAAAAATAGATATATCATCACTAACAAGTAATTACAATAGCTATATTTGATACTGGGAAACTTGATATGTTTATTTTTGAATTACATATAGCTCATAAGGTACAGAGTGGTAAACGCAAGTCAACAAGGAAACATTTTTAAGTAGCATGTTAAATCGTTAACATTTCTATGATGTTTGCTTGTAAAATTCTCTTTGAGTAGCAAACCCAACTACCTGTAGAACAAGCTATCTAATTTTTTTAACTGAGCTTTAGCACCAACCTCGACCATTTCGTGAGCGAGCAGCAGAGGCAGAGTAATGGTGTGGACGTCGTATCTGAAGCATGCTTTGATGATGTTGCGGTAACCAAGGATCACCGGATGTCTGGACGAGATGTCACTCACAGACGACCTGCCACAGAAACATGCTAAGCTAAATCAAACAACTCTAATAAAATTATTATTTGCACATACCTTGTTTCCTTTTTCTTTATATAAAAAAATATATATATACAGATGTTTGATAATTAGGACACAATATATTTCATAGAAATATGAATATAACTTATATCATCCAAATATCAATACTAAATGTTTGCTTAACTTCATTTTCATAAAAAAAAAACATTCACATATCAACACTTTGTATGCTTTACTTAATTTTTATTATGAAAAACAAACCATATAGAGCACCTCACACCCATCCCGTATATTTTTTTGTTTAAACCATCGTAGCATAGCTTTTATTAAAATGAACCAACAATAGCGTTTAAGGTGTCAAATGGAAGCTACTTACTTATATTTTTGTAGGATAAACACAATTTTTATGGTTCATTAAAATTACATGATCTATGATGCATTTTGTTATGAAATAACGTGTGCACACACATCCCGTAGGTGGTGATAATATGCGATTTGAACATGTTTATTTACATTAGATCTTACTAAAAAAATTCTTTTTACACTTCGGCACCGGGAAAACTATTGTGTTCAAAATAGTAATATTATTTGGTACTTGTTTGGATGCTAACTATTTTTTTTTTTAAACATACGGGTTGGGTGTGACCTACGGGATGGGTGTGCACCGCTCTAACAGATTATTCTTTCCTTAAAAAAACTCAGATAAACTACCAAATATTTGCTCACCTCACGGTTTCGTCTGTCACCATATGGAACACGATGTGCACTTCTGACAGGTTTGAATGGCGCGTAATGTAGAAATCACCGGGCTGTAACTTGAGGCTGCGATCATCTTTCTGAAATGGCATCGCAAAACATAGATCACAATCTACAGTTGAAAATATGAAATACAGTTCAAATATGAAAGTATTTTTGTCTTTCTTTTTTTGTTTGCACAAAAAGAAATTGAATTTTTGCCAGCCAGCAAGGACTATCCAAACTAAACGGATAAGCATGCTATAAATAGAATTGTATCAACAGATTAAATATTACCTATGAACAATAAAATTAAATTTGCTGCTTACATCATTTGAGCCTCCAGAACCTGTGCTTTTCAGGCTGACTTTGTCTCCCAATTCAGCCTCTGTCACCTTTTTCTGCTGCCTTGCCTCGTTACCTTCTGACACAGCCACCTCCAGGTGCTCAAACTGTTGCTCGAGAGTCGGGAAGTGAAAGTCCGTAGATTGTTCACAAACTCTTGAAAAATCTGAAAATGTAAACATCAATCTCAATGTTGCTAGGTGTCTGTACTTCTCATTTTCTGAAAAACCTTCATCTGCCAATACATATGCAGCATATAGTGTTTTGTAGGTAATATAGTAGAATTCATCATCACACAGACTATAGTTACTTCTATAGTTACTTCTCTTGATGTCGGCGTAGGACTTGTTTTTGTAAGTAACTCCATACAACTATGCAGAGGGTATCAAGATTTCTGCCGAGGGGGGAACTGTTGGCACATCAAACCCCAGCAAAATTTTGAAATTTTGGCACTAAACGCTCCCTTCGATCTGTCTCTAGTGTGTAATTATGAGGGGGGTGACACAGGATAGTGGAACATGGAACATGGGGTCAAGAAATTAGTGGAACATGGAACATAGGGGTGAAGAAAATAGTGGAACATGGATCTCAGGACACCTGTGTCACCCCCCTCAATTATGACATGTAGACTCTGGGTACCTCTCTTGATGCCGGTGTAGGAGTTGAGTCTGTTGTCAACGAGCAGAACGAGTCCACAGAGGGCATGACTGTACAGCGACATGGCCGTCTGCAGACGCTGCGGCTGAGGCACGATCAGACCGCTGCAGCACGCAAAGCACAAGGTGCAATTTATGTTGAATATTCATTTGTTCAAGTTCTGTTAATCATCTTGAGTTATACTTGTACTTTTGAACCAATATTTTGAAGCTACCTGAAGCTTTCGGCCATCTTCACATGGCCTTTTTCCCAGTGGGATTAAGATTCAATTTATTACATACTTTGTTGTGATGGGACCATACTCATTTAACTATTCTTATTCCATTCTACAGAAAGTAATGTTAAATAAAATTGTTTAGAAGAAAATTGGATCTTTGATAAGGAGTATATGTACTCGAAATTTAAATTAAATAAAATAATTTTCTTTTGATAGTTATGTTTGGACATATTAGCAATAAATTAGAAACAAAAAGAAATGAAACCATATGCTATGTACCTAATCAACAGAACATTAAAAGTAAAGTTGGATCTGTTTATTTCAAACTCTGAAATATCAAATTTATGGGTACTCAGAGAAAATATCCATTCCATTGGTATGTTACTTTTCATTGTAAATCATAACTTTAAATAATGGATACTTTAATTTTTTTCATTTGCTCGTAATAAGTTTGAGTCAAATGGTTCCAACTTTACTATTCATTGTAATAACAGTACACAGATGACTTACGCTTCATGAAGCCACCTAGTTAATGTTAAATACATGAACCACACACTCCACAAAATTTACTTGCTGGATAGACAGTTCCAACCAGAGCTGTGGCCATCCTCAGAATCCCATCCTCAAAATCTCTCTGCATGTCAAAAATGGGGTAGTATATGACTTGACATGCCTTTCAAGATTTTGAAATAATGGCCACAGCTCTACTTGGAACTGTCAATCAAGTAAGCAAATTTTGTGTTGTAAATGATGAAAAATGTATATTGTATTAAGAATCTAACACAATGAAATGATTTAGAGATACAATTAGCTGATGATCGCAATAGATGAATATGTGCGATCAACTTGCAAGCAAGTCACTCACCCGACCCGGTTTGACTTGTGGCGACACAGATCAAGCACGTCTGCACTGATAAGACGGATGTTGTGCATCGTTTTCAACTGAGCTCCTGAAATATATAAAGATCAACATAAAAACACAGGTCATGAGAGAAAGCAATAAATTTCAAAATGCAGACGACAAAATGATATAAACATTTATTTTTCATTGAAAAATATCGTGCTCAATCTTTTGAACAGAATTGATCAAGTAAAGATTTCATACAAGATTAAAGTTAGCAAGAATAGTTTTAATTTAAATCAATATTGATTGGTAGTGTAGTATATGAATTTCTCTTTTATTAGTGTCTAATAACTGTTTATCAAACATCTCATATTCAATGCTACAAAATTCGACCAATTGAGATGTACTGTAATGTGTATTTGATTGCCATCAGCATCAAAACTAAACGCAACATTTTACTTGTAATATATGGCATAAATCACTATAAGATATTTCTTTTAAAGCTTATTTCAGTAAGAAATGCACACTTAAATTGGAGGCATATTTAAAATACAGAAAGCAATTGAATATCATATACACATGATATTCTTATTAAAAATATTTAAAAAAAAAATTAAACAAAACCAACCAAGATGGACAGTGAAGCTCTCCTCTCTTCTCGGAGGAGGTTGGTTATTTGTATCATCCTGCGGCTCCTGGGACAACGTATGCGACAAAGCTCGAACTCTTTGTCTGAATCAAATAATTCAATATTCATTAAATATTTTCTAAAAAAAAAACATTGACTTAATCACATAGCACATAGTGGAAATACAATATTGGTTTAACCGTTTTCACACACACGTGTAGTGTGAAGTTGATTTAAATCATTATAATTTGAGCCTAAATCTATTTGAATCAATAAGTTTTGCCCTGCAATGGTAAACATACATATGCATATTTATAAAAATATGACTTACTACCATATAGTAATGATTTCTTATAGTAATGATTTCTTAGCATATGGATTCATCATATGGAGATGTAGGTTTGTACCTTCTCCATATGATTTACTACACCTGCCAACAAATACAATCTTGCATTTGTAAAAATCTAATATATGGAATTGACAAAATAAAAAATATATACCCGGTACATAAAAGTCATATAACCAGCACAAGGTTTCCAAAAAGTTTTACTTAGGTAATTAAATCTACATGTAAAATATATTCAAGAAACAAATTTTACAAAATACATGTAGTTCAAAATTGCTGAAACAAGCACAATAATCACAAAACAGGTATTTGTCATGAACTAATTATTATAATAAAAACACTAATAACTACGCATTATGTTTAGATGTCTTTCCTTATCACTGAGTTTTATTACTGAGAAACAATACAAATTAATATACTTTTATTTTAATAAAATCTTTCTCATCACTATAGAGACGTTCCCAATTTTAATTATTATTTACAACATGATACTTTTCTTGTCAAAATTAAAATACAACTCAGTTGTATTCTAATTTTGGCAAGAGAAGTATCATATTGTAAATAATAATTAAAATTGAGAAGGTCTCTATAGAGATGAAAGCTTTTATTAAATAAAATTAAAATACAACTCAGTTGTATTTTAATTTTGGCTAGAGAAGTATCATATTGTAAATAATAATTAAAATTGAGAAGGTCTCTATAGAGATGAAAGCTTTTATTAAAATAAAAGTTTATAAATTCATGCTGAGTTTCTCAGTAATAAAACTCAGTGGTAAGGAAAGACATCTAAACATAATATTATGGTACCTACTGCCACTTACTTAATACATACAACATTGTCAATACATTATTAACTACAAGTTAAATCTTTAAAATTCTTGCATCGTTAAAGACTTCCATTTCCATCACTGACAGTTCTCGAATTTTGTTACATGTAAGAGTTCTAAGGATTTATCTCAAGTTATCAATGTCATTATTGAAAGAGATATAATATGGAATAAATTAATAGTCTAATATAAGGCATACAGTTGAAAATCCAATTTATGATTACCTCTCTTAACAGATCACTTTTCGCCACCCCAAACTGCCATAAAATCATAGGTCAGTAGTTATAATAGGGAGGTTCTTCTGTATAAAGTAAATCTATTGAATCACATAAACTTACACATAGCCTGGCGTTCCCTCCGTTGCCTGCGTGTCTTCGTGAACTTTCATCACCCAGTCACGGTATTCCCTCTTTTGAGTCTCTTGAACATTACTTAGTTCACTGGCCCATTTGCTTTCGACAAACTGCATAATTTGAAAGTCACTAATTAATGCAGAATATCAATCTGCCATGAATCCTTTATTTGTCATTCTACTAGAATTAATAAAGAACTTCTAAACTTTTTTAATTGTAATATCTTGTCATATAAAGTGTTCATTAACTAGAAGTAAAATGTATATTTCATGGCAGGAATAAGTCGATTCTCAATAATCCACATCAAATACAGAATAATCAGTATTCTAAAATTGATATGGAACTAACTGATGCCTAGGGCACATTACGCCGCAAAGCTGTCTACAGCTAGTCTACGACCAAAAATGCATGGAGATTGGAAAGATCCGTGAGTGTTAAGTGCGATAAACGCAGCGTTTTTTTAAGGATGTAGGGTGGCCGTACGTCCGATGTCAGCAGTGGTCTGCCCGTAAGGAGGCAATGCGGCGACCTTACGCTAAATGTGTTATACCCATAAAGTATTTAGCCGCACGTTGTCGGCACATATACAGTACTGGCGCTGTGCATTCTCCGTACCATGCAAGTACGAATGCCTCACTTTAGTAATCATACTGTGCGTAGAGCGTAAGGTATACGCGAGTACAACGCACGTTCGATGCATGTTGATCTCACAGCCACCTCAATAAAACCATTCCAAGTGCCGACATACTCCTAACACACGAAGTCCGTGCGTATGTGCCCACAACTGTACTTTAGTCAATGCATGCGGAAAACGTCGCAGACACCTCAGCCCTCAGGTGAAATGTGCCCCTCGCTTTAGTTTATATGTACAATGTCCATCTTACAGAAAATGGCCTACAGTAGTTAGAGTATTGTCATCAATATAAAATTGGTGAATCCCAAGAACAATCTTCAACTGTATCTACAATGCACCACAAACTAGCAGTTCTTATCACTGTGTATCAATAATGTGCTGACAGCAAGTTCATGGAGTATTCATAGCTAAAAATATGGTAATGAAAATAAGAATAAAAATTATAGGAATGAAACACTATTTTTTTTGCCAGATCTACATTGTAATTTTTGTTATTGCGTCGCTTCAACTCAGCTGCTGAAGCAAGCATTGTGTTTGGTTCGTTTGTAACTATGTAACTATGTATGTCTCTGGACAAGCTAGCAGGCGTACCGATGAACCGATTTCGTTCAAACTTTACACAACTATGAGGTTTGAGGCGACACCGAAGTAATTCGATTTTGGGCAATCTGCCAATTAAACTGAGCTTTCTAGAAGCGTTTTTATGACATTTTTAATAATATTCAATGCACTTAGCCTTCAAGAAAAAAAATCAATATCCCAAGCAACAGCAAAATTGATTATTGGATTTGAAACAGATATTGATTATCATCTTGTTATTCAGTACTATTGTATGGCAACACAAATATCTTTTTGCTGGATATATTGATTCTGATTAATTCTGATGTTTTCTCCTCAAATTCATAAATTTCTTGATTGCAAAGTATACATTATTTCAGTATATATCTTAATTGCTCATAAGTCAACGTCGTTCTAGCGACACAGTGTTGAACACTTTTGATCCGTACTGAAATTATATAGATACCTATAGGAACCAGTCATGTTTTGTGTTTGGCAAGACTTTCGCTCTTATCGCAAGAGCTTCGTCGGGCCTAATGAAATGATCCTCTCACTGGGTCACATGACCACCACGGATCTGGCGATCATGTGACAGCAGAGACGTGTACAGAGAAGTGGATTTCAAGATTCCGTTCCTTGACACGTGCATCAAAATTAGTGATGACGCCACAACATCGGTCGAGGTATACAGTAAAGCTACCCACACTGATCAATACTTAAATTTTAATTCCAATCAACATCTGGACCACAAGAGATCAGTTGTACGCACCTTGCTCCACCGTGCTGATAACCTAGTGACTACTCCTGAGGACCAGGCCAGAGAGAGAGACCATGTGAAAGCAGTGCTCCATAATAATGGATATCAACCATGGATCTGCAAATTACCCAAGCCCAAAGAAAAGACGCCCACAGATGACGTCTCCAAAGAAGCGACGGGGAAGATTCCAGTGTGCCTTCCTTACCTGAGAGGACTCTCCGAAAAGCTGAGTAACATTTTCCGGGAACATGGGATCAATACATACCACAAGCCGGTCAACACCATCAAGTCAATGCTGCCTTCTCCCAAGGACAAGGCTCCAGACAGTGCCAAGTGTGGCATCATCTATGAGGTCAACTGCCCTCAGTGTCAGGAGACGTATGTTGGTGAGACAGGCAGGACCCTGAACACCAGAGTCAAGGAACACTTGAACCCGAAACGTGTTCCTACAGCAATTGGGGACCACATCAAAGATACAGGACACATGATCAGCCCCAGTGACTTTAAGGTGGTAGCACGCGAGGAAATGGAGCTGCGCAGGAAGATCCGTGAGGCCATCGAAATCCGAGAGCGCCGACCCCGGATGAACCGCGACACCGGCTATGACTTGCCCCCCGTGTACACGTCTCTGCTGTCACATGATCCCCAGATCCGTGGTGGTCATGTGACCCAGTGAGAGGATCATTTCATTAGGCCCGATGAAACTCTTGCGATAAGAGCGAAAGTCTTGCCAAAGACAAAACATGACTGGTTCCTATAGGTATCTATATAATTTCAGTATGTTTATATAATGGAACCCAATACAAACTTACATTCTGTGACTTTTGATCTAGTTCTGATTGTTTTTTTTCTGTGAGAGACAGAGTCAGACATTTTGAACATTCCTAATGTGGAGATTAGGTGCCATGATTAGAATACCAAAGTTTGTTTATATCTTTGATTTACACACACATTATTTTATCATTATTTTGCATGTATTTTTATTGGTTATCGTGCTCCAGAATTGCACATATTGAAATTCATCACACACTATAAAAGTTAAAATCATATTAGTCTAACATATATACATATTATATATATATATTGGTTCAATTATTTTTTATGTCAGTTTATTTTAAAACGGTATTGTCATCAATACAGTGGCAGGAGCTTGCTTGGCAGAACAGTGAGAGTAGAATTGAATTCACACGCAAACTTGGGAAAAATATATATACTATGATTTTTATTTTTATGACTATTTTTTGGTTATGATAGAATATGTTACTCCATGAACTTGCTGTCAGCACATTAAGTCAAAACAGTGCTACAATTATAAAGGTTTTTGTAAGATGCTTGCATTAATAGTCACCGCTTAGGATTCAAAAACTTTGTTGATGTAGGACGCACCATGCAGGAGCCCAGGGTGCCGTGACACCCATGCCAGGGACAAACATCAAAAATTCGATTTGGAAATAATTTTTTTCTTTTCTTCTAAAACCTATAACCCAGTGTCGTGATGACTACTAGGTCGCTGGCATTATTGAATTTAGTCCTAAATTATGCAAACCAGGTATAAGTCAAATGTACGTGAAATGTACGTGACACGTACAGTTCGAAGTAAAAGTCAAAGATCAGGTATAAACCAGCATATGTTGCACGTTTTTCTTCTATCAGGGAAAGAGGGAGGCAGGGAGAGTGGTGATGCAGGTGCATTTAATCTGTACAGGACCTATATGGTAGGCGGGGCGAGGCAGGGGGAAGAGCTGGTGGAGGGTGGGCATTTAATCTGTTCCGGAAGAGCGGAACTCATCCGTTATAACTACAGCAGTGGGAGGGAGGTGATCGAGATGCATTTAGTCTGTTCTGGACAGCTGGATCTGGACTTATTTGGATGGTGGTGGGGGAGTGAGGGGGTGGGGGAGGGAAGAGAGGGGGATGGCACAAGGAGGGTGGGGGGGACATTTAATCTGTTCCGCACCTGTTTACCAGGGATAGAAGGGTGAAGGGATGGAGGATAGAAGAGTGAGTATGCCTGATCTCATCCCTTTTGACCTGTGCACCCTCTAAATTGTTGATTTGGCAAGGATAAAATTGTATTGCCAGGTTTTAATAAATTCCTGATTTCACTCATTTTGACCCGAGCAGCGTCGGGTAGCCAACTAGTTTACTATAAACATTATCATGTATAAAGTCATGAATTAAATAGAGACATCACAGAGAAACCGGAGTGTCATGGCATTCCAGGGTATGCACTTCATGGCACCCTGGGGTATTCACTTGACCACGAGTTACAGCATGGTGCGTCACATGACCCAGTAGAGCAGAAAAATTTCATTACCTGCGTATTATCAAAATGACGCTGTGCTAAAGCATTGATTTGGTCATCAGTATAAGACACACCAAGCTTCTTAACAGCATCTTCCATTTCCTTACTTTGCCTTGAAAATAAATGTTTATTCAAGTGCATTTCATTTCAAAATCAATCGAATAATAACAGACAGAATTTTTTCTCTGAAAACTATTTGTAAAATATCATTTATAATACCTTTGTTCTAAATGAGTCAAGTCTTGGTCTCGCTGCTGAATTATTTCTCCTACTGCTAAAGCATATGTATGTTCCAAATTGAGAAGTGTCTCCAATGCTGGAGAGTGAATTAGTGCATGGTAAACCTCTGAGAACACTGCCTCATTCGTTACAGGTTCTGGCTTTGCATGTTCAAGAACTTCCTGCAAAAATAAAATGACCCTCGTACATAACAGCTATCATAAAAGTAAATATTTCCTACAAACTAAAGTAGGAAAAATCACTGTGCTATGAATTATTTACTACCGATCTTCATTTATAACATATTTAAAAAGAGAAGTTAATAGTGAAACTTACCTCAGTATAAGCTTGACCCCAGGCCTGCGCTAATTTGTCAACATCTATCTTTCCATTTTTTAAACAATTCAAATGTTCAGTTGCTCGTTTGTCATAATACTTGTTCACTTCTTCTTGTATAAATTCTCGCAGTTTGTCTTTTAGTTCTGGAAAATATCACATAGTGAAAGAATGCTTAAAAATACATTCTGAAATTTTATTTGTAATGTCTGTGTACCTGTGAAGAGTAATATCATGTAAAAAATATAACTTAAGATTTTCCAAACAAGCGTTAGAATATTCACGAACACACAAACCTTGTTCAACATAACACGGCAAGTTGTGAGCCCTTATCAGACGTCCCGCATACTCACTTACACCTGTATGCAGTGGAACTGGAATTGGCGCCTTTAAAATGGATTTCTTGTCCTTGGTTTGAAATACAAATTCAAATGTTTTTTCCACTGCAGTGGCCATGGCATAACAAATTAAACCTGCAATATATATACATACTAAAAAAATGTATAATTTCTTAATATGTTAAAGACATATAATATATAGTCATAGTCAGTTAGTCACTCGAGTCTACTGTGCCATCTATATTTATCAATGCCACAGTCAAAATCCACACACTTTCTGGTACCTACAGCCAATCAGAGCAGCTGATTTGCGTATCTTCTAAAATCTGTGACCGACATGAACAAACCGGGATGTGACCTTTAAAAAAATCAATGTTTGGTATGGTGCAATCCCCACAGTATCAAGGCAGTTGGTTGGTTTGTGGGTTCTAAATTATTCATTCTATCATTCCGTGCAAAAATCACCGCCAATAACCCACGCTGATTGGTCAATCAGCGTGCTCAATTTTGTGATGGAAAACACGCTCCAGAGCGCGCGGAGACCACTACTACGGTGCTAGTCTAAACTCCTCACAATATCAATACAGCCTCTGACGTCGCAAGGCGTGTCCCGTGTAGCGGAGAGCAAAGTTTAGACTAGTGCCATAGTAGTGGTCTCCGCACGCTCTATTTTGGCAAAATTGACTCGCAATGATAACGTTATAATATGATTTATTTTAAAATAAAATGGATTTTAGTCATGATAGAATGGTGATTGACTACTCAATTGTCGTGTCAATCGCAAAATTCGTTCGGGTAAATCAGACGTCAGCATGCTCAATTTTGCGATTGACACTCCAATCGCATGGTCAATTCCTACAATAATATATTGCAAGATAACTGGCATAATTATATGCTCGATAGACAAGTCAGGTCTTGTGCCTTAGATTCTGGATGAGGTCTTGGATTAGTCCCAGATCAGGTCACAGATTTGATAGTATTTAGTTTGAAAGTTCATGTAGTTCAGTTTTCTAAAAAAAAATTATAGACTTTGAGCTGATTTAACCAGTGTTTGGTCCTGCATTAGTCACAGATTTAGTCCTGGATTAGGTCCCGTATTTGATATTTAGTGTGATGATCGTTACAGTTCAGTTTTCAATGAAACACGATAGACTTTAAGCTGATTTAACCAGTGTTTCATAATGGCTTAAGGATCTGTAATTATTCAAGAGGAGGGGGTGGGGGTGGGGGGTGAGGTCGGATTTGTGTCATAATTTTAGCCCCCCTTGGAAGTTATGCACTGAAAATTTACCCCTCTCACATTCTATGCATTGAAATCCTCACCTTCATTTCAGAGTGAATGCAACATAGCACTTAATATTGAATTTGATAAAAGACTACATGAAAAATATAAACTGTATCACATCAAATGTCTCATCAGTACAACTATTTAAATGTCACCAGTTGTATACAGGGAATATCTCTCACACTCGCCACTAGCCAAAACCTAGTGCTTAATCCATTTGGCGAGTGGTCTTTAATTTGCACCTGCCACTTTGGCGATTGCCTTTTCTGTCAAGTTTTTTCTTATCAAATACATGTATGTGTTAAAGTTAACCATCATAACGTGTAAAATCATTGAAAAACAAAACATGATATAAATACATTCATTTCATCAAAATAAAATAAAAACTACTTTCTCAGAAAAGGAATGCACCAGAGAGCTTCTAGACACATCCATTTCAAAATATTTCTGTGGGAGCATGCCCCCAGGCCCCCCTAGCTATACTGGGGCTATATATGGCACTCGTAACCGAGCCTTCGGCGCTCCCCTTTTCAGCAACTTCGGATTTTGGCCAGTGCCCTTTCAATATCACCTGCCAAATTTTGGCAGGTGCCAATAATATTTGGCTAGTGCTCCTGTTATAGAACTGGCCACATTGGCTAGAGGTGTTTGAAATGAGTGATATTCCCTGTGTATATCATGTCAGCATTTTGTTTCTTGACGAAATACACTGCCTTGACGTTAATATAGGTTTAACAGTGATATGGTCATCATCACTATCAACATTATCAGTTTCATCTGAACTATTATCTGATTCTTTACTGGCATCATGTTTTTTCATCAGTATCATCATCATTGGGAACAACCTGAACAACAATTTCTTCATCACTCACACATTTGCATCACATATCAGTATTATTGAAAGAATAAAACTGCATCAAAGATATTTGGTTTTATAGGTTTTCTTGCTATTTATCTGTAAGTAATGTTAAAATCATATATGAAAGTGAGATCTAACGTTTGTGAACCACGAAAAAAATACATCGTTTGAAATTTTTGCTTTAAACATAATGCACTGAAATTTGACCCCCTCAACCCCTCCATTCTCTTGCATTCAAATGTGACTCCCCTCAAAGTCCTTGCACTGAAATTCTTTACGTCCCCTCCCCCAAATAAATAATGACAGCTCCCTTAGTCCCTGATTTAGTTTAGATTAGGTTCTGGATTTGATATCTACTATCATCTAGTTTGATAGCCAGTTTAGTTTAGTTTTCTATGATTTACATATATTTGTTTAACCTTTAAGGTTAAACAGGAAGTAAGGTAATTGAAAGATTTTATTGAATAATAAAAAAATAATATGCCTAGTTTATATTTGTTGTTTTCTTTCTAAATACTCAGAAAAAACTACTGAAAAAACCTTCAACCCTACCTAACCGAACCCAATAGCCTGTAAACCCTAAGCTTGCCCTAAATACCTATTCAAGCAAACCCTTTCACTAAAATTAGTTATTGATCTTCTATGTCTAATTTCTGCTAAAAAAAATTTGGGTCATGTATTGGTTCATATAGGTCATATCACGTTTGGTCTCGGGTTTGGGTAGGTACCACTCCCGGGGTACCACTATTAAATTTGCATCGATAGATAGATATAATACATGTAGAAGTGCTCAAGTTATTGGGAGTTTACGATATGCTCATGATTCTCTTGTAATTTTGTTCATAAATAATAGAAATATATGAAATATTTTACCAGGTCGTCAAAATATAATCAATGTTCTATCAGTTCACACTAATAGAGTACTAACTTTGTGATATAAGTACTAGAATTTCTAATTTTTGTTTTGATCTTTCCACCTGTTTTACATTTGACTTGCCACACGTTGTCTAGTTATTGACAGTTCACCAGATGTAGTTTTGATCACAGTAAAATGCCTCACTGATTGCAAACTACACCTACCAGTTTGGCTGAATCATAGTTTACTGATGTTCATAATCAAATATTTTTCATTAGATAAACATCCGTTTGGAGATATTACAGTGTGCTGTCAATATGGAAAATGGGGGTGGGGGTGTTATAAGGGTTGCCAGTCTCCCATCTCCCAAATTTTTTTGCCTCATTCTCCCACTTCCCATTGCCTTTCTCCCACCTCCCACTTAAAAAGGGTCTGCTTGGTAAAAAAAAAATATGTACAAAAATCTCAGTCTCCCACCTTCCACTTTGGGCCACTTTTTGCTTTGGCTATCTCCCACTTTGGCTGCCTATTCTCCCACCTCCCACATTTTTTTCACACCAATCTCCCACCTCCCAAAGTCTTATTCAAAAATCCATTCCCCCCCCCACCCTACATAGGATGTGCCAATAACATGAACACTTCCTCAACCTTAAAATGAACTCATATGGTATACCTTAAAAATATCATTACCGGTGATTGCCCAGATTAATAGCTAATTATGTTAAAACAGCGTCTATCGCTTTAAATGGTTATGTTTAATACACAACAAACTGATGTGAGGATTGGCCTCACCTTTGGTTGAGTGGTCCCAGTCAGTGCACTCCCAATTTCATATTCAATAGTTTTACAGAATAGATGTTTTAAAATAAAGCTTAATATTTCAATATCACATAAAACGAATAATAATAAACCAAATTTGTATCTCTCCAAAATGTAGCTTTTGACATGGAGTTTAAGACTAGCACTTTGAGAATTTTTCAAAATTTTAACAAAATATTGACATTATGCAGTACATGTGCAGCAAGCTGTCAATCATTGCTGCAACGCCCCCTCGCGGTGGCAGGTGCCCAGTCGTGTTGCAGCCTCAATCGTAGAAGCTTTCCAACATAATTTCCAACAGTTCAAAGACACAATTTTACACTGGAAACATTTGCGTATGTGACTGATTACAAAGCATCATGGGAGAGTCACCGGCTAAAAGAGGTCAATTCACAAAATATGTCGGATGAAATTCGGTCATCAAATATCCCTTTGGAAAATGACCAAGGTAGGTAATCATGTATTACATATTTGTATAAAAGCTACGGTAAACGATTGAGAGTATAAACACCAATGACTGAGGACACTTTGATGGCATCAGATGGTCAAAATCTAGCAACAAAGGACATTTCCCTCCTATTTTTCTTTCACGTTGTGCTGAGACATTTGGCAACAAAAAAGTAGGTCGCACTGTCCTAATATTTTATGGGTCTTACTCAAAGAATTAAATGCTGAAAATAATGTTGACATCTTATAGTGAATGGTTTTAGTTAAAGTCCCTGTGATGTTTTATACATACTTGATGAGAAAAGGCCAAAATACACCTGTGGTGTTTTTTTCTGTGTGGCCAAGGTCACGCGTCGATGGCTATTTGCGTCGAGTCGGCCTGGATTTACAAAAATTGGGTCAATTAATGCCACAGCTTATTACTAATTGTGACGAAACTACTGACTATCAACCACTTCGAAGTGTGTGTGTGATGGCATGAAACGTGTGAAACCAGGAAAAGAGTTTTGAATTTGCCATATAGTTCTTTCATATGGAATTTTCCACTCGCAGAAATACATGGCTCATGAATAATGAATTTTGCATATTTAGAAATTGACCCAGTTCCAATAAATTTTATAAAGTAAACAAACCAGCATGCTTGATCCAGATTTTTTTATAAACATGTATCATGCAGACTGATAACTAATATTTTGTTATTGATAACAAGATTTTATAATAATTTTGTTAAAGCAGATAAAATGAATGAGACGACTAAATCTTGTGGTTTGGGGTTTGCTGTAGAGCAAGTGTTCCAGTTTAAGGGCAGTGTTCCAGTTAGGGGGCACATCCTACGTAGGGTTGATTATTAGGTATATCTCCACGGGAACATACACGTTTGACGTAAAAACAGGACTTCTCATGTCACATGTCAAATTTAATAGTGTCATGTCATTGTACATGCATTTGGCCAAACATAGCAAAAATATGAGTTTGAAGTACGAATTTGTAAGAAAATTAAGCAGTGTTGTGAGTATGATATCAGTCAAAACGAGGTGTTGACATGGTGTCCTATTAACAGAAACTTTTAATTCAAGATCATTTGTAGGAAACAAATATGCAGTCACTAATAATCTAAGCATGTATAATTGACCATGATTAAAGTATATCCATTTCTCCATGTACTTGATAGTTTGCAGATGAATTCAGTTAGAAATGGCCGATAATACAGGCTTAGATGGTTAGTGACTGCATATTTGTTCCCTACAAATGATCTTGAATTAAAAGTTTCTGTTAATAGGACACCATGTCAAAACCTCAAGGTGATAGAATGTCATTTTAAATAAGTACGTGATTGCAACTAGCATTGAAGAAAAGAAAAGGGGTTTGATATTATAAAGGTATATGACAGCAGAGTTGTGCCTAAGTACAATTTGCGGACTCAAGTCCAGTCCAAGTACTTTGCATGTGTACTTGAGTCCAAGTATAAGTCCATTGATGATTTTTCCAATGTACTTGAGTCCAAGTACAAGTACTTTGATTGTACTTGAGTCCTAGTACCAAGTACAATGATTGACTGTTCAACAGAATGCAACATAAACACTCTTACTTTTAGTGTGTATATGAGTTTATTGCCAAGTCAATACTAGCAGATATTTATGCTGGGAAAAACGCTTGAATGTTCTAAAAGAATCTGTTAAATAGTTTCATTATTATGGATAAATGTAACAATGTACATATTATTTAACATATAGTTATCGACCAATATATAGTTTTTTCTGTTACTCAAAACATAAAAAGAAAAAAGAACAGCAAAACAATAAATGTAACCATGTGCTACATACATGTTAGGAGTACATGTATAGAGTTATATTGAGTATCTACAAATTCTATCACTGCACATTCACATCAACCCATCATATTGTGCTGCACCATATCTCCAACTAATGACAGGCTGACCACTTGCTACCCATTCCCTTATTGGGAAGTATTCTTCAGGAAAGCGCTTCACTAGGTGATAGTTGAACTATTATGCAAGTATCACTAACAATTGTTTATGGTAATTTTTTACAAACAGAAGATACATCATAGAAATATTCCATTATCTTAACTTATACAAGTAGTACATTTAATTTAAGTAGATAGTATAGTTTGTTCTTATATATGGGATAGTTTTGTTACCATTTCTTTGTTTGAAATATAGTGTGTAATAAGTATACACAGGAAATGTTCACCACAAATGTCCCCTTTACAATGAATATTTAGTTAGCTTGCAGGTGTTTTGTGGACCCATAGACCTTAGTAAGAAGTCTAACTACTGTCTCCCTGTGATAAACATGGTAAGAGGTGAAAGATTTTAAAAGATTTTTCTGATTAACTTTCACCTAATGAAACACCCTCTTCAGATGTTGCAACTGATTGCTATCAGCATGATCAGAGAAGAGGATGCTAGCTTAACCCATTCATATCGGCATACGCAAAATGTCAACACGTAATGTAAACACTAGCGAACAGTGCCATTTGACAGTTTTACGTCAAAAACAATAACTTCTCTGGGGCCTACACATATGCTTATTACCTGCGTCGCCAACGGCAGAGTAGGTCTAGGAACCGGGTCACTCCGTCCGTCCGTAGTAGTCCGTAGTAAAAGCTTGTCTCCGCTACTCCTCCTAAACGACTCAACATACAGCAATGAAACTTGGTATATAGCAAGAACATCATATGTAGATGTGCATATTAACAGGGATTTTTGATTCTCAAATTTTTATGGGAGTTATGCCTCTTTGAAATTAGAAATTGTGTGCATCTTATACTAATAGCTTGTCTCCACTACTCCTCCTAAACGACTCAACATACAGCAATGAAACTTGGTATATAGCAAGAACATCCTATGTAGATGTGCATATTAACAGGGTTTTTTGATTCTCAAATTTTTATGGGACTTATGCCTATTTGAACTTAGAAAATGTGTGCATCTTATACTAATAGCTTGTCTCCACTACTCCTCCTAAAAGACTCAACATACAGCAATGAAACTTGGTATACAGCAAGAACATTATATGTAGATGTGCATATTCACGGGGATTTTTGATTCAAAGAAGTTATATAATATATCTGCTGCCAAAAAAGAAGTTATGAACATATAGACTTGTTTTACTATTGTACAAATAAAAAGTACTATGTACTATAAAAATAAAGTAATTGCTAAAAGGTGAAATTATATACAGTGAAAATTGTGCAACAAAGTAAAAACTCATGCATCAAATAAAAATAGCATGCAATAAAACCGATTATATTACATACGCCCCCTTTTTGAGAAGGAATGGCCCCTGACATTCAATGAATGATGAATCACTATGAGAATGAGACTCAAAGACAACGATAAATGAGAAAAAACACATCTGTTTACAAATTCTGAAAAATGAATAAAACACATTATCAATATTCAAATAAATGCATGGAAGATGAATAAGACATATTATCAATCTTTAAACCCCAGATCTAAAATATAAAAATTTACATATAACAGTGTGAAACCCAGCCTGATAAATATCAGGTGGTCTGCGGACACGTGTGGATCTTCTTACAACCAGAGAGTCAGACTCAGGCTCGCTGGACTCATTGCCACCAAGATCCTCTTCATCAACATGACCAATGTCCCCATCCGAAACAAGGTCATCACACGAATCCGCATCAACGCGCCCATCCTGCAAATCAAAATCATGCTCACTGGTAAACTGATCGTTTACAATATCACAGCCACTTGGCCTGGCCTGAGTCACTTCAAATTCATAATCCACACTTACTGTCTCAGATGTGTCAGAATCTGATCCAGTTAACGATTCACAGGGATAAGCAAGATGCTTATTGGTTGGCTGGTTAGAATTCTTAGTAATCTTTTTGACAATAGGCCACGTTACGGGGAAAAGATGGTTACGATGCATAGTTCGCAACTTAGGGTTTCTACTTTTATCGGAATCTTTTACAACAGTATATACAGGTAACTCCGGATCTTTTTTTACAACTCTGTATACGTCTTCTTTCCACTTATCAGCTATTTTGTGTTTTCCTTGGAAACCCAACTTTCGTACCAATACTAACTCCCCTACTTGAGGCATTATACCTCTCGCACTCCTGTCATAAAGTTTTTTATTTGAAACCGCGGCTTCTTCTCTAGCCTTGGCCGTTATCTCAAATGCTTCTTTGAGATTATTTCGAAGGTTCTCGCTATATTGATCAACATTATCGCTATAATCCTCATATTCCAGTAAAGTGTCTAACCGTAAACGTGGAACTCTCCCAAACATAAGAAAGTATGGGCTATACCCTGACACTGAATGAGGTGTACAGTTGTATGCATGCACAAGTCTAGCTACATGAGATTTCCAATCTTCCTTCTGAGATGAATCCAATGTCCGTAACATTTGCAATAAAGTTCTATTAAATCTCTCTACTTTTGAGTTGCCCTCAGGGTGATATGGGGTAGTCCTTGATTTCTTGATACCATGAATTTTGCATAAATGTTTTATAATGTGTGCCTCGAACGAGCCACCTTGATCACTGTGTAATCTGTTTGGAATTCCAAAATCATAGATTAGATGTTGAGTGAGAAGTTTTGCAGTGTTTGCAGCAGTCTGACTATTAGTAGGTATGGCCTTTGAGAAACCAGTAAAATGATCGGTTATTACCAAAATAGAATTGTAACCTCCTTTAGACACTTCTAAGCTTAAATAGTCTATACATACCAAGTCCATAGGACACAAGGATATTTTTCTGTCTCTTCCTTGATGACCCATCTCAGCTTGCCAAAGAACTCTTGGACGGATGGTATTCAGAATCGCTTAGAGTTTTTCTTATTTTACAGTAATAGGAATATGGAAAGAATATTTTCCTAAAACATGAGGCTGTTGCCGCCTCGTTTAAAAAATGACAGGTTCGAATACAGTATGCAATTATAAAACAATGCATGTGATTTGAGACATATCCTTTCGTCCATGACTTCATAATCGGTTTATAATTGATCCGACATGTGAATTCGTGATAGGTATCTTACTGTGACGATGATAATCCATTCGTTTCAAAAAAATGTCTTACCTTCAAGCAATTTAACTATGGCGCCATTTGCAATAGAAAATTAGTCTTTATCGCACGCAGTAATATCTCAACACCGATCATAGCGGGATGCGATCAAGAGTAGCTGCTGCATTAGCCGTTATCAAAGCAGAGAAAATGCGGGTTTATGGTAACAGCGCAGGATCTGATCGAGGCTGAGTATTAATATCCTTATTTGGAAGCAGGAATATTAAGTAGGTATTTCCTAGTGACGTCATTGAAAACAATAATTGCCTCAGTCTGAACTGAAGAGAACAGGGGTTCCCCTTTAACATGGTATACGACACGTTGGGGTAATTTTCGTCTAAATTAGAGTATTTTGAGCTTGAATTTTATGATGTACAGTAAAAGTCCCCAACAACGGAGCAGTGTTCAACGGAAAATACTAGCAACGGGAGGAATTGCTGTGCATTAACATTTTCCCTTATATAGATAAGTAATATTTGGACTGATCAACGGAATGTCATTAGCAACGGACAACGGAAGGCATTTTTAGACTAAAAATAACGGAATTCCTTTGTTCTGTGAGCCATTTTTGTCGCTATTGCACGTGGTTTCGTTATGTCGTAACAGAGAAGTAAACACTAACCGGCCAATCACAGCAAGTTCCGATATGAGACTCACTTTTAGCAGGTGCGTGTTCTATTTAAATGACACCCTGTATTTTGCACATGCGCTGTGTATTGTCTGGAAAATTGTCTAATGGGGACGTAGAATCTTGTATCATTTGCAAGGAAATATATGAATGAAACAGTGTACTTGAAGTTGTACTTGCAAGTACCAAGTACTTTTGGGTTGTACTTGAGTCCAAGTACAAGTATATTTGATTTTTTTTCAAATGTACTTGAGTCCAAGTCCAGCAAATTGCTGTACTTGCAAGTACTGTACTTAGGCACAACTCTGTATGACAGTTGATGGCAATATTTATTTTCATGATTTTTTATTGGTAAAAATCATGGAAAATATGAAATCCCTTGAAAGAAGGATATTTTAACTCGATGTATTTAACTTTCACGCCAGCATTTCCTCAATGAGTAATGAAATACATGTTATGTATATGCTTTGTATATTTGGGAGGAAAATATCAATAGTGCATTGATTACTAAGTGGTATATCAAACACAAACTTTGCCCTCTGTTTTGCTCACATTTGTGTCCTACGGCAAACTTCACATTTGTAAGCTAGAATTATGATTTTATAAATGAATCATACATCCTTTTCAGTACGTCTGCATAAGAGAAAGAGCATGCAATTAACAAATCATTCCAGTTCATTTGTCCATTTACACAAGAGACTTGTCATATGCTTTAACAAACTCGTCTGTTTTTTCGCAAAATGTTGTAAATCTTTGTGAGAATGCCCCTCCATGCACATGGCAGTTTTTACGTCTGACGTAAACAAACGCTGAGATCCATTCCCTATTAACCATCAGTGTCTTGGATACACTAGAAGCTAGATAAGAGTTCAATCACAAATTATGTACACAGAACTTAGAGATGAATTAGTCATCCAAGATAGTCTATATTCGGATATAAGAAGTTGTCTTGTAGTTCATGGGGTTGCTTTCAAACTGAATTTCTGAAAACTTATCTATCACCTAGGCAGTGCTCTGGGCTAGGGACTGTGTTGTTTCTTAGGCCCATATAGTAATAGACATGCTTTGGTGCACTTCAGTACCAAGCGTGGTAAGCCCAATAGCGGCACTTTGAGCTTAGATTCCGTGCTGAGTGGATATAGGCTTATTCTCTATCTGCGACCAGCTTCTGCCTTCCCCACATGGATATGTCAGAGTGGCCTGCCCACAGGCGCTTTGTCTATTCATGATGTAGGTGAGTGGTTTTGAGCTGCATGCTACACACACTTGTGCTTGCCATCCTCAGGGAGTCATCTCCATTCTTGTGTCCCCTGGACCGGGTAGGAGCAGCCTACGTTGCCTGTGGGTTTGTGGTTTGTGACTCGGGCAAGCTCGCCCAGTGTTAGTGCCTACCAGAATTAACTGGAACTACTGGAAACTACTGAGAATTAAACCTGGAACGGAAACCTAACGGAGAATTAACTACTGGAAGCCTGACGGTTGTTCACCCATACCTGTCTGGAACTCCACTCGGAATTGAATAATGATATGGACAAGACACTCCCTAGTGAATTGGAAATGAATTGGCTGAGCCCTTGAGCAATTTCAACTGGCAGTCACAGGAAACCTTGGTCCTTCGAGAAACAAGCAAGTACTGAGGTGGGGATTTTGCCACCCTGAAACCGAATATTTCTGTGGCCAACCACAGGAACAATCGATGTTGAGAAAGTCGAGCCAGTACTAGGGTGGGAAGATAGCACTCTATAGCCTTACCATCAGGATACTGAATGCTTTTCAGCATTTCTCAGCTAGTGACAGTATTCTAAATGTTAGTGAATGTAGCCTGAATTTGTTTCACTAAACTATACTTTTCTAAGGAACAGTACAAGTGGAATTCACTTTGCTAGCATATCTGATAAGACTGGTAGGTATCACTTCAGTCTGTGGCCAGGCGTGTGGTTGAGTGCTAACTCCGATGCGGTGCGGGTTCCAAACGGGTGAACCCGAAGACAGTTGTGATACTTATAGTGGGCCATGAGCAGCATGAATAGGGCGAGTTTGCTACTTCCCTATGTCACTGTTGATTTTCTGTGAGATGTTTTTCTAATCCTACTTTCTCTCAGACCGAGACCTAAGGTTCACTACTCTTTCTTTTTAGCTGAAGCCCACTCCAGATGTCCACTCCGCCGGGTGTGATTTATAAGTGCCACTTCCGACAGAGATGATTGATGTCACAAGAACATTCTCATGGATATTTTGCGGGGTGAGTTTTCATTGCACAAGTTAGTCCTGTACAAGCGGACGACCTTGTAAAGTGAAAACTGGTGAAGAGTGTGACAAAAATCCCTATTAGTAATAGGTCACTGGCGCGCAGCCCTGTTAAAGGGACAACCAGAGTAGGTTGTCCTGTTCATATCTGCGCCAGTTAGGATTAGAACTACCCACCTTGTCACACTTCAGTAGGGACCAGAGCCCTGCGTGGGCACTACAGCCCCCCAGGCCCTGCGTCTGCACCTGCAAATTTGAGGACTGAATTATCACATATACTGCAGGTGTGGATGCAGGTTCTAATCCTCAAATTATTTTGCATCGCGGGTTCTGTGCAGGCTTAAAAATTTTGAAGAGAACCCGCAAAGAAACCTGCATGTTGAACTTCTTACAATTTTCTTGAGTCTTTGATATTGCCAACAGTATCACGATTGGCTTTATAGTCTATATAGTAATCATTCATCTGGATGTTTCAAACTGAATATCTTTGCAATTTACACAAGATCATAGGCACACGTTTCTTTTACAGAAACTCCTTAAGAAGCATTCTTTGTTACTCAAATTAATAATGGATATAGTTCATTCATGTAAATGCCAATAACTCTGATACTGTAGTTACAATGTATGATAAATGTATTTACTATAATTGTAAATATTTATAAAATATCCGGACTTTTAATATCTGTGGGTAGGTGCTCCGTTTTTGTTAAACATGCTGGTGTGGGTTTCACATTAAACGTTTGAGTGCAAACTTATCAGCCACGCTGGACTCTAGTATAGAGTAATTCTATGGTGATCACATACTGATAACCATGGAAACAAAGTGATAGTGGGAATCTGCATCTCCATAACTGTCTAAAACTGGGTTTTATTGTGCTGCTGAAGCAAAGCTTTTTATTTGTTTCATTTGTATCTAATTAACTACAGTATGTATGCAACACCAACAAGGATTTTGTATCCGGATTGTAGTGCATAGATACTAGATAGAAGCACATTTGTCTCATTTGTATAGCCCGTACCCTAAAATGATAAAGGTTACACTTTTTGACAATGTAAGAAAACGTTTTCCTCCTCCATTAAATGTTTATTCATTGCTCTTCCTAATGTATGTTTGCTTATTTAATTACTTTACTTTTTATTATAGTTATATTTATTTTTGTATAAGTCCTTGGAGTTGCTTTTGTATAATATAAAAAGACATGAAAAGTGTCTACTTCAGTATGATGTTCATCAAATGATGGTGTAACTATATACCATAGTTATTTAAGTTCTTTGCTATATACTTACCTGGTAAATGTATTTGTTTACAAATTGTTTTCTAGGTTCTCTTCTGACACCAATGAATAGTTACCATTAAAACATTTGCGTATTTTTAAAACAAATATAATCACTATAAAGTACCATTCAATAAATTATATGCAACCTAAATGCTAGATGATCCAATTAAATGTTCTTAGAGTGAATGTGAAAATGAAAGCTTTATATAGTTAGCTCTAACTTTGACCCCATAGAACACCAGAGATAAGAGGAGCTCAAAATGAGAATCACTCAGATGGTTTATTACTCTGATCAGTGCTCTCCAACTGTACAGGTCAAATCTGATATCTGGTCAACTCTGGGGTGGAGGTTGTGTGCCAGACTGAATAGAAATATTCTACTACAATCTTATTGTCCTGACACCAATCTTATTCCACTACTTTTTGCCAGATATCACTAGTCCACTAGTAAATTAGCCTGAACTGCTAGGCGATTTGGTGCCGTATGGTCGTGGGTTTGAATCCCACCAGAGACCATGTGATATAGTCCTTACCTGACTTGGAGGCATAAGTCTAATGACTTAATTACATATAATAATATATACCCAAGTCAATTAAATCATAAATCATTTCAGACTGATTATTGTTTGTCTGAAAATACTACAATGAAATTGTTTGTAGCCACCTTGTGTGGGATATGGTACTACGATACTGGTAGTCGTCTATGGAAGGGTCCTGCCCAGTCTCATCCAAATACCAAACATTCAAAATTAAAATATATCTTGTTTGAACTGAACATATTTAGGCTCACTTGCTAATTTGTCCTCAAATCCACGTTAAATTCACAGGCTTTTATACAAATGTTTTAGGGTTTATTGTTACTTGAATAAGGGACTTCTTTATTTTCGACAAATAGTCCCGTATGAAATTATCAAAAAGATAATCTCCCAGAATAGATCATGTTTCTATAGTTTGTGAGTCAGCAAAGACTCCCAAGTCTGGACAGACCTTATCGACTAGCTTCAACTTTTTACTTTTTGGGCATCATAGCCGCATGTGCTTTAGGGACGGTGCAATATTTAACAGGCGGGGGGACCGGTGCGTATCGAAAAACTTGTCTGAAAAAAGGTCTTGTCCCCTGCTGATTTGATGAAAAAAAACCCTGATGTCCCATGACCTCTATTCATAAAAAAAGTCCGCGTCCCCTCCCATGAATATTCGCGTGATTAATTTGTACCGATTCGCTTACGTCAAGGTGGGATTTCAGCAGATGAAAAAAAGTACATGTCCCATGCCCAGCAAGAACGAAAAATCATCCGGTCCCCCTACTTTGCACCTTGAAAAAAGTACCTTTCACCCTACCAAATGCACCGGTCCCCCTTCCTGGTAAATATTGCACCGTCCCTTAGGGTTTGACACAAGTGGTGTCCCTGGTCTACTTGTTTTTGGCAAGTGCATTATGCACAAGTTTGGTACTTTTTAAAAATTTTTTACAAGTTTTATCTATCAATGCTTGTCAAAATCAAAAGTGTTACAAATTAAACACTTCCTTTTAATAGCACTCATCTGAATGCTGGGCTATCTGATTTTGAGCCAGGCTGCCTGATTTTTAAACTTGGTAGACCTAATATCTACCGGCTTATCAGTCCTTATGTTAACCCCTGGTGCTTGCTAATCATAAAACCGGACATTTTGTAGTGTGTTAAAAATATGTAATCATGCATTTCAGAGCACAGTCCTGACCAGTTTATCATGAGCGTGGAATCGGAGAGCCAGCATGCAGCCGATCACGCTGGTCTCCAGATGGAACAAGCTGTATCGGAAATAGTGGTGGAAGAAAATGACAATATACAAAACATATTGCCCAATTCATCAACAGGGAACTACAAGCGTCTAATTGTGATGGATCAAGATGGTCATCAACATGAAGTGCTGGTTGATCACGATCCAACAAATCAAGATGGAGAAAATATGGTGGAAATCATGCAAGAGGATGGCCAGTCGTATATCATATCACAAGGACAATCACAATTTCAAACAGCACAAGAATATGTGGAAGAAGAACTGGTTGATCATGAAGATATTCAGGGCCAGAATTCTGAGCAAGGTAATGAGCTGGCCGAACAGCAGCCAGCACAAATCAGTCTGGCCAATATACCTGATGACACGTTGCCATTCCGAATTGAGACAACTGGCTCAGTTGGTTCTCTACCGCAAAACTTCTTCATATCTCAGTCGGGGAATAATACTACCATTCTAACAGCAGCACCGCAACAGCAATCACAAGTTCTTACACCACAAGGGGAGGCTGACAAAGGCATTAGAATTATGGCAAATCCTGTGGTAACAAGTGCAACGTCAAAAGTAACGAAAATTTTGACGCCAAGTTACATTACTGTCCCAACTGGGATTGTTAATCATAAAGTTGAAGTGAATAGATTACCGAGCCAGCAAGTGTCTTCTAGTCCAGTCCCCAGATGTCTAGTCTGTGGAGATAAGTCATCTGGAGTGCATTATGGAGTTCTTGCCTGTGAAGGATGCAAAGTAAGACTGGAATGTTTTATCAGTATAAGTTTAGTTCTATGTCAATATTGATCAGTATGAGTTTAGTTCTATGTCAATATTTACAATATAAATGATGGGATATTTAAAACTGTATATCATCTTGGCTCACTCAAAGATAATCCTTTCAAACCATTATCTTAGATTTAGATTGATGTTTCTTCACATTTTTTTAGAATGAAAACTAGAGTATTTTAACCTTATTTGTCCATAGGGTTTCTTCAGAAGAGCATTGCAAGACATAGGTGATCCAAGCCGAAAAAAATGTTATTACAGCAAAAATTGTGAAATAACAGTGCAAACAAGAAATAGATGTCAATTCTGCAGACTACAGAAGTGTCTTCAACTGGGCATGTCTAGATCAGGTACTTGTTACTACTTATTGTTTGAATGTTCAGTTACTTAGTTGCAATAAGATCATTAAAAAGCACTAATGGCTGTGTCTCATTTTGTCATGGAATAAACAATACCACAATTTTAAAGAACATATTGTAAAATCTTTTCAGTGATATATAAAAATCTATTTACTACCATGTCTTTGCAGCTGCAAAATTGGGTAGACGGTCAAGAAAAATGCGAGAAATGATTGGTGAGGCGACAAGAACGATAGAAGACTCGCAAACGGCC
The DNA here is from genome assembly GCA_019095985.1 of Streblospio benedicti. Classification (NCBI taxonomy): domain Eukaryota; kingdom Metazoa; phylum Annelida; class Polychaeta; order Spionida; family Spionidae; genus Streblospio; species Streblospio benedicti. The sequence continues at coordinate 27,427,713 of CM032669.1, read as the reverse complement.
CAGGCATTGCACGGACTGTTAAGTCTCAAGTCTCCAGGAGCATCGACGTCAGTCACAGCAAGCTCAGTCACAAATGTCCCATCAATGCCAAACCCCATACAGCTCATTCAGAGCCCGAGTGGGGACAAAGCGCGTTTTCAGATAATGAAGTTTCCTGCTGCCACCGCAACTGCCACGAAGCCACAACTTACTGTTCCATTAAATGCATCAAATATGCAGTTTTTTATGCAGCTTCCGCAACAGTCGCCATCGAAAAAGCCTGATACTCAATCTGCAGGCATTACAAAGAATGTGGATCTTTTGCCCAAGGCAAATCCAACGTCAATTGTTCTACAACTGCCAGCTTCAACCCAATCGACACCCGGCAAGTCATCAAAACCGCAAATGATGTCGTTTGTCCAGTCACCGAGTCTTACTAGTCCAGTTTTACAGATTCAACCGAATGTTATTGCCGAGCCAATGCTGTCAGGCCAGTCCCAAAAATCTCCAGGAACCTCAAAAACACTGACACAACTTGTCCAAGCGCCGGTCTCGCCACTCAGTGGGTCTAAATCTGTTACTACGCCAATTACGGTGGCAACGTCGCCAACTCTGTTTGCATCTCCTCCTGGTGCCCAAAATGTTCTTATTCAGACGAAATCTCCCGGTGGAACAATACATTCTCAGACCATTCCTTTGTCATTGCTTCAGTCCGCAATATCTTCATCACCCAGTCCTCAAGCGCCAACGAAATCACCTACTCCTTCAACACCAAGCACAATGATTTTCAACCAACTGATAGCATCTTGTCAAGAAGCACAATCAAATAGTCTTGTAAATGCTTTAACACAGCCGATAACAGTCATTTCACCCACTGGCATAAAAGAAGAGAACCGTAGTCCGTTGAAGAAAAGACCTGTTCCTCTCATGTCAACAGGATCAGGGGACGAGGCAAGTGCAGCAAAGAAAATAAAATTTGAAAGAGTCGAAGAGTTCGACGTATCTCAAAATATTATACTAGTTGACACAAAGTCCAGAATGAACAATATTGACTCACAAACTTTAGCACCACCAAAACAATCAAATGGACAAGTACAAATGGTTGCACAAGGCTTCAATGATATTTTCAAGGAGTTCAGCATCCAAGCGAGACAGCTTCGTCATGGAATGGCCGAGGAAACTGTTCAGTCCATGGTGGAGCAAGTTGTCACAGACCATATCACTGGCGACAATCAGGTACATTGATTTTAACTTTCCCATGTTTTGTGACAAAAAATTAACAATTTATGTAAATTGACATTTTTTGGCAATTCTTGTTGATATATTGTTTTTTCAAGTCGATGAATTATTGAAATATAGTATGAATTGCTCTATTTAGAAAAATATAATTTTTTAAGTGTAGGTGTTGAATGTCTTGTTTGTTTTAAAATATCTGATTGAAATAAACATTTGGTTGGAACCTTGTAAATATGCATAATTTCGAATATCTGTTTTTTCACTAGAGCAATGGAAGTGAATCCGGAGTTTGTCGACAAGACGTCTGCTGGCAAAGGTTCAAGTCGCGCTTCAACATCATTATGCAGCATGTTCTGCGGTTTGCCAAAATAATTCCTGGCTTCACCACGCTAGTTGCTGATGATCAGTTGACGTTGATCAAAGAAGGGAGTTTTGAGGTGTGTAAGGATTACTGACTGACTTAAAAAAAAAACGCACCTTGAAAGAAAGCTAATAAAGCCTTTGATGATTTAGTTGCTAGACATGAACATTGGGCATGAGCAGTTAAATTTATCGTTTAGTGGTGAAATGTACTTCAGTGAGTCTCGACGTTCATATATCATTATGTTTCAGGTTGCGTGTGTGGTTCATGCAGCGTTCATTGATGAAGAGGAAAATGTGATGTTCTTGTCTCACCCTCCGTCATCCACACGAGTCACAAGAGACCAGCTAAAAGCCAGCTTCATCCTGGGGGAAAACTTTGTGGAGTTGATGTTCAACTTTTCGTCGCGATTTAATGCATTCCAGTTGACGCAACACGAGATCTCACTCTTCAGTGCACTTATGATGATTAGTCCAGGTAATTTCATACCAATTGCCTATATGAGTTCATGTTCTTATTTTATTTCTTTTTTAGCTAACCTGTCACTTGTGACAAGGTGAGTTATTGTGATCATCATTCGTCCGTCATCCATCCACAATTGATATTTGCACATTAGTTTCTTCATTAAATCTCCCCCGTTCCGTAGGGAGTTCTAGCTTTGTTTCTGTCCGCGATTGTGTCTGACAGTCCATTGGTCGTCCGTCCAAAATAAACAGGCTCATAACACCAACACTATTTGAGCTATTGCTTTGCAAATTGAATGTCTTTTTTGAGGAAAAAAGCACCTCTCATTAACAGGGCTGCCAAGTAGTACGGATGTGACTGTATTTATACGAATTTGAGGGTCTGAATACGGGAGTACGGATCTGTACCCTTTAAAGTACGGATTTCAGTGGTTATGTGGATAAATACAAAAGTAGAATTATATTTTTTCGCTCAAACGAACTTACGTTATCGCACACGCAGATTTGTGAACGGCGCATGAGATTGCAGGGCTGCCAAGTAGTACAGATATCGGGTATTAACCCTCTTATTGCTTCCAGGCGTTTAACGTGCATACCCCTTCTGTGCCGCGACCGGGAAATTATTTTGCGTAAAAAAACATCTTCGATGTTCACGGTTTTGACTGCAATTCATGTTTATAAGAATTATTGCAGAGCCTAAAAATAATAGGAATTTCAACATGCCAATTTGCGTACGTGCATAAAAATCGCATGTAGTTACAGATTTTCACCATTAGGTGGCATGTCTTCAGTCGTCGCATGTGCACATAGATCATCAAAACTACGACGTCACACACTTATTATTCAAAAAACGCATAGGTATGCATGTCATGGTGGCTGATTGACAAAAATAAAATGGATTTATACAGAACGAAATTTAAAATCACCTCTTATCGATATATTAATACTGTTGAGGAGGGAAAAATCTGTACGCAGTAGGTCCGCAGTCACCCCACTCCCCGTGCTGAACCCCAATGGAACTCTAGCCAATGTTTTCTAGCTTTCATTGTCCCTTAACTCCTGCTATTATAAGCAAAATAAAAGCAAATAAAGAATTTTTAACTCGGAATACTAATTTCGACCCCTAAAATACTGATTTGGGACATCGGGAGTACAGAAATCAAAGAGAGAGGGGTTGGCAGCTGTGTATTAATTTTTGTTTTTACTTTGGCCTACTTTTGACAAATTTATGAGCTCAGAGTGTCATGTCTTAAACCTTGTTACCACTCTACAGGGAGAAGTATTTGACCTATTATCACCAAACTTCATATTTAGCTTCATTGTACTACTCTCCAGGGCTGAGTATATTTTGGTGTACTTTGACCTACTTTTGATGAAGTTACCATCTATCATTGCGTAGAGGTCGTATATTAACCCATACTCTACTGCCAATTTCATTGGCTTGACGGAAAAAAAACGGGCCCACGAATAAACCCGATTTGACAGTTTTAGGTTTAAGACAATAATTTTTCTAGAGCCTCAGGAAATAATCATTTCTTTACATAAATTTACATGATGCCTCCCCAGGGGTACATGAACAAATTTTGTATGAACTATAAATGTCACTTGTGCTACACAGTTTAAGGGGTTAAGTAAGGTCACTACTTCCAAAGTACATGTACTAAAGATAAGATACATTTTGTACCTTTAGGTTTATAAAATGGGGCATAGAACAAATATGAAATAATAAATACACTGTAGTACAACTTTTAAACATTTGCTGTATTTTCAGATCGCACGGGGCTCAAAGATAGAACCAGCGTCAATAAACTGCAGGAACAATTCATCACCAACCTCCAGAAGCAAATCACGCTCTCTCACCCTGCCGATCACGGACTGTTCGCGCGTCTGCTCATGGTCATATCATCATTACGCGAGCTCAGTGTTGAGCATAAACGTCTGCTGCAGCAGAAGAAAGAATCTGGTATCGAAGGTGCCATCGATGGCAGCTTTGGATTGTTATAAGCAGATTAGGAAATTATGTTTTTGTGTTAACCCATTCGTATCGGGATGTCCCTTGAGGGACAATTTTACGTCCGATTTTGCACAGAAAAGTCCCTAGGATTATCGCCGTTTTTCACATATAAACAGTGGGGTCTGCTCCCGGGTTTTAGACTAGTGTCAACAAAATCGCATTACCTTGACATTTCGATGTAAATTTTGTGGAAGTGAAGCAGGGTTTTGATAATATTAATTTTCCTATTGAAAATGGCGCAATACTTAAATTGCTTGAAGGTAATATAATTTTTGAAACGAATGGATTATCACCGTCACAGTAACATACCCATCACAAATTCACGTGTCGGATCAATTATAAACCGATTATGAAGTCATGGGACGAAAATTCTGAATACAATGAATTTTGTAAAAAATAAGAATTCAGGATATTGTCTTGCTGTCTGGCACTGTACTGTTTACAGCATATTTGAGGGAAAAAAGAAAATGGATATTAGACATCTATTGTCTCTTCTATTACTGTAATCATAGCCTTGTTAATTGATGGAAAACTTGAATAGTTGCACTGTTATGAAGTGGATATTTTTATGTAAGTTTCTTGGGAATGCATTCAAGGACTAATGCATTAGTATTTTATTTTGTTATGTCTGGAAATGAAAGTGTTATCATGAAATAATTCTGTTATTTAATTCTATAATTATAGTAATTGTACATTGATATGTTCACTGTATTTTTTGTTGTTTGTATATTTAAATTATCATTCCAGTTGACATGATATGTTGTCTTTTTTCAATATCCATGGACTTGAAATATAACGTAGAAAATGCATCATGCCAAATGAATCATATGCAGTTAATTATGTCATTAGACTTTGAGTCCAAGTCAAGTAAGGACTACATCTCATTAATATGTGAAGGATATGAATATGTGATACAGTCCATACCTGACTTTGAGTCATAAGTCTATTATAATGACTTAATTACGTGTATTTTCCAAAAAAATCAACGTAATTTAAATGACATATGAAGTTGTTTACATAATCCTACATAGTTAAATTTCCTTTAGAAAATTTTGGTTAATTATGTTCATTTATTAGGCACAAGTTCATAGATAGTCCTAATGTGTTCATAAATAATGCAATATTGACACAGATATCTTCATCCTATCATGTTGACGTTTGATTTTAGGCAATCAGATCACTATTATCATCTAATTGGATAATATCATGCAATATTATCATGTCTTACATTTTTCAGGGCGTAAACGAAATCATGGTATTTATTGCACTAAGTTAGATTTTTATTTTAAATAAATTTACTTGGCAAATCACTGAGATTTATCAAGCAAGCTTCTAAGTGAGCAAATATTTTCTTTGATATTTCATTAGTGAGGGAATTCAACATAATCCTTTTCCAGAGATGGGCTCATTGCCAGTCTTGTTTTCATACTTGATAGTAAACTCCGCGAATTACGCAAATAGGACAACTTTGATGATTGATCATGATTAGCCTAACTTCAAATTTGACATTCATCCATTTATGATTATTCTCAAAGATATTTCACTTCAGTCACTGTTAAAATATGTATTACCTTTACTTTGACAATATAACTTTAATGCATTTAAAATGTATGATATGTGAGTAGTTAAAGGTGGTTGTTATATTCGGTTGGCTAATTTTAGAAATAATTGTAAAAATAATGTAGTATTAAGTAATTTACAGCATTGTAATCTTATTGTAATGAACAATGTTTAAAATAACCGTCCAAAGTTCATATGATGAACTTTGGACAGATAATCTGGATATATTTTGCAATGAATTGAGCATGGGTGAGTATAAATAACATATAACGAAGTAAATTGTTTTGCAAATAAGCAAGGTATTAACATTTATTCAGGATCATTGGGATGATGCTATTTATGCATCCAACCTCCATTTTACATGCAACCAGCCACAGATCTCCCTGTATTAATTTATAAATCACCTAATACGATTTTTGAAGATAATTGATTGATAAAAATACAGTTTGTCGATATATATAACTACCGGAGATATGTTGATGTCGCTCGTGGGAACGTTGGGCCAATCAGATTGGTGCAAATCAAAAACGTGGCGAGAATGTTTACATGCATAGAAAACGAGATTTGGCAATAATTCTGTTATTAAGCTTGGCACCCTCAGGAAATTTAACCATATGAGGGGTAATACAATTTGTAATCAATTAATCAAGAGGTCAAGAGGTTGTCTTTATCATTTTCATTTAGGGAAATAATGATACCGGGGGGGGGGGGTGGGGGGTGGGAGTCGTCCAAATTTTCAGATTCCTTTCGGGATGAAAAAAGTTCAGCGACCCGATAAACTTTTTTTATCACGCTACGGTATATTTTTCCAAATATTTTGTTTTATTTTAGCAATGACAATATATTGAGGACTTTCTTTTAGCGGGTGGGGGGTCCTCAACTTTTTAAAAATGTTGATGGGGGGGGGGGGGTCTTACTATGAGTAGGGTAGTTCGGGTGTGCCATTTCTATGGGTGGGCCACCTTTTTAGGCAGGTATTTTCTCAGGTTTTTCTCAGGTATAGTGATGGGTCAAAATTTTGTGATTTTAGTATAGCTATGGGTCTAAATTTTGAGATTTTTGGTATAGTTATGGGTCTAAATTTTGTGATTTTTGGTGTAGCTATGGATTTGAAATTAAATGTACAGATTTTGTTTGTGTAAGTTTCACTTTGTTTGATACGGATATATATATATATTTTTTTTAATATTTTGTTGATAAAATGTTGACAATATGTAGTTTCATTATTTAATAGGTATAGACATGGGTCAATTTTTCGTTGTCAAGGTATAGACATGGGTCACTTTTTTATATGGCACACCCGTACCCATTTTTGAGGAGATCCCCCTGAGGGGGTCGGTTAACCTTTTCTTTGAGCTGCAAAAAATGGACGACACCCCTGGTATTGTTGTTTATGATCGATCCCTTAATGGTCTGGCTATTCAAAAGTTGTTTGATTTTAGTCAGAGTTTAAGAAACGGGTGTTCAGCGTTGACACATGCCAACAAAACAAGTCAATAATTTACTGTTTATCACAATATGTATATTTGAAGATGTGTCTGTTGGTATGGTAGATGTTTGTCTTTGGTAGTGCAAAGAATAATAAGCATGTGGACGCGGATGGAAGGACGGACAGCACTAAAGCTAGAAGTCTCCATCCGGAACGGGGGAGACTTAATACAGTTGTCATAGTAGATATAGTTATGTTTGATGGAAAAACATCCCGCCAACACAGTTTTACAAATCGCAGTAATGCTTCTTGAATCCCGATTATCGCAGGTCTGTTACATCTCATGTGTGCCGATAAATCTAACATGGGCCTTACGGGAACCAAAGTATGGGTGGTTCGTTGTTTAGACGGCTGAATTACATTTCCAAATACTGTATTTTTTTTAATAACCGCCCTGCAATAATTAATTTAAATAGTTCATTTACCTGGCGCTCATTCAAGGTTGGCTGTATTACGAGGTCAGCACTTATCAAAGAGAATATCACCAGCAGCAAGTTCAGTGAAGTGTTACTAAAGAAGGTGGTATTTTTGTGCGATTTTTGATTTATTTCGTTCATCACATTAATACTATAAAGTGTGTAACATGATAAATTGTTATCCAATTTTTATCATGGACATGTATGATAAAAATGTCAATCTTCATAAGACTGTCAATTCAACGAAATGGCTCGGAAACGAAAGGTTATAAAATTTTATTCGTACTAAAAGGCTGATTGAGGATTACTTACACATCATAATGGCTAATTAGGGATTTGTTTGGACTACTAATGGCTGATTAAGGGTTTAATTAGACGTCATAATGGCTGGTCAGGCTTATTCAGATGTCCTACTAGCAGACATATTAGGTCAATTGTTTGGTTGCCAGACATAATGGCAAGATGACAAGAGTGCAGTTGTGCTTGGGCATTTGGATGAAATTATGAACAATATAAACACGAACAAGAATTTTTTCTAAATAGGCAGCACTTTGAATACTGCAACATCAAGCTGCCGTTCCCAAAGTGTTGCCCTGTTTTATTATTAATCAACGTGACTTTGTCTCTCCCTACTACAGTAGCCGTCTACATACAGTACCCGTATAGCGGCCCGGCCATTGCCCAATGAGACCCAAGCCTTTATCGCACACGACCAACCACAACCCAAAACCTGTCTGGACGCTCTGGTTGGCATGAACATTTCCTTTTGCATGCAAAAGAAAATAAAATAGCATTCACTCGACTATTTCTTTGAAACTACAATTTGATTAAAACTATTTACATCATCCAGTCCAGTGAAGGCTTCTTTTAAAAGGAATGAAATTTTTGTGGACTTTTTGCCAGCAGGCGTCCAGCGGTAGGTGCGTGGCAGGTGCATGTGTGGCTCGGGATTCCCACCGTCAGAGAACATATACCCTACTTAATGTCATTACTATGCTGCTCAAAGTAAAATTATCACAAGATCATTTGGCCCTCCCCGGCATGAACGGGTGGTGGGTGTAAGCAGGAATGGCAGGGCCGCCCATCAATCCGCGGCGCCGCAAGTCCCAGTCTGACGCAGGTGCTCTGGTTGCCGCGGTAATGCCGCATTTGAATAAACAAAGAAGACACGTGGCACCGAGATTGCAGGGCATTGTCGCGGCAACAGGCCAGCAACCAGCGGCGACGGGCGGACGTGGCGCCACTTCATTGAGTGGTGGTACAGCTGCATTGAACATTTCATCACACAAAAATAATTGGAACGACACACACAATAGTATTATTAGATGCACAGGTGAATAGACGATGAACACCTGCTTAAAAACAAAAGGCTTTTTTCATTCATTGGGCCGCCCCCATACACCAAGTAGTGGGCTACTACTGCCATAGTACAGATTAAGAGCTGGTTAAATCCCTAGTGCAGTAATTAATACTTAACACACTACTACAAAGTCTGTCATTATGCAGTCATATAGCACACTGATATTGGTTGTGATAAAAGCCCACGGCTTTGTAACATTATCATAATCATCATCATCCACAAAGAAAAATGGCTTTGTGGTTTGGAAGAGATTTCTGGACTCGATAATAATACATAATAATATAATAAACTTGGTCACAAATATATATATAGCTTGTCGCAGAACATATATTAACGTCAGCACATAATAAAATTAAGTCACCAAAAAAAAAGATTTGCAATTTGCAAGTTATCACCTGGCAATGTAATTTGACTATCTCATTCACCTAGTTTTTTGTTTGTTTTTTTTACAAATTTTCAACATTTTTTTGTATTTTTTTTGTCTTATATTTTAAACATTTTGAATAAAATTAGTCTCTTTATCTATACAACGAACGACATTTGTGAAAAATGCAGAGATGTGTTTTCAAGTAGCATAATGTCATAATAAAGAGTCAGCTTTGGAATCCTGAAAGACTGGGATTTAAATATAGGCAACTACTTCACCCTCTTTCACTACTGTGGTGAAGTAGTTCACATAAAACTGGGCCCTGTCTTCTTTGAAGCAGATAGCACCATAAAATTGCATTCACTCTTCATCACGTCCACTTTTTTTTTCCATATAAAATCATTTTACAATTTTTGAATTTTTTTTTGTACATACATTTCAGTACATTTTTTTCTTCTTTTTTTGTACATTATTTTACTCACAATCCATTGATATGCGGGTCCATGGGGACTGCAAACTTTCCGAGCCGAAGCGACCTTTTTTTTTCTTTGTATGCAAATGCGAGATTTTTTTGTAGCGCCACTTCTCGGAAAGTTGACATCGACCCCCGGGACTCGGTGTGCAAGGTCATACACAGTAGACAGTAACAAGTCATCATTATGGGCAGAGCCGGGACGAGAAGCAGCGGCCGTGGACAAGTGGGGCGGCTCTCGCCCCGACTCCGCCGCAACATTAATTACATGATAAGTTTATACGAGATCAGTGAGCACGTTGGCTTGTAGTACAAATGACATAGTGGCGGTGGCGGCGACTGTCTACCCCCAAATCCCCGTTGCTTGTTGTCCATAATAACACTGCAGCAGGCACCACAGTAAATGCCCTAACGAAGAACCGGTGTGGTGATTATCACCACTCAAAATAGTAGAGTTCAATTCATTCATAAGAACAATAATAATAATAGCATAACATAATAACATATAAAGTAGAACATTCATAATGCATTGCGGTATAAGTTACTATCCTCATTTTGTAAATTATAAATGAAAATAACAAAAAAAGGAAAAAAAGATTCATTACTAATTGATTATATAATAGTCTTGGCCTCATCATTAACATAATATATCACTAGAGTACACATGGATATCCTCCGTCGCCCCGGGCCGACCCTTTCTATCAAGGGCAACGACCAGGTGACACCGGTGGTGACAATGAGTGATCAATACAAAATTCCCTAACAAAGTCATTACTATCCGATTTGCAGGTAGCAGCAACGAGTATCAGGCAAAAAAATACTTTTTTCTTCTTACTAAATCCTACTACAATGTCAGACAATGGTGTGCATACTATCACGACCCCACACTACAGAGGTCACCACGTTTGCGGACTTTATTATTATTACTATAAAAACAAAACATGTCTACATCCTTCCTCCACACTAAACAAGAGGTCGGTTGTTGCAAATGCAGGTGGCTATCATACTTTCTTACATAATCCTCTATCATCCTCTTCATCATTTTGAAATCCTCACCACTATAACTACGGAGGACGTTATCACTTGACCATAAACTACTGGCCGCCTAGCAGATTTCCGGGGAGCAGATTGGAGTGGTCGTCCCACAGACTGTTGGACGAGGAGCCACCGGTGCTCCACATCGACGATGAGCCGCCGTTCCACTGGGACGCAGCCGACGACGGTGTCAGATCATCATGCGATCCACCAACTCCGGCTGCAGACCACAGGGATGACAGCGATCCCGCGCCAGCGTTGATGCTTGAGGCAGAGCTGCGTGTGCCAGCGTTAGAGGCTGCAGCGGCCATCGAGTCGACCATGCGCTTAACGGTGCTCTCGTGCACGAGCTCAGCGTTGATGCGCATGGCATCGAGGGCTTTGTGCGCCTTGGCTGCGTCATCCGCGCTCTTGAAGCAGACGAGCACGTGGCCACCCTGCCCAGTGATGTTGGGGTAGAAGGTGAGCACTGTGCCATACTGCTGGCACAGCATCTTGATCTGGTTCTGGTCCACCTGCAAGCGGTCAAAAAAAGATCTTAGTTTTACAATATTGATGAAAGGCTCAAAACTGGAATTTTACAGGTCCAATAAAATCACCAGATTGTTTGGACAATATTGATGAAAGGCTCAAAACTGGAATTTTACAGGTCCAATAAAAACATCACCAGATTGTTTGGATACGTTTGTATTGATGTTTCTCATGTGACAGTCATGTAAAGTTAGTGCAAAAAACTTGAACAGGTCTTAATACATGATAAGCTGAAATGTTTAGACAGAGACATTCATGACAGTCTATAGTGATAGACGTTCTTATTGTATGTGTAATCACTGTGGTTTTTATAAATTTGTATAGCAAAAAATATCAAATGTGTAGTTACAAGCTGAAAAAAAGGAAACTTACATTAGGAGACAGGTTTTTCATCATCAACCAGTTGGAAGAAACCACATTTCCTCCCCATCCTGAAAGAAGCCACATGGTGCCATTATTTCGCAGTTTTCAACACAAACAGTATAAATTCCTTAAAAAATAGAATAAAAAAATACTATATACTTCTTATGCTAAAATAAGTTAAGTTCTGAATCTACGTCTTCAAACAAAATCTATATTTTCACTGAATTTTTATTCAAATCCAAAGAGAAGCCCCACATCAAGCTTATCATTTTACCAAATATGAATAGAATGTTTTTTTGCAAGTGCTCAGGAGGTAACTAAATCTTCAGATAAAATTATCAGCGGTGTCCTAAGAAAAGTCATCATTGCACATGCTCTATCATCTTCAAAGATGTACATTAGCTTTTGCCATATTAATCTCTCAAAGACCTCAAAAGAAAATCAGATACAGTACCCACATGAGGGGGGGGGGAGGTACTCTCAAATCGTTTTTCACTTAAACCTAATTGAACAGATGTCAACAAATAAAAAAACAATGCCAATATCAAATTAAAAAAAAAAGTGTAACAAGTGTAATCGCTGAACAAGCCCTTAGCCATTATTAAACAACTTAACAAAATTACCTGGGTCAACAAAATTACCGGCGTCAACAAAATTACTTGCGTCAAGAAGTACGCCATCTAGATTTAGAGAATGCAGAAACTGTTGACTGTGGAGCTCCATAACATACTTGCACTCGCATACTGACAAACTCAAGGACTACATAAATGAGGGTACCGATGCCCTTAGTGTGTTCAGTTGGAAATTTGCAACAAAATTAACTGTACGGTGGGAAATTTGGTACAATGCATCGTGATCAAAAGGAAGAGCCACAACATTCAAGTGTCAAGTGGGACTAGGACCGCGGCTGCGGTGTCTGTACCTGCGGAGTACTGCTGCCTGTCTCCGGGCGTCCACGACATGCTGTGGTGGAGTCCGGCCGGTCGCCCGCCCGCGGCTGGCGCCTGGCTGCTCGCACCACTCCACTGCTGCTGCTGCTGCTGCTGCTGCTTGCCGTGGAGACCGGGGGGAGGGCCTCGCTTGCTAGACGACGACCAGCCCAGGTCATTAGACTGGGGAAAAAAAGTTTGTTCCACAGTTTGAGCAGCTATTTCATTATTTAGTCTACAGATGTCTTCTGGGAATTTTTTTTTAGTATTTTTCAAATGTGGTCAGTGCCAATACAGAATATGGAAAGAAAAACAAAAAACAAAAAAACGGTGATCTATTCATATGGGCCAGACTTGACCCCAAATTATTTTTAACTTCAACTAAAATTGAACAGAAGATGTCAACAAACACAAATCAATGCCAATAATAAAGTCAATATGTAAAGAGAACAATCCCTTATTACTATACAACTTTGAACAAAATTACCTGCTCATCAATTACCATGTCATCTGCAACCTAGATTTAGAGAACTTTTGTGAAGTAATTGTGAAATAAAAGAATTCAAAGAGAAATGAATGCTTTTCTTCTTGCTTTTTTATAACATTTTTGAAAAACAAACAAATATGAATTCTTTCAAAAATAACAACACTGTAGTGCTTAGGAGGTAACTAAATCTTCAGATAGAATTATCAGCGTCATTGCACTTCAGATGTAGCAAGTTCGGGGTTTTAAAACCAACAATGGCAACTACCAGTAAAGAATTGTAGAACTGGGTAAAAACTGACAAAAGTTTATATTTTCCCTAACACTTGCATCGATTGTAAAATTGCTCAAAGAATAGCAGTTAAACTTTACAGGATAGACAACCCGTGCTTTCTAAAGGTAATTTCTAGCTTTCAAGATTATTGGTCTTGCCAATACAATAGGCTAGCTCACCTGTGAGTCAGTGCTCCACTTGCTACCGCCTCCTTGGGCGCCGCTGCCTGCCATGCCGGTCAGTCCGCCCCAGGAGGAGCTCCCCAGGCTGTCTGTGCTGCCGGTTGGGGACGTGCCAGAAGGAGGCTTCAGGTACTTCTCTTCAATGTACCTAGAGAAAAAAAGATGACATATTTTTGCCTCCATGACTATGATAAGGGAGTTGGATTTGCAGCAAAATTCACAGCCTCTACTGTCATTTTGAACTGCATATATGTTTTATCCATGAGCATTCCATGTAAACAAGTACGACATTCATACTAACTAATGTTATATTCCTTATTTGTAAGTGCTCAGAAGGTAACTAACACTTCATTATTATCAGCGGTGTCCTAAGAAAAGGCATCATTGCACTTACAGTTTAAGGTACAAATATGAAAGCTTTACAACAGGAAGTTGAAATTTCAAAGCTGTTGCCAGAGTCCCACATTGTGCATAGAACTTTTGAAACATTTAAAGAATCAAGAATACAAAATGTGTGCAAGGCGTACTTTTCGTCAATGGTGTTGACACTGAGTGAGCGGGACACGCTGGCCGGTGTCAGGTACGGGTCCTCGTCTATCGTCTTCTGGTGGCCTTTCCACCGCTGGCCCGGCACGAACTCAGCGATTTCAAGGTCAGGATTTGATGTTGGTGTTCCACTAGAAAAAATAATGGAAAGATGTGATTATTTTAGATGAAAAGAAAATAATAATTATGTGCAGAAGACGGTGTTTTTAATCACAGAAAAATATTGAACCAATTCATGCATATTCTTTTGCTGTATAGAATCTCTGTAAAATGAGGCGTTTGTGAAACATGCAGTTTTCATTACAGCAATCATGCGAAATACACCTCATTTCTGGACCAAGACAGACTCAAGCTTGTAAATCAACTTTTTTGGCAACCACCATTCTATTTTTGGTTCTGACCTACGATGAGGTTGTCCTTACTATTACATTAAACTTGAGGTATATATAAAACATTATGATGTGTTGTGAACATATATTTGAATTTATACTAATATGTTGAATATTGATAATCAATACAACAAACATTCTTTTAGAATTGGTTGGCCAGTAACTTGGTTGCCCTTATTTTGAGATGGTTGTCTAGGGCAACCATAGAAAGCTAAACGTACGGGCCTGCAGACTTATGAGTGAGACTATTATGTGTGGATATAGTTTAAAAAACTTTTTAAGAGCGATTTTCCTCTAGAACAATACACACTACTTTACTCTAGCCTAAGAATGGGGATCCTAACCGAAGACCACACACCTCCTGGTGGCGAAAAAACGTACTACGGATCGGTTATTATGAGCGGTAATTACGCAGACTTTCCATTTACATCAAAAGTAAAGTGCTCGCACAAACCTGTCACATTTCTCTTGTATTGGTCCACAAAAATTAAACGTGAATCGGGAGATCTGTTACACTTTTTTAATGTCCTCAATCTATGTATTAATGGGTCAGTCAAATTCGTTCAAATGAGAATTATTTTGAAAATTAAAAGTAGAAATCTCAACGACAAAAGTCTATGTGTTATTTGGCTAGCTCCATTCACTATAAAGTCTAAGGTTTTACCATTTGTCATTACCGTATGTCATTTCTACGATTTTAATGGAACGTCAAACGTCCATAGTCAACTTCTGTCAGTATAACTAGATATAGTGCAATGATGAAAAAAGATGTTGCTGGATCAGTTAAAAATGTCTAATTTGTGTCTCTCCAGTTTGATATTTGATGTTAATTCAAATGTCAAATCACAGATAAGATGCGTAAAGACAGTCATATTAAAGGTGGATGCTGTATGTAGTGTGTTTCTTTGAAAACGAATAGGATTTTCGTGTCAACCATGCAGGCGTTTTCCCAATCCCGGGAAGGAACAACTCATGTTTAAAAACATTTTTTACTTCATAATCCTGCAAACAAAAATGTATTAGTACTAGATCTTGATGGTTTATGTTATACCTCTGGAGTATCTTCAATAAAACGTTTTGTTGCTATTATCAAAAATGCTAATAATTTTAAAACATAATTTTTTTACAAGTCTCTTTGTCAGCTGTCATATGAATCGACCAATATTCCGATGTACAATTTGAACGAATTTTACTACCAAAAATATAACAAATATGATGCACTAATGATAAAAGATCGGATTGAGCAGGCAATTTTACATTAATATCTCCAATTCTACAGAGATAGTTTTATAAACCATAGTCAATCTGGGAGATGTAAAACTGACACAATGACTTTGTCTTTGTTAACAATCTTTGACCACTCGATTTCAAGTTGTGACTTTTTTTATATATAGCTATTAGTGTGATGTACAAAGATGCTACGTGTAGCGGAGAAATCGGCCGCTAGGAACGTGATTTGTCATTTAAAAAATATAATATATTTTAAAGACCTTTGCAAGTGCTCACAAGGTAACGAACACTTCATTATCATCAGTGGTATCCTAAAAAAAGGCATTATTGCACTTGCATTAATTTACGAAAAGCTTTTCAAACATTGCCCAAAACTAGTGAATTATAGAGAATGTAGAGGACAAAAATCTCCTAAAATACCTGTTTGATGAGCGTGAGGCTCCCGGGTTGTCACCATTATCGGAGGAGGTGTCTTTGTCGGCAGGAGCCTTGCTCGAGGCGGCGCTGGCTCCAGTGGAGGGCCATGTCGACCCTCCAGACAGACTTGGCGACCACACAGACGCACCGTCGCCGGGGAATGGACTAGTATCAACTTTGCCAGCGTTTGGAGACGCGTGCAGGTGTCCGTCGGGATGTGAACCAGACTGGTTGGCTGATTTGGGGCCGATTGTCTTGTTGAAGTTTCCGTCTTCCTTACCGCTGCCGTCAGCGTTGCTCTGCCACTTCTTGAGGCGAGAGCCAGATTCAGAGCCGATGCCGAGATTTTCAAGACCTGTAGCAGAGAAAAGGGAAAAAGAATTGGATTAGATTTGATATAAAGACTAGTTTCTTTTCTTCTTTTTTTTCCAAGCTAGGTTTTTGTCCACAAAAATGGGGTTTATAGATTTTACAAGTGCTCAGGAGGTAACTAATTCTTCACTTTGAATAATCAGCGGTGTCCTAAGAAAAGTCATCATCGCACTTGTACAGGTTAGAAAATTTATAAAAAAATGTACAAGACTCAAGCAGCCTACAAGATGGATACCTCAATATGGCTTTGAATACGATATGTCCGTTGAATAAAACATTCTAGCTATCAAATTCAATGGTTTATATTGTGTTCTTATTGCCATTTCAGAATATGGAAAGAGAAACTAATAACAAACAAAACACTGATCTATTTATATGGACTTGGGGACTCCAAATCGTTTTTGACTTAAACCTAATTGAACAGATGTGAACAAATTAAAATCAATGCCAACGTCAAAGTAAAAAAAAAAAATTGTAACAACTGTAATTATTAACCAATCCCTTAGCCACTATTAAACAACTTAACAAAATTACCTGCATCAACAAAATTACCGACTTCAACAAAATTACCGGCATCAACAAAATTACCGGCGTCAACAAAATTGCCAGGGTCAACAAAATTGCCGGCGTCAAGAAATACGCCATCTAGATTTAGAGAACTTTTGTGAATTGTGAAATAAAAAGAATTCAAAGGAGAATGAACGCTTTTGCTTTCCTTTATATAAATTTTTAAAAACCAAATATGAATTGTATCAAAAATAATAACTCTAAGTGCTCAGGAGGTAACTAAATCTTCAGATAGAATTATCAGCGGTGTCCTAAGAAAAGTCATCATTGCACTTAATTCAAACAATTCTTTTCCTAGATTGTATCACTTAGTTACCTGCAGTAGCCGCCTGGAGGCTGGCCAGGTCGGGTTTTCCGCTCGCCCCGTCGGAGCCTGCCAGTCCGGCGGTAGCTGCCGCTGCCGCCATGGCAGCCACATTGTCCTGGGGACGACCACCGCCGCTACCCCCAGGGGACTTGTTCTGCTGCAATCATGACATTCAAGGATTAATCTAGATCATGCACTTAAAAGTGCCGAGGTGAGAACAAGAAGTCACAGGACTAGTGAAACGGATGATTTAGCTTTAATTTACTTTAATTTACTTCAATGTTCGCAGACGCTGGCTCTATCTGCTACAGGAGTAAACGTCACGGAACAAATTAGTCAAGTCAGGATAGAATGCTGTCAGTTGGTCCAAACTTTCAAACAATGGTGCAGGTTTATGTTGGTAAACGTTGACAGTATTAAATGGACAGTTTCAAACAAAGTTGGATCGACAGCCTCAAGCTCATTTTTTGTCACGTGAACTGGGCTTTTAATACCAGAAAAAAATAAATAATAATAATAATAAAAAATTCAAAGGTTCTTTAACATAAGTTAAATGGTTTATTTTGTGTTCTTCATGCTAATAGAAAATATGGAAAAAAAAAAAAAAAAAAAGAAAAAAGAAAAAGAAAAAAAACAGTGAGCTATTCATATGGCCCAGACTTGGACCCCTAATTATTTTTAACTTAAACTACATTGAACAAAATATGTGAACAAACACAAATCGTTATATATAGAGAACAATCCCTTAGCCATTGTTAAACAGCTTAGAACAAAATTACCTGCTGGTCAAAGTAATCTCCGACCTAGAGAAATAACAACAGTGTAGTGCTAAGGAGGTAACTATTAAATTCCTCAGATCAAATTATCAGCGGTGTCCTAAGAAACGCCATCATAGCACTTAATTCAAACTATTCTATTCCTAGATTATACCATTATACCAAAACAGACATTTTCAGGGTCAGGATTAAGGCGAGGTGATTTGATTTTCTTGATATGGCCTCCTGCTGGGTCATGATCTGTGCCGAAAGAGGTACAAGTCAGTGATACCATGTCAATTTTTCATTCTTTTTCACAAAAATTATCTATTATCTCGAGGTGATTTGATTTTCCTTGATGCAAACTATACGAGAGGACTAGACCTTAATTCTGACAGTGTTGAAGGATGGCTTTCATGCAATGGCGTAGTTACCTGTTTGATGGCCTCCTGCTGGGTCATGATCTGCTGCTTGATCTTCTCTATCGTGATGGCTGTCTGCTCCGACTGCTGACGCTTCTACAAACACAATGTCACCGCACGCTTATTGTCAATTTTTCAATCCATGCAAATCGTTGTTGATAAAGCCTGAATATCACAATAGTGCGATGTGCAAAAAAAGCATGTACAGTAAAGCCTGTCTTAAAGTGACCTTTCAGTGGCATTGCAGGGTTTGACATAAGTGGTAGATCTGAAGCCCTGGTCTACCTGAAAACTGACCCGCCTACCAGCTTTGGGTTTCGGCAGCGTACATCATCCCTTATAGAGGCTCAGAAAAGTTATTGTCTTGGACGAAAAACGATCAAACTGGCATCATTCGTTGTTCTTATTTTGCAAGCCAGCGCAGGAGGCTTAATCGAGATTTCGATTTCGACTTGCTTATCTCTTTATAACAAAAAACTGTATTGCTGCATGTAGACATTATTTATTTGTAACTTAATAATTATTTTATTTGCTATGTCTTCAGTATCAATAAAATAATATGATAATGTACTATACTAATTATCTTATGAAAAATAAAAATAACTTTAATAATATACATAAAGTAAAATGAAAATCTATGATTGGGACTCCGCGAAAATTGTAAAGGGGTCATCCTGAATTATCTTATCTTTTTTCAATAGAGTATTAGTTACTAATATACAAGTAGGTATGTCTACAACCATTGATGATGGCAACCAACTTCCATTATAAAGCTTTTAGACAATATTAAGTGATTAGCACTATTACAAAGCACCGACATGGATCGACACCAATGTCATACTTCTAGCTGTGCGAGGTTCTAGTTTAGCCAGCAACTGGCAGTTTGACGTACCTGCAGCGGAGTGAGGTTCTTGTTCTGGTCAACCAGCTGCTGCTGGGAGATGAGGCGTTGCAGCACTTGCTGCAGCTGGAGCAGCTGCTGAAGCATGACGAGCATAGACGGCGTGAGGCGCTGGTTCAACAGCTGGGGCGAGATCAGACCCGCCTGCACCGCCATCTGCAGCTGCTGCACAATCTGCGCCAGAGAGTCAAACGGGTTTGAATGTGTACTGGATTTGGCTCTGCGAGAGTTACAGGAAGTTAGGGGTTAGAGGGTAGACCAATGTAGTAGACAAACGCCTAAAACACGCTCAAATTTGCCAGGATGGCTGTGTCTAACTTACCCGAAAAAAAAACGAGGGTGAGTAAGAAATCAACTACAGTATATTTGAGCTTATTTTAGGTTTTACTCTACACAGCATTCGTAGCATCATCATTAAGTATATTAGCAGCCAAGACAACAACGTACCTGCTGCTGTAGCAGCTGCTGCTGCATGCTGCTGCCGCCAGTGGCGGGCTGTCCGCGGAGCACCTGCTGAACTGCGGCCGCTGCCGCCGGGTTCCCGCCACCACCCGCTGCGCCACCGCCCAACGGAGGGGGCTTCGACAGCTGTGCTAGCAGCTTCTGCTGCATCTGCTGGGGGGTCAGGTTCGCCTGAAACACACCAGTTTTGAAGTGCTGATTTCTTGGCGAAATTCTTTATAGTCTCAGTTTTATGCATTGTGCAACAGTTCTAGGTCAAAAACATAATTTTCCTGCTCACCTGTGCAAGAGCCTTGAAGTTGATATGGTTGAGGTTGGGCTGTGGGTTGAGGAAGGGCATGGCGTCCCCGAGACCACCCATGGGGTCCGGTGTGGAAAGATCATCAGTGCTGCCAGAGTGAGGTCGCAAGACACGGCCGCGAGGTTCGAAGTCCAGCTCACCGCGCTTGGCTGCTCCCAGTAGGTCAGCTGCAAACAGAGCAATCAAATCCTGCTACATCTTGTTTAAATAGGTTTGTTGTTCTTTATATTTCTGCTTTTCCAAAAAAATACCGAAGTTATTGTACGTAAAATTCTTTTTATTAGTCTCATCTACTTGGGTGATAACCTCTATAAAAACGTCTTCTAATATGTTTGTCGTGTGCGTACAGCAGCGCAAGCTATCAAATTTCATCATCTCCAACACAGACGCACAAACCCCTGCGATTATCAAACAATGCAAAATGAGAAATTTCCTTTCATCCATCGCTTCATAACACAGTTGAATTCTTGATGGGTATATTATTTGACGATAATAATCCATTGTTTCACAAATATCTCTCGTCCACCCGATTTAAACAATCCGCCATTTGCAATGAGATTTCCCCGTGTAAAAGCAACAGCAACACGGCACTCACAAGGCAATAGCCTTTATCACTCGATATTCAGGGTGATTTTTCCCTAATAATGTTGATAATTAATTTTCATCAATCCTCTTTCTACCAAGTGATTTCCAGTTAACTTTGCAATATGAAGATAAAATTGTTCTTTCTTGAAAATAACATTTTTTTCTTTACTACAAAAAAGATAACACATCTTCTTTGTGTCCTTTACTTCCCTATCATATATGTATTAAAAATTCTACCCACCTATTGCCATTTCCAGGTTCATGTTGTTTGCAATCAGTGCGTTCAAAGCATCTTCTTTCTGCAAAGCCCAAAATGGACAACTAGCATCAAATACAATTTCATTACATAAATTAGAATAATGTCTCATGAAAAAAGGTATTGTTTTGAAAGTCCACAATTTTGCACATCAAAATTTATTAGTTCATGCTTCATTAACTTCATTAATCAAAGAAAAAAAAAATAACTTTTATTAGTTCTCAAGCTTTATTAACTATTACTTATTATCTAGATTTATCTATTCCAGTATTCCTTCTTTCAAGCGCACCCCCCCACCCCCACGTTTTCACAGATTAAATTAATCAAAATTAGATTCCCTCCCCAAAAATTTCCAATTTACCTCGCGCCACGTCGGTATGCGCAGGGCGTCTTGTGAAAAGACTAACACACCAGTTTCATTGTGAAAAAATGTTTTTATCGTTCGCAGGGAGCAAAAAAAGAAGAAATGCATGGACCGTGAATTTTTTCCGCACTGTGCGCTTATTAGAACGAATACAGTAATTCTAAATATTGTTATTTCAAGAAATCTGTGTTTAAAAAGACGGTTTTCGGAGTGGAGTTCATGATTCATATACTGACCTTGAAGCCCATGTTGGAGAGTTGTTCGAGCATCCGTTTCCTCATCATCATGGCCCCTTGTGGAGGTGGAACTGCACCCGGCTTACTCAGACCTTCTATACTGGGTGTCTGCAGAAAAAAAGACTTTTAATTAGGTTTCTTGTGTACATAGTAAGAACTTAAATTTATTAAGTTTTAGAAAAAAAGAATAACTGAAATAAAATAGATATGTAATCAAAAGGGTCATTGGATTTTTTTCCGAGTAACACAGCGAATACTATTCTTACAAAGATCAGCAGATCTATTCATAACCAGTCTATGACGTATCTGATATCGTTCATGCTCTATTTGAAAAAGATATTATCTTATCACAAAGGTAGATAGAAAAAATAAACATAAAAATAACAAAACAAAACAGAACACAAAAACAGAATTAGTAACAATGTTGAAAAAATAGTGCAAATATTTGTTTAAATATTTCCCAAACGACACATTGATTGGCCTTGTCAAGGTGATAAATATAGAATACCACGTTAGTGCAAATACATCGGGCTTCTATATGGCAACCGCATATCTGTCGAACTCGTCGGATAAGATAAATGCGTGAGCCGTATACAAGTATGACGTATTCAGCACAAATGTGATATTTTATTTATCACGCCTTGCGATAAAACTACAAATAAATTATTATTAGCATGTTATTTAATGAATAAATGCACCATTCTTTGTTGCTAACATAAAGCACCATAGTCTTAACACTAACAACAGTACCTCGTTTGGAAAAACTTCCATAAATATGGGCATTATGGCAGGAAAAAACTGTTGGGCTTCCTGGAAGAATGACAATATGTCTGATAACCCTAGTATCAGTCAGTTTGAACTAGCATTATAACCCTGTATGGGTTATGCACCACTTGTAGAGCTTGATAAACCCACAGTTTTCTATGACCACTTGTGATGAGCAATGTCCATTACTTTTTTACCTTTAACACCACACAATCAAAATCTAAAATAATATACATCCACCCTCATAAAACTATGCAACATATAAAATCAAATCATAAAAAAGAATCTAGTCATTAAATAATTAAAACAAATAAATTTTTATACAGTGAAATAAACAAAGAAAACAAACAGAAAGTCTGAAATGAATGATTTATCAAATAACCTGTTTAAAAAATGAGTTATCAACTTGCAAAATAATCATGCTTTGAGTCGTTTGCAGATTTTTGTTCAAATATCACTTGTTCAGTTTCAATAAACACATGCTTGAAGCTAAGCTCAGTGGTGTATCAATTACATCTACGCTATGAAAATTTTAACTGTAGATAGGAAATGTTATTTACAATCTTGCAATGGTCAAGTGCATATGCTACATGGGTTTGGAAAATTATAGCGCACATTTATAAATACATCAATAGAGCAGGAACAGATGGGGACAATATGCAATTTTCACAAAGATCTTTGTAAGCTCATAGTTTCTCACTTGGCTTCTAATTTGAGTGTGCATCATGCTATTTTTATTTTCGTTCTTTTATCAAGATACCGCTTGATCATATCAATTTTGCTACAAGGAAAATGCATAATTATTCAAGAAAAAAATAATGAATCAACGGTATTTAGATTTGACCCAGCCACCTGTCACATGCATCCACATCCAATGAAAACTTTTACTCTGCAAAAAGATTTCTCTGGAGTTTGACACTTTGGCCAAAAGTCTGGACACTGTTAATGCAATAGCAGCATTGTTTGTTTGTTTTTTTTTTTTTTTTTTTTTTTTAATCCAAGCCTTTAGATATTAAGCAACAGACTTAAATGATTAATTTCATTTTAATCCACTAAGTTGCAGACATAGTGGCAACTTTTATTCAATCCAGTAAGTAGCAGACATAGTGGCAACTTTTAAATAGTCTGTGTAAACTTTGTATTAGTTTTTGTTTTATCTCTTTTGCTTTATTTAGAACAAGAAAAACTTTGTTTATATCAACACCGATATCTATTTTAACCCCAGCAATACAAGCAAAACAGTGGCAAATTGTAAGTAATAAATGCCTAAATCTGGAATATTTCTTTCACTTTCCACTTTTTCACACTGACTACTTTCATTCCCAGTTATTTGATATGTTATCTATTTTATAAATATTTTCTAGTACGGACACCAAAGATGTTGACGAACCACACACAGTGCACACGACTCTTCTAGTGTCAAAGCCCAAGAAATGCTTCAAATGCATAAAAAAAGAATAAAGCTGCTGAAAAACAAAACAAGTGAATAGTAGAAGTAGACGACTAGCATGAAAACACTCTAGCTTCAAGCAGCACTATGCTGCTGATGGCTGGCTGGCAGCGGGTTGGGTGATGAGGATACCTTGCTGCCTGGTCTCATGCCCCCTCTGATGGGGCGAAACCCGCCAACGCTGCTGCCATTGCCCATCGCCCAGTCGTGCCCACCATCAGCCCAGTCAGCGCTGTCATGCTGCTGCTTTTGCTGCTGGAGGGCCATGCGCATGTCCTCCCAGCCTGCCTGCTGCTGCGGCGGCATGCGATCATTGTAAGGGGGGCCCTGCAAGAAGGACAGCCACACTGCACGCACACACACAAACCGCACCATTGCTCTCCCAGTATCAATGGAATGTGACCGACACGACGCATTTGGGTGGACCGGATATTTCTCTGTCGAACCGGACGACTGCTTTCCCAACATTCTTGTCATAATGACAACGTATTTGAATCTACAATTTCTCCTGACAGTTTTTTTTGGTTGTTCCTATGGTTGATACGGCACTTTTTTTTTTTTTTTTTTTGCTACAGTCAAGACTGCGAATATTTGTTTTTCAAATCGACAGTTACTGTAGAAGTATCACGAGATTTACTCAATTTGATCAATACAACTATAGATTTTTATATAACTATAGAGTGAATATGGTGGATATATTCAAATTTGAGAGAAAAAAAATTGAGAATTCCACACTTTTAAGCTAATTTTTCTCATTTTTCAAGGATTTGGCTTTTAAAATGAAGACAATGTTAATGTTACGATTGTTTTTTTTGTGCTTGAAAGCAAGTTGACAAACTGCCATCTAGGTAGAAGTTTTTGTAGCGTGTAACAGTTCAGTGCCACACACTCG
This sequence comes from Streblospio benedicti, assembly GCA_019095985.1. Taxonomy (NCBI): domain Eukaryota; kingdom Metazoa; phylum Annelida; class Polychaeta; order Spionida; family Spionidae; genus Streblospio; species Streblospio benedicti. The sequence goes on along the minus strand of CM032669.1, from coordinate 27,402,980 downwards.
CATTGTTTGTACATTAATGGGAGAACAAGTCACTAACGAAATGAAGTAAACTCAACCATGCAATATCTTAACAGTAAAAACATGCAACAGTCTTAAAACTATAGATTGGTAGAATCACTTACGTCCATTTGACCATATTGCTAAAATATATTTAGTTAATGAAAAAATAGAGCAATATAATCAAATAGATACATTTTAATGTGACAACATATTTAGTCAAATTGGACAAACATGGCAGAAGCATAGAGGACATCATGGTCGATATGTTCTATATATAAACTAATGATTTTAAGTGCAGCTATGGCATTTAATGAGTTTAAAATCTTGCAGCTGTTGCTATCTCTTCCATTGAAAAAATGTTGATAGCAATTTCAAAACTGATAACTGAAATAGCGATAGCAAAGAGTTAAGCAAAATGTCCCCTACTGCTAGGTTTCCATGTTTGAAAACGTAACGATAACAATATATCACAGTTTCTATTTCTGCTTTAGTTTTCAAAATAACTCTTACTTTTTTTTGACGTTGTTTTGTTTTCATTGTATATCTTAAATAATAAATTTTGCAATCAGATGCATCCAATAGAAAAAAAAACATCAACTAAATCGGGTCTTCAAAATAAGTCCTAACCTCCACATGGCAATATTGCTTCAAACGCTAGATGGAATAGAACGCTTAAACTGACGTTACGTTTTCAAAACGTGTTTGAGTATAAGCGCTTGTCTCCCCCATACTGCCCCCACCACCTTACACCGAGCATTTCTCCTACCTTCTTGAGCCCCTGTTGCATCCACTCATCTCCACCGCCCCAGCTGCCTGGAGCTTTGGGCTTCACTCCTGCCCAATCGCCTCCGCCCCAGCTCGGCTTGTTCTGGACAAAAAGGGGGTTCATGTTTAGATCAGATATCATTCAACTTCAATGATATAAATTTACGTGAAATGTGCGAGAGATCAGGCAAGCAATCACATCAGTATTGTTAATTGTCTGTATAAGTTTAAAATTGTACTTATATATTTCTGGAATAACTCAAAGGTTATAAAAGCAAAAAAACATCTTATATACTATGACTTATCTATGACTTACTTCTACCGGAATTTGGATTTGCGGTAGTTGTGGGAATTGCGGTATTTGGCAAAAAAATTGCTACAATATAATTAATTAATCAAAGTGAGAAATGCATTTGTCATCCAACAACCAGCAAACGATATATCCCACATTCAAGCAGCCAAAATGACATTTCAAAATCACATCATAAAAAGCAAACAAAAACTATGCCGAATGCTATGAACGTTAATTTGTAAGAATTATCCTGTGAAATTAAGCTTTCTAATGTGTTAACAATAAAATCCACCATTACTACTTTTCATAACCTCAACAGAAAATCACTCCAGTCAATTACCTGTGGCTGTCCTCCCCAGAAGGGTCCATCATCAGGCTTGCCGTCTCCCCACCCGCCCGGCTTGTTGGGTGGTCCACCCCACTGGTTGCCGGCAGGCGGCTGGTTGGCTGCCCAGGCAGGGGGCCCCGGAGGTCCACCCTGGTGCGGCTGTTTGGGGTGCGTGGCAGAGTTCGGCTCGCCCCAGAATGCCGTGCCATCATCCACTGAGGTCACCGGGCCCTTGGTGGGCTCAGGCTCGCCCCAGCCAGATGGACCCTGTGAGCAAAATACATTTATTACTAGGTATATTCATGATAAAATTCACCCGTCACTTCACATAAGACATAGTTTTCAAACAGGCTTATAACCTAAAAAAATATTTTGAACATCTGGTGTATTTGGGTTTAGAACTATGAAAGGCCATATAAAATGCTTTATCATATATTGATGCATAATTTCATGCGTTAACATGCTCCATAACTGCCTGGTAACCAGGCAGAGGGTTATATAGCTTGTTCGATCTGATGTGACACAAAGGATATAATCCATGTTGTCACTGATTTCCAGGAAATCCAACAACGTTCTACAATCACTTTTACGCAGTTATTTTGAAAAGAGGTGCTGGTGTAAATGTCGGAACTAAAGTGCTTTAAGCAAACAGTATAGATTTGTGCATTTATTCATTAAATAACATGTTGATAATAATTTATTTGTTGTTTAAACACAATGAATGAAAAAAATAAAATACGTTTTTGCTGAATACGTTGTACTTTTATATGGCTCCCGCATTTATCATTCTTTTTCATGTAATTTCATTGGTTATCATGATCCAGAAGTATCCGATAACCCAGAGAGGATTATCACCCCTCTTCGAAGATGGTGATACCATGGTTATCATGCTTGTTCTCAGCCGGACTACTTTTTCACATTTTTAAAACAGTGTTGTAATTGTTTAGAAAAGAATGATAAATACAAAACCGGGTTCGTTGTGTAACATGAATTATTTCATCAGGATTCGTTCTTGTGGCGCATCAGGCTCACCCTTCGGGCTCGCCATGATACGCCCAAAGAACTCACCTGATTACATAATTCATGTTACAAACTCACCTGGTTTTGTCTATTTATCTTGTCCAACTATTTCAAAGCAACTTAAACTAAACTTTAAATTTAGAACTAACAACACAAGTGAACATTCAAATTGAAAGCAAATCAAGAGGTTGTGAATTTATATGATGGTGATATACAGGTATAACAAAAAACAATGGTTTATGAAAGCATTGTTTTCAATTTATCAAATAGCATTTGAAATGACCACAGAGTAGAACACTCTAAAATTTCGTACTAGACTGAACTAGATAACTGAACTAGATATCAATTTGATATGCAGTATATCATAAAATGAAAATACACAACCTACAATCCTTTTACTTACTAATATTAACACGGAATGTCTAGCAATCTATTTGAAAGCAGAATCAAACAAACTGCTAATTGTATGCACAATAGAAACTAATTATTTGATCTTAAGTAAAGCCATCGAAATTAAAACAGAAGAAATTGCCTTAATAGGTCTCTATAACTAGACGCAAAGACAGACTTCAAAGCCATTATATATACTGATGACCTTATTACATTATAGTGGCCATTGATTTAGACTGGTGACACTGATATGTAGCTCGCGATTTCCTGCCTTAATTGCTCTCTGTAGGAGTTGTATATGATCCACTTAGCCACAACCCGTTCTGGTGTAATGACCTGGTTCGTCGGAAAGTCGTATTTTTAGAAATTAACCAGTTTGTCACGTTTTGTTTCATTACAAAGGTTTTTATTGTAGATCTTGGAGCTTCGCGCTTTCCACCATGACGTGGCACGTTCTTGTATACAGTATTCACAGCTACTAGTTCATGGTTATCAACCTAATCAAGATTAATAAAACTAACTTTTAATCTGGGAGAATCATGTGTTAGTAATTGTAAATATGTTTGTTATATGTTTGCATTACTCGTACTTCTCCAACACAGGTTTTTTATTGAAGAGAATGAAATTATTGCAGGTATCGTTTCAGAACAACAAACAGCTAGTGCAGTGTGCACCGTGACAACCAGACTAAACTGATAAGGTGACAATATTTGGCGATTTTCTATCAATTTAATCCACAATAGAGCTTGTAGTGTATGCAAGTTTTATATTTCATTTGGTTGAAAGCTAATTCTAAGACGTTTTGATGAACCTGTTCATGTACTTTTAAAATTAATTAATTATTAACTAAAACGTTTATCTTTTGCCGGACCGGGTCGTGGGTACACGGATCATATAACGTTTTGGTGATTTTTTTTAATCCGAACAAATCATGATTAAAATAGAAATTTATGATTACCTAAACTGAATTTTTCAAATTTGTTGATTAATTATTAAAAACTAAACCAAAAATACACAAATTTTGATAACTTTAATCGATTAAAACTAATTTCCCCCCAACTCTGTTAGATGTTCTTCGATTACATTATCAAAAAGACCATCGTCGCACTATCTTGCACATCACTCCAAGATAGGCAAAATCCCCCCGTAAAATAGCATCAAATACTGACCCTAGGCCATAGAAATATAAACATAAAACCAAATTTGCTGCTGACCTCCAGATCGCCAGCCTCGCCCCAGCTAGAGGTGGAGCTGCGTCCAGAGATGTGTCCGCTGCCACCACTGCCGCTGCTGCCCCAGCTGCCGATGTTGGCGGGCGGTTCTGGTGGCGGCGGTTTGTTGGCCGCGGGCTCGCCCCACGCTACCGTACCGTTCCGATCCCACACCGGGTCGTCCTTCTTGTTCCATAAGTCGGGTTTATGCGGGTTCCATTGGTTGTCGGGTTTTAGGTTCTCCTGTTGTGTAGAAAGTCACAACTTATAATCTGAACTACGATTTTGTGTTTGTTTCTAAGTTTTGTATATGCTGCCTTGTAGAATTATATGTTGGAGATGATATGAAAAGGAACAATGTTTTATGATCTGAAACAATTGATTTTAAGAGTAATATACTAAACTTCCATGTAGAGACAGACAACTTAACAATCTACTCAATATTGCTCATCTTGTATTTTCTGTTATCTCAAGGTTACTTTCCTTCAATCACAAGCACAGATATCTTAACAGTAAAACATGTAACAGTCTTAAAACTACAGTTCAGTAGAATCACTTACTTCCATTTGACAGATTTGACCATTTTGCTAAAATATATTTAATTAATGAGTAGAGCAATATAATTAAATAAATACATTTTAATGTGACAACATATTTAGTCAAATTAGACAAATATGGCAGAAGCATTTGGTAATCTAGAACAATGGCACTAGCATTTCACCCCTTCAGAATCACAATATAAAACTTGCAACAGTAAGCGTATGCGTTTTACCTGCCAGCTGTTATCCTGTTGTTGGGGCGGGGGCCGCGGAGGTGGTTGCTGTCCCCACTGCGGGCCTGCTGAAGGCGGAGGCTGGCCCCATTGGTTGCTCGGCGGGGGCTGTGAAGGCGGTGGGGCGCCCCACTGGTTGTTCGGCGGCCCCTGTGGCCCTCTTTGCCCGCCCCACTGGTTCTCAGGGGGCGGTCGCTGGCCCCACTGGTTGGCGGGCGGTGGCCCGGCGTTCGGCGGCGGTGCGCCCAGCTGTTACCGGTTGCCCGGCTCAGCACCCCACTGGTTGGGCGGCGTCTGCCAGCTGTTCCGTGGCGCGGGCGGGTTCTGGTCTGGCGGGCCCATCCAGGTGCCTCCATCGGCATCGCTTCCACCCCAGTGGTTGCTCTCTCGCTGCTGTGGCGGTGGTGCGGCTGCTGCGGCCGCCGGTGCCTGCTGCCACGCCGGGGTCGACGGGTCTTTGGTGGCGGCAGCCTCCCAGATGGCTGTGCCGTTGTTGGTGCTACTTGACCAGCCGCTCTGTTCGTCGATCTGCTGCCCCACGCCGCCGCTTGCAGCCATCGCTTGAGCAGGGATTGGAGGCGCTGGTTTGCGCTGCTGCTTCGGTGACTCCGGAGTGTCCCATGAGGTGTCCTGGCGGATCGGCTTCTTGCCCCAGCCGTCGACGGAGTTGATTGCCTGCGAGATGAGCGCGTCTTGAGCGCGGCGTGCAGCCGCTGCCTCCTGTTCGGGCGTCGGCTTTGACGGGGGAAGTCCACGTCCAGCTGCCTGAGCAAACGTGCTGGGCATCTGGTTGGAGTTGGGCTGGCTGGGCTGGCTACCAATGGGTCGGGGCTGCTGGCTCGCGCTCCAGTTGGGCTGGTTTGATGGGTTGCTGGTTGTTGAGCTATTGCTGCTGGTGCTGCTGCTGCTCTGGCCACCCCACATGGCGTTCGGGTTGTGGCCTGGAGCCGCTGCTCCACCTCCCCACTGGGACTCTCCCGGGGCTCCCCAGGTTGATTGGGCGCCCGCTGGTGGCTTTCCCGCGTCGCCCCAGCCACCTGGGCCTGGGCCGGCTGTGGAAGCCGGTGGTTCTCCCCAGCCGCTGCCATTAGGCTTCGCTTGGTTCTCTCCCCACCCGGTGGCGGGGGACTGCGACTTTGGTGGTGCAGCCTGTCCTCCCCACCCAGTAGACGATCCAGGACCTTGCTGCCAGTTGTTGCCTCCAGCCATCGGCTTCGGTGTTTGACCCCAGGCTTCAGTTCCTGCGTTCGGCAATGGGCTCGGATCCAAGTCGCCCCATCCTGAGCTCCCTTGTTCAGGCTTTGGCGGGTCTGGGTTTCCCCACCCGCTGCTGGCACCTGCTCCACTTCCCCACATCGAGCTTGCCTGACCAATGGCCGAGGCGCCTTTTGAGTCGAGGGATGAAGACTCCCCCTGCGTGGAAATACTGAGACTTGATGCGATCACAGAATTGCTGTTGGTTCCCCACCCTGTCGACTGCGATTTGGCTGGGTCAGAATTATTGCTATTCCAGCCTGCTCCCGCTGCGGAACCAGCCCCTCCTGCTCCCGATGACTTGTCGCCACCGCCCGGAGCTCCCGAACTGCTCCCCGAGGAGAAAATGCCATTGGTTGCTGTGGCGTTTGTTGCCGCCGTGCTGCCTGAGGACTGAGAAGTGATAGACGGGGGAGCCGAGGATGTGGCCCAGCCCAGACTGCTGCTAGATGAAGACATTGGCGTGGTGGTGGTGGTCGTACTGTTGGTGGTGGGTGTCAACGACGCGCCGGTCGCCGCGGCAACTGTCGTGGTTGACTCGCCGCCTTTGGTTGCCGTGACAGTGGTGGCCGGGGAGGGGTTTCCCCACACGGCGCCGCTGCCACTCGTTATCGTATTCGAGCTTCCCCAACCGCTCGTGCCTGAATCAACTTTCTCCATACTTGTCGTGGTTGACTCTGGCTGTTCATGTAATGATAAATGTTCGTCGTCAGCTTCTCCTGTTCCAGTATTTTGCTGGGAAGAAGATCCTACTACACTCGCTGCTTCTACTAAATTAGTTGCAATACTTGTCGACTTGTCGTTGCTGCCGTTGCCTGCTAAGTGGGTGGCGGCTGTTGCTGACAAGCCTTGATTATTTGAGCTAGATATCACAGATTTGCTAAATGCCGGCAAATTGTCTGCAACAGTGAATGTTGCTGTATCACCAGGTTGAGTTTTTGCTGTTACTGCCACGGATTCGTCGCCACAGTCACAGAGAGTTTTTTCGTTTACTGAAGGCTGAGTCTCCTTCTTGTCATGAGTGTCAACAATGTCACTAAGATTTGATGCACTTAAATGCTTGGTAGCTGCTTCCTGATCGTGGCTGCAGGATGTTGAGTTGGTCGGCGTCACTACAGGAAGTGTTTGATTGTCACAGTCCAAGTTCTCCGCTGCTGCTGTTGGAGCGCTGCCAGTATCTGAAACAAATCAGATACACCAAGGATTAGCAAGGCTACTAGTTTCAACAGCATCCATCCTCACTGATCCACTGACAGATCTTTTATTAGGACACCTCTCCACTGGAACATTGTCATTTTGGAAAGTTTTGTAGCTATAATATCATTGATAGGAACTTGCTGCTTTAATAATAATAATTCGCAGACAACTTGTATTTTCTGTTGATCAAATATGTATATATTCAAATACCTGAATATTGATTGAACATTACTGCACAAATCCAGCAAGCTAACAACATGAAACTTTTTACATATCTTGTGCATCTTTAATATACACTATCCACTGAATAACTTTCACGTTGCTATCTGTTTTAATCAATTGCCCCTTTTCTTTTCAGCAAATATCCATATGAATATCCAAACCAAATTGCTTGGCCTTTCATCATACTTGTAGAAAAGTACCCCATAACCCATCACTTTTCAGCAAGCACAACTCTACATATAAACTGCTCTATAAAATGCAAATAAAAGTCCCGATATTAACACATTTTGGCATAAAGGTATTAGGCAAAATAGTGGTTTAATGGTGAACTGTTCTCTCTACGTGCTGTGGTGAGAGAAGACATATATAATGTGTATGACCATCTGGGTCTTGCTTACAGCTGCCACCAGCTATTTATGCACCTTTCATGCCTTCAGGCAACTAAAGCGAAAATACTAACAGGGCAAAACACGAGGCTCTCACAGAGACAACGCAATATACAAATTTGAAAACTGAATTTCTTTTGATTCAGACTGACAATACATCGCCCCCATATTTGAAATTTGTACTTATGCATGTGTATGTCACCATTTAGCTCGCTGGCATGGAAAACTTAATTTGCACTTCGTTAGTGTTCAACAGGTCCAAAGACTGACACGAAATGAAATAGAGATTGATTATAATGACAATGCTTCAGCTGATGAGGCTACTACAGTAGAACCTCCAATTAAGACCACCTCAATAAATAGACCAACGCCTTAACAAGACTAAACATGGTACCAAGTATTCCTAAATAAAACACTTCAGAGTTCACCAAAGAGAAGACCTCTGTACACTTCTTCAGATGCGGTCCCAGATGGACTCAAAAGCGAGGTTCTACTGTAAATGTGATGCCGGCGGATATGAGGCAGTAGCATGATTTATTGTGGTGCTCAGTGGCAAACAATGTCGCTCATACAACGAAGCTGCATTGCTCCACTTCGGAAACTCTAGCCTGTGTCATCATAACACCACTTCATGTAGCATATTTAAGTGTTGGGTACTGGAGCAGATTAAGCTCAAAGCTTCATCCTTGCTAAAAACTGGATGTAACTGCGTAGGACTTAGTTGTTTAGTGTATACATTCTTGTTGTTCGAACTTGTCCTACATCTAGGACATTATTCATGGTAATGTCTTTACAGATACATACCAATGAAAAACTGGCAAACATCACTCAAGGCCAACACACCAAGTCAAAACAGCACAAGAATTGAAATGAGTTACTTGAAATTTGGAATAGGAGTTAATTCAATACATTATATTAAGTTAAAAACTTGACAATATTTCTTAATATTAGTATCGTAAATGTTCATTCATAATCCGAATATTAGAAAATATGTCAGCATGCTAATGAACCCTATTCAAACTGATGTTATGACACACACGGATGTTTAATTGGGGTCAGGTGAATATTAGACGAGCACCACACTCGCATGCCACTGCTCACTTGCTGGTTTAAACTAGAAAACAACACAATTCACAGCAACTACCATGGGTGTATCTTTTATCACTGCTATATTATACATGTACATTAATGCAAAGCAGAATCTGGAAAAAATATCAACGTCGGCAGCAATACATCAATGTAATGTAAGACGTAGCTCGTTAGAGGGAGAAGGGAAGAGGCCGTGGGATCTCAGCCAGGGAGATGAAAGTGGGGTGCAAACTAGCATATGCAATGAAAGGCTACATGGGGGCGGAAAGGTGGAATGGGTTTCTTTTCTAGCTTGCTTTTTAGGACATACAGTCATGATTTTCACTTGAAATAGTGTTTTGCATCTCATGACAATACATGATTTTTACAATGAAATGGAGAATCAGCCATGATTTCTGCAGTTGTTTTTGTTTCTTCATAAAATCAATTTACAAATCATGGGAGGGTTAGAATATCAGTTTAAAACTATTTTTTGTATGGATAAAAAGCAATTAATTGGAAATATACATGTAAAACTTTAACAAGCATGTATAAAATGTAGCATTAATTGGGTGTGCAATACAAGGTAAAATGGAAAGAAAAATTGCATAATGTGTTAATGACATCGAAGAACTTCGTGATAAAATGAATCATATGCAATGCACACAGCGCAGCCTTCAAAATTTGCCATCTCAAAAATAACATGGTAATAGATTCACATGCTGCAGCAGTGATAGCCATCATGCCAATAAATGTAGCTACAAATTTGATTCTGTGTTAAAAGTACCATGAAGCTCACCACACACTGTGTATGGAAATGTATATTCAACAATTGTGTGCTTCTTCATTTTTCATTAATTTTAACTGGCAAATGAATAATAGAAGCAGTTAAATTGAACATTGACGGCAACATGAACTTTCACAGGGTTGATGACGGATTTGACATTTCTGGAATGCTCATAGAAGTCAAGCTTGGTACAGAGATGTTTTACTCTGCAACTCAATTTTCAAAAAACCAAAGTAATTTCATGAACATCCAATTCAAGAATATTAGTCTTCTTGAAGAAATGTCATATCCCATTAAATGAATTTTTCGAATCAGGAAAGGGGAAAAACGCATGACAAGAACCCACCTGGGCGTGGGGGTGCTGGCGGAAGAGCCTGCTGGGGGGTGCCGGCCACTGTGTGCATTGCTACCTAAACCACTTGCTGGGGTCCACCTTGCTTTGCTAGCTTTTACTGGCCTCAAGTAGGTCAAGGCCTGCGATGGTCCCTAGCTTTAACCAACCTGTGGTCCTGTCATTGGATTAAGTGTGTTAAAATACCTAATTGCCTGGTGACAGAAACCATCTTTTGAAAAGTGCACTCAGGTAGTTGTACTATTTTCTGTCAAGATCGTACGCTTCACAATCTACGTAGACACAATTGCAGCATTTCTTATGTTAAACCAGATTAAGCGATTGTGTACCTGAGAAGTGCGATTATCATCAGCAGCACACTTGCAAGACGATGTGATTGTTCGCTCTTTTTCCCCGATCTCCACTTGCTACACTGATCTTGCGCTTAGTATTGATGCTGGAAAGAAATATGCTTCAATCTACAATACAGACGTTCACTAATGGGCAAAGCTTACTTGGACGAGGAACCGCTTTTTCTTTGGAATCAGATAAACAACTTTAAATGGAGTACACTGCTCAAAAACAGTCAATTTTTCACCTGACTACTAAAAAACCCCATTATGTATAGACATCGCTGTACTGTTTTCTCTAACACTCTTTTCTTTATTCCGATTAAGAGCAATCTGTAATCTATTTTATTTTATTTTGTTGAGAGGAAGGAGGGAATTTTTCCTTACTTGAATGTCCTTGACGTTGCTTTTCTTGTTTGTTCTGTTCCTTGTTCTTTGCGTTGTTCTGTTGCTTTGTTGTTTTTATCCAGTTGCTTAGTTTTGTCGTTTTCTGTCAATTCATCAACATCTATTTCCATTTCCAGCTGACTACATTTAGTCACAAGCTCCACATCTTCTTAGCAGATTTTCAATTTTTTTTTGCTGTAAAACACAAAAGGTCATGATTACCTGTACATTTAGATCCAAGAAAAGGCCTGGCTCACTTAAATGACCGTCAAAATTGAACCATATCATACATCAAGAATAAAGATGTCAATGTAAATACTGGTCACGTACAGCGTGCCTCATAAAATTGAGAGCCAATTGGCTTTGAGGTGAATGTTTAGTGTTATATAAGTAAAAGTGATTAGAAAAGTATTTACTCATCTCAATTTATGCTACGACAATTAATTTTACTATGCATATTATTGTGAAAGTCTCATGAAACTGAATACACTACAACTATGAAGAGAAACCATTACACTTACCTTTTGAATTTTTTTGTTGAAAATATGTTATCTATATACAACTTGTATCAAAATATCACCCGTATTGCACCTGAAAATAAACAAAACATTCGAGTCAACATTAATTCAATATTTAAAAAATGTTGGGGGCAGGTCTGTTAAAGAAATTGATCATTGTTATAAATTATTAATTAATACATTTTAAAAAAATCTTAACAGTCTTAACATGAAATAAACCAATTGAAATGCACACAAATAACATACATGATTGAAATAATGCGCATATTTCAAAATTATTTGGTTTATAAATGTTCCAATGTATTATTAGAACCATTCAGCCACCTTGGCCTATAAATGTCAACAACAGCAAGAACCTAAAATGCCACACTATAATTATTCCACTCATAAAAACAAACCAAATGCACAGCTGAGATGTAACAGCAGCATAACACTTATTGGAACTGACTTGGCCATATGAATTTTATATTTAGATCAAACAGCTTTTATACTTAGATCAAAAGATGAAATAAAATGTAAATGACAGGAGCAATCAGTACAAAAGCTTCCATTTCAATACATTAGAGCCATTTCTATTGGACTTTCTTCAGACTTATGAGAAATTATAAAAGCAATTTATCTAGCATTTTTGATAGCTGGCTATCTATATCCGGACGAGCAATTTACATGCAAAGTTTAATTAAGTTAATGAGCGTGTTATAATGTAAGTATCACTTGCAGTGAGCATGCATCACTAGAAAACAAAGTGTAAATGTTGCATAACTTGAGAAATCCTATAACAAACAAATACGTGCATTCTCCCCCAAGCTAATGTGATTCTTATGGATTTCTTGAAAAGAAAAACACAGCCAGCTTGTGACACTGTATGTGGCGTCTGCTACTATGACTTTGTTGAGCCCCCAGTAGCAGCAAGCCTGTACTGTGCAGCAGTAGTCTTAGCAGACGACAAGCAATACTGTCTGCACACCCACTCTCGACTCATTGCTGGTTATGACAACACCTGCTGTGCTCTATGTGCACACTCTAATGTGCGACTGCACCTTGTCCTTCATTTTTGTCATAAAAGTTACCTGGGATACAACTGTTTTTTTTTCTAATCTCTATGATTGGCAACCAGTTCAAGGTTTGTAATCAACATTGAATCAAACTTCCAACAAACCTGTCTGTGGGTCGCTTCCTATTGTCTGGACACATATCTTATTCAACTACTTTTTGGCCAGTAACATTTTTTTTTCTTCACTTGTTCTGTAAATTATTTAAAATGATATTCTATATAACTTGGCAAGATGCGTACTCGGACATAAATTTAACATTTTCCAACTTTAATTTGTCAAATAGCCATTTTGGTAAAAGGCATATGGACAATAATTTGAACTTTTGTTTACTTTGGTTAGCATTGAAATAATCCCAGGACAAATCAGGACAAAATCTCATCAAGTGGTCGAGACTAGTTATTATTCATAATTCTAAAACTATGCTTATGTAAAATGACTTGACAACAAACCGTTTGTTAATTATTGGACAACTTGTTAGATTTTCACATTTGCCACTGCAAGGATACTTTGAACGTCATGCGTCAGAGCATCCTAACTCAGTAGACTCTATAACAGCCCATCTACATTGACATATATTTACTCTTCTATTAAATGCTTTGAGATCAGATAAAACTGTCGGGTCATTAAAGTACGAGTATCATATATACAGTCATTAATTTCTTATCAAAACTCACAACAATTGATCTCATATTAGCTCACAAAAGTTCACGGCAGATTATTTATGTATCAATCATTTTCAGTTCCTGAGTGATTTCCAAAGGAGATCAATATGGATACTTGAAGAAAGTTTTCAGGACCATCATTAAAACTTTAACATATCAGCATACAAAGCTAGGTAGTATTATTGACTAACTCTAACTCTGGATTTACAGGGAAATAAAATTCAAATTCATACTAAATAGCTCCAGCATCATGAATCGAATAAAACTTTCAAATGAAGTTACCTTATCAATAGTCATAGTTATATATTTCGTAACAAAACATCAACAAAACATCAACAAAACAGTCAAATTGAAATACAAAATATATCATGAAGATAAACTGGACGAAAATCAGTTTTACACTGATATACTCATACGCAAGCAAAAACCCTTCGCTCATGTTGATATTATCATTAATTAATTGCCAAACTACTCATATATGTTCATAGACAAAGTGATACCATCGTATCAATCTTCATAAATTCTCTACTATCAGAACATGAACTGAAAATCAATCTGGGACGAAATATTGGGAAGCATAAAAGCCGTTAAAAAATCTGAATTTGTGGATTGTTATTACAATACAAAAGGCACAGTCTTTGTTTTACATGGTCTGATCAGAATGTAGCCTGTGACAAGTGAAATGTATGGAGCTGCAACACAAGTTGACTTCAATACTTTAATGCCTCGCAATTGCTTAGACTTTTATCACACAGTAAACAGTGCATATTAAATGAGGACTCTGGATGTTGAATCAAATTCAGATAATAAATGCATTGTATTCTGATTTATGTTAAACGTATATTACAAACATTTTCACATGAACATTTACATGATTAGAGCTTTCTGTAATTGTTTTATTTCATTTTTGTCATCGATTTTACACAAAATAACTAAAATTACAAAAAAATGAACGTAGTATCAAAAATCAAATACTCTAACATTACCTAACCATACAACAGAAGCAAAAAGTTCAGCAGACATAAAAAAACCACCACCACGATCAATGAGGATTTTATGAGTGGACTACAACTTCCGTACTATGATAGTTGCTATCATTGGCTCTGCTCATACAGCAATAATTGTAACACAGCATCCACCTCCTTATTACATACATCAATGCTTCATTCACCAGCAGAAAATTGCAGGCAAAATGCAGTTTCACTAGTGGTGGCATTTAAATCCTCCTCGGCCAGAGCCATTATAACAACACAAGATAAATGGCAGTGAAGACCTGGCCTTTGTCATTAATAATTCAAGGCTTTTAAGCCTGGGGGAGAATGTAGCGCTGCTAAATGTGTAAGCTGGGCAAAAACACACAGATTCATTGATTTCAAAGGCTACGACATAAATAAGCGAGAGTTAGTTGTTACTGCAGACGACTAAGTCGTCTCTGTTGCTGCAGTGAGCAGCCGACAGCAAAAAATGCAGCAAAGAAAAGGATACGCACGCCCGTTTTTACCCCACTTCTTTTCTCAGTGACGACTCACTCACACGCCTTCTGGACAAAGAGCACCATCATCAACAAGGATCTTCTACAGCTCAAATTAAAAGGCAACTCAGACGGACATTACTTCCCCAGTGGCTTTTTTTAACCTCACTCTTCACTTTTAGCAGACAACATTTCAGTCTAGCTCAGAACAGAACAAGTAGTCATCAGAACGCTAAAAATCTCCCCCTCCTAGATCAGCCCCTTTTAGGTCAATCAATTTTAAAATTAGTAATTCAAACGCATACATGTACAAAGAATATTGTAAAAAGGCAACACATCGTAACTTCATTAAAAGTGGGCTTAAGTACACCAAAATCTAATCAGCTCTGGAGAGTAGTACAATGAAGCTAAATATGAAGTTTGGTGATAATAGGTCAAAGATTTCTCCCTGTAGAGTGGTAACAACGTTTATTACCTAATGCTCATAAGTTCGTAAAAAGTAGGCCAAAGTACAAACAAAAAATTTTGAGATATACTTTTTTTCCTCAAACAAGACATTCAATTTGCAAAGCAATGGCTCTAATAGTGTTTGTGTTATAAGCCTGTTTATTTCAGACAGACGGACATACTCAGACAGAAGCAAAGCTAGAAATCTCCCTCCAGAACGGGGGAGATTTAAATATAGTGGCCACCCTAGAACTCTCAATTCACACATAGTAAACCCCCATTGTGTTCCACTGCTAAACGCATCTCTGGATCTCGCCTCTATTATTAACATATCAAGGAGTAGCTTGATCACTATGAAGTCTAAGCAGACCATTTAGCTTGGGTTAACAGATTTAAACTAGTTCAGATTGGTCGTGATCTAGACAATATGGTTTGTTATTGTGGTATAATGATAGTAACGAGAATTTTTCATTGTATAAAATCGCATGTGGGTTTGTATATATAAACAATAAATTTTAATCTGCAATGTTTCTTCTCTAACAACTTAAGCTGAAATACTTAAGACTAAATTTAATAACATTAAAATTTAATCAGATAAAACATGTAGTCTTAAAATCCCAGGATTTATTTTAGCAATCAATAGTTCATCGGGGTAAAGCGGAGGGAGTTACCTCTACAAGATGGCATGGTCCATCGATTCAAATGTTTCTCTGTTGATCATTTGAATTTGTGAATCTAATATTCATGGTATAATAGGTATGTATCGACACTATGCATGTATAATTAGATTGTACATATTGAACAAACGTCCAACTCTTCAATGAGTTCATAAAGCAGGTTTTAATTTTGTCATCATGTTCTGGTAACTCCCCGACCTTTGTTGTTGTTTTGCATAACAACGCTAAGTCAGGAGTTAACCCAGATGATGATAAAATTAAGCCCTGCTTTATGAACTCATTTAAGAGTTGGACGTTTGTTCAATATGTACATTTTAATTTTACATGCATAGCATAAATACATACCGTATACGACCATCCGAGCGCCCAGGGTCGTTAAATTGAAATTTTCTCAAACTGGGGGGGTAGGTTGTTACAAGAGTGCAGTTACTACATAATTCTTCAGGACATTTAAGGAAAAGATGGGGGGGTGTTACACGAGGGTCAGCACTTGGATGGTCGTATACCGTACTTATTAAACCCTATATCTTAGTTACACAAATTCAAATAATCAACAGAAAAAGATGTGAATAGATGGACCATGCCTCCATCTTGTTGGGGTTACGGGTAACTCCCTGAGTTACCCTAACCGCTTTACCCCCGGTGAAAAGTTAAAATCAATATCTAGAACTAAATTCTAACTTGTGTATACCGTATTTGTGCTTATAAGCGCACCTGCCCCATTAAGCGCACCTCCCTATTTACACAGATAAAATTAATCAAATTTTGCTTTTCCCCCCCCCCCCCCAAACATATCATGTTTATCTCGCCATATTATAAGACTAACACGCTGGTATGCGCCGGGCGTGTTGTGAAAAACACGCCGGTTGCGTTGTGAAAGAATGTTCGCGGTGAGCAAAAAAAGAAAAAATGCTAGAAATTGTCGGGGTGCGCTTATTACTAATATTAAACATTTGTTTTTGTTTAAAATTTGTTTTTTGTCAGCGCAATGTGCGCTTATTAGAATGAATATGGTAAGATGTTCAGAATTCAGTAATATAAGTATATGGTAATTCGCTGGGGGTAACTCACTGATAACCATGGAAACCAAGTGATAATTGAAGTCAGCACTACCAAATCTGCATTTAATAAATTATACATTGCTGTTCCCAAAGTATCGGTTTCCGAATTAATCAACTGGACAAATAGAACTCACTCTATATCATATCGGCTGGTGGGACACCAGCCTCTATGGAAAACCCAACTATAACCTAGAAAACTAGCCAATCAGCGCTATTCTCTCGCTATTTCGGGGGAACTTTTGACCTGACAATCTTTATTTAACTCCTCCTCCTCATGAATATTTGTAAAGACGTAGATCTACAAGGTCATTTTGACAGTTATAAGTGAAAGACAATAACTTTTCTGTGGCCTTCATAAATACGTATTTCTTTACATAAATTGTACATGTGTGTTCAGAATCGTACCGTGGTTCTTATTTTTACCTCCATGTAATGAGATTGTAGATTCATATGTCTAGAATAGCTTCCAAACGTGTGGCTGTTGTCTTCAAATTATGTTCGTCGTGTGCTTAAAGCATCGTAAGCTTTCAAATTTCATCATCACCAACACAGACGCACAAAACACTGAGATTATCAAACAATGCGTGTGACTTTAGAAAAGTTCCTTTTGTCCATGGCTTCATAATTGGTATATAATTAATCCGACAGTTGAATTCTTGATGGAAATATTATTGTAATGATGCAAATCCATTCGTTTCACAAATATCTAGCTTCCAGGCCGATTTAAGCAATCTGCCATTTGCGATGTTCCTTATATGGGCAAAAGCAACAACAACACGGCCCTCACGTGGCAATAGCCTTTATTGCACGCTGTAATAAATCCAATCACCAAATTGGAGCGCAAAGCGATTAAGAGTACCTTTAGACAGCCTTTATAAATAAGATAAAGTACGGATTTGTGGCGACAACGCACAATACGATAGAGGCTGAATACTAATGTTAAGTTTACCTGTTGAATTATGCATATATTTGACCTAATTGGCTTGGTCTCAAGGCTCAAAAGCAAGTTTTGAAAACATATAGCTATTGAGCCCTTGATATTCAGGGTGATAGAACTGTATCTATAGTGATATCTATTTTTGTAAGAGTCCTTTGAGTTAATTCTATGAAATATAAAATACATGGAGTGTGTCGACTTGAGCAAGATGTTAATTAGATGTAGGTGTAACTTTAATGCATTTGGTTACAAACTGATTATATAGATTATATGCAAAAAATATGCTAGACGATCGAAATTTCTTACATAAATTGAGCATGAACGTTTCCAAAGTAAAATCTATAGCATGAACATTTTAAATGTGAAATGGGAAAATAAAAGCTTTATAAAGTTAGATCTAAAATTTACCCTACAAAACATAAAAATACCGAAGAGATAAGTGGCACTCTAATCGAGACCCCTTTAAATGGTTTGTTGCAGTGATCAGTGCTCTCACTGTGGCAAAAGCTGGCATGTCTCTTCTGCGCTTGACTGATTTGCCAACTTTTTCTTTCCAGGCCAAAATGTCATTTCAGTATTACGGTTTGCTTTTGGGACATAAACGGTCATAGATAAAAGTTGTAAAATACCACTGCTCTCATATAGAACTACTTTTTTTATGTGAAAATGAAAGCAAGCAAGCTACCTTTGACCTCATACCACGCCAAGAGATAGGTGAAGCTCTAGCTGAGACTCATTTAGATGGTTCATTTCTGTGATCAGTGCTCTCCTTGGGTGAAAAGTGTAATTCACACCTGAGATCTGGCAAAAGCTGGCATGTCTGCTCTGCGCTGGACTGATTTGCCAACTTTCTCTTTCTAGGCCAAAATGTCATTTCATTACTACAGTTTGCTTTTTGGGACGAAGATAAAAGTTGTATAATACTACTTTCCAATGTTTTAAGCTTTAGTTTAGAAAACAGTCGGGAACAATCGTTGAGGGACTATAAAACTAGAGCCGTTTCTCTTGGACTCTCTTGGTGCCGCAGCGACTACAAGAGGTACCCACCCCCACCCCCTTTTAGCGCCAGGGCGACTATAGTCGCCTGATTTCACAAAAAAATAGTTGGGACTTTGTCCCTGAAATTCATATGCAAATATTCGTACTTTTCATTTCACGTTTTGGTGTGTCAACAATGCACAGTCAAACTAAATATTTCAAAGTCTTTTATGGATGAAATATACAGCACAATATTTAAAAATATTTAAAAAACGGTCTACAAAAATATTGGGTGTAAAAAGAAATCGATGAGCGCAGAACTGATATGTATTTCTGGTGTAATGTAACCAATATGCAGGGCTTTTAACACCAATCACAAGCACACATATCTACATGTATGTTGGGATGCAGTTCCTGTGCTTTTACTTCATAAAAAGTAATTATTAATGAAAATTACAAAAAGTGGGGAAATCTGTATTTTGAAGGTAGAATTGGTATTTGGGTATTTTGGGTCAGAAATCTGTATTAATACCCGACATATCTGTACTACTTGGCAGTCCTGGTCAATTATGTTCATAATTATGTGATTGTGACACACACAGAAATGTTCATATACTTCTCTATTTTTCATATATGATACTCACATTTTATTTGGTATTGTATTTCATCAGCTTTGACCAGATTTATAACTTGTGTTTTTGCCTCGAACCCAAGCCAAGGTGTGCGATTATTAACGTACATTTGATGTACCATGGACTTTTCATAACATTGCTCTTACCGCACGCTCGTGAGTAGCGAGTGAGGCCATAAGAGTCTAGATCCATAGATCAACCAATCGGCTATGAATATTCTGAATCCGTATATTGACAGCTTTATGTTATTGTTTTCTGGTAAGGTACCATCTGTCATCGCCTATAGGTCGAAAATTTAGTGCCTAAATACCCATTTCAAAGAGGGGAAGTCAACTTTTAGGCAACAGATCATTTATCGACAGCCACACACCCAGTCTTTGAAAATGATGACTGATAAATACTAACCTGAATGGCATCCGTTGGGATATATCACCAATACAAAATTTCTGGTATTTTGGAAAGTATCTATTATCAATTATCAGTGTATCCATATGTGCAAGAAATTCTTAAAATTTATTGCAAATTGATTTACCATCCACCATTTTTAATGAAAATGAAGGATCTAGATTCCCATATTTTGAAGAACGTTGTGCACTCGGTTGCACTGTGATTTATTGCTTTGTGCCACTCAGATTTGAAACATTAGGTCAGTTGTTATCGGGGTGATTTCTTTGCTTAATATTATAGCTATATAGACGTGCTTGGTGTCATTTAAACGCTTACTTTATGCTCATTCTACGTGTAACAACAGGTCTTTTCTCAAAAATAATGCCAGCCTCTTAAAAATTGCCAAAAAACGTTTTTGGACTTCGAGCGATAACCAAGTTGTTTGATCGCAAAATAAATATCGCTTTCTACACCTTTTCCTCGTTAAATACATGTATTAAACATAAAAATTCAATGAAAATAAGCAAGATATTATTAAGATATTATTTTCCAAACATTATGATATGCAATTTTGTGCGGTTTGTAAATTCAAAACGCACATTGTCACTTTGATTATATGTTCTAGGCCAGGAAATATGTTCAGAAATTCTTATATTTTTCTTAAAATACCTAACTTAGGGTCCAAAACAACTGTCATCAACTAATTCGGAGAGTAGACCTATAGGCGAAGATTTACAGTATGTACTTTTGTATGCTGTAGTAGTATCATCACGTTTCATATTTAGTAAAAATTATTTGGAAAATTAGAATAAAAAACCAACTATGTGCCGGGCAGTATCGAGGGCTGCCAACCCCCTCTCGTGGATTTCTGTACTCCCGATGTCCCGAATCTGAATTTTACGGGTCTATATCATTATTCCAAGGGCAAACTATTATTTACCCTTATTTCTCTTAGGCGTAGAAAAAAATGATTTTGTGGTTCCGGTAATCAGACCCAACCCAATTTAAGCCCCTGAACCTAATCTTTTTATTGTACTTTTTTATAAAAACTTTGAACCTATGGATTCAGAAGTAAAATATTTTAATTTTGGCCATCCTTTCAAAAAATCAGATGGAATTCGGCAAACGTTTTAAATTATGCCATCACTGTTGAACATCATACGTACAGTTCCAAATACAAGTCACAGGTTAGGTACAGACCTGCATATAAGCCACATGTTTTTCTTGTATTAAAGATAATGCTCAGCCAAAACCATATTTGTTCTGAAATACCCAGTAGAGTAGACAATGTCTTATCCATTGCAAATGTAATGAAATATTTATGTTCTCCACATTGAATACTTATTTCACCTTTAAAAATACTGCACGGTCTTGATAACTAAAACACAAGGCCACGTGATATTGCATAATCAAATGATTTTCGCCAAACGTACCGCAGATTTCCGACGGCAGACGTCACATTTAACATTGGGGAGATACGCAACGCAACTTCTTACATGCAGCGTCCAAGTTACGTCTGATGAAAATTATTCGGTTTACATTTTGGCATTCACATGTTTTGATGGGCTTATAGCCAGCTGCGTATGGGTGGTATTTAAATTGCTCTTGATATTTTAATATGCAAGCATACATGTTCGGCCACTGAGCAATAACCTTTAATAATCTTAATGATAATTAGTCCTAGATCCTGTCTGAGCATTTGATCTGTTCCAGATCTCATCCATTTTTTCAACCAAAGCAGCTGGAAGGTAGAATATTTAATCTGTTCCGGACATGTTTTATGGGGGTGGGGGAGAGAATGTTCGGGGAAGGGAGGGGGGTGGTAGCAGAAGGAAGGGTGAGGGAAGGAACATTTAATCTGTTCCGCACCTGTTAACCAAAAATTGAGAAATAATTTTTTTTTTTTTTAATTCCAAAGGAGACCTAACTTATTCTATGTTGAGTAAAAAAAACAGCTTCTACTGTACAAAAAATATGGAAAAAAAATAATACCTACCTAACTAACCTATTTTTCAAAATCATGTTACCTGAACCAAATAATCATTTTTTCTGGGCCTTATTATAGCAGGCAATAAAGTTATGTGTAAGCTAGAAAACAAGATCTTGATTAATTTTAATTTCAAAGCGTAACCAACTTCATTTAAGTGTCCCATTGGGGTCCAACATGAGACCTCAGTAGTGATGGTGGCGGGGGCGCCGTGGAAAAAGATCCCCGTATAGGACTTGTTTCTGACAGCATAAAACTAGTTTACCATTCTCTACTGTTTATATATGTTGAAACTTATGACGTTTCGCCATGGTGTACTACATGGCTTCATCAGATGTTGTTGTGTGAGTATCACAACGAGGCTGGAGTAGCTGGAGCAGCTACTCCAGCCTCGTTGTGATACTCACACAACAACATCTGATGAAGCCATGTAGTACACCATGGCGAAACGTCATAAGTTTCAACATATATAAACAGTAGAGAATGGTAAACTATTACTATTATTATGAATCTACCTACTGTCACTAACCTACATTCGATCAGCATAAAACTAGATCTACCCATGCCATATGATATACAAATATCAACTTCTGCCTTGGGTGTGTGCAAGAGATAGAGGTAGAAATAGTGATCTCTGCCATATAGACTCAACATATTCTGCAGCTGTGGGTGGCTAGATCTGCCCCAATTTCAATCAAACTATCACTCATTTTCAAGTCATCTGCTTAAGTGACACTTGGCTACATAACAGCACCAATTATAAACTTTATCTTAATCACTTGTTGGGACTCACTCGCTTTGAGGATAAATTGAATTGTTCGCCATCTTGTGTGTTTAATTGCTATTCAACCAGCCCTGTGAATTCGCGGCGCACTTATTTGCACATCTCATGCTCGGCTCCTAATAAATAGCAAGATTTTTAAGTGAAGATGCGCCATTTGTGCGATATGCTGTCAAATCAATTGTGCCATTTATGAAATTTGCTTGAGCGATAACATTCATTTGCATAAAAACATTGTATCTATATATTTATCCTCATAACCACTGAAACCCGTATTATGACCCTCAAATTCGTATGAATACGGCTACATCCGTACCACTTGGCAGCCCTGAGCATCATTGTTTACATTGGAATGTCAAGCGTTCTCGTCGGGCATTCCCAGTTAGCGCTCTAGAATAGTACTGTGGAGAAAAAATGGAAAAGTAAATGTCCTTGTAAATCTTATTTCTATAATTGATGCGAATACTCCTAATATGTTGTAGACAAGAAGTTGCACCAAAATTAGTAAATTTTAGAGCAAAAGTACTGTCGAAAGTCCGCAATTTCTCTCTATTTACTATGGACGGAAAGTGTATTGGCAGGTGAGATATGCTGTTATTTAAACTAAATTATTCAATTTACAACACATATTTGAGAAAAAAAATGCTCCGATACATGGACTTCATGGTTTTGCTATTAATAGATTGAGATAGCATTGATGAGTATTTCTTAGAGAGAACCTCATTTGGAATTTCTGGGTCGGTTTCTGTACAATTTTAAGACATAGTCACCTTTTTTCAGCTAACCTTACTAAGCCTCGTTTTCCGGTATCTTATGAATATTTATGAGGATCTCATTAAGATCTGTATATATCATTCGTTACCCCAAGGTTCATCTGATTATATCCTGCATGCCGGATCACAAGGTAGGCAATTGGGAAATTAGAAATCAAATATGGATGTCAAATAACTAGTAATTCACACTAAACGATTGAGATTTTCGCTAACAGTGTCCCAGAATCTTCTAGTGTCTACTTAGACAACCACATCGAAGTTTAAACACCTTTTTGCTACATACTAATAAGTAAAAATATATTAGTATGGTATATGGATGGTGTATGTATAATGTTGTTTTCCAAGTATCTTTGATAAAACGTTGCTACGATTAAAATAACTACTGATTTTATGACATTTAAAATCGTTTGTAGGAGCTGTCAAATCAATCGCCGATCACTTGAAAGTCAAAATCACACTTGATCCTGTATACGTGTATCTTTATTTATAATGGTGAAAATAAGAAACTAGACCGTATCCTGTATGTGTACTGTAGATGTGGAAATAGCCTTATGAAAATCAAAAGAGCTACTAAGGATTATATTTCACTCTCAACAAAGAAAACCTCAGACAGTGAATAACTTATCAATTGAAAAGCCATAGTGGCAGTCCACTGCAAAACAGTGATTTTTGCAGCGGCAACAAGAGGGTTGAATCCAAGGGCAGATCCATTTACATGCAATGTATACAAAGTATTGAGACAGTGATAATTCGGCTTCTGTTTGCAGGCAATGTCTTGTACCCTACTACGAATAACACTGCTTACAAAGAATCATAAGGAAATAATGACAATTCAACACTTACCTATAAAATGAATTGGTTGAGTTATCCTTTTGCTATTCTAAGTCTAGAAATCTGAAACAAAAAGTGTTGCAAATAGAGTCAATCACAACTCTCACCACTGATAAGTGATGATAGACTTTTTCATTGATTTAGTCATGAATTAAAAAGCAGGTCTATGACAGTGTGATAATTATATAACACTTCCTGAGACTTGTATTATTCACAGCAACCTTTGTAACCAGTATAAGTGGATAATGATGTGCTTACTAATGTTGTATTTGTCTGGATGTGATTAATTGGTATTATGGAAAGTATAGTTTCATCAAAACATAGGCACATTGCGAAATAGATTAATAAAACCAAACAGTGTATGAAGTATTTAAAAGATATTGGACTATCACATAACAAAATCTAAAAATATTTTTTTTTTTCTACAGAAGGTAAATCAATATGGACAATATGGTATACTCCCACATAGCTGGACCAAATGTATGTCTTGTAAGAAAATAAAAGCTGCACGCCTTATCCTCATGCATATGTCGAACCAAAAGATCGCTATTTTGGGTGTCGTGTTTGATCTCTGATATAGGCACATGCCCCTTTATATGAACATCACCCCACCTCGAACCATCAATATATTCACTGAGAGTAACTTTCCTTCGTGTGTATGTCATAATATACAGTTTATCCACAAAGACGACAAACTTGTGTAGTAACCACCAACATTCATTATTGCTCAGCGGCAGCCATGTACATTTTGCTATGATTCTGGGTGTCAAATAGATTGTCACGGTAATTGTCAATTGTAGTTCTCACATATATAATTGTATAATCCGATAGTAACATAATCCTAATAATCTTTTACGAATGCTCGTAGAAAAATCAAAATAACTTACTTATGAAAAAAAAAAAATGCACATGACACTTCCGTTTCAGTGCACATGCTCAGTAATTTAACCCTCTGGAAGCTTAGGGTAAATTTACTGTGATGCCAGTGAGTGCCAACCATGCATTTTACGTGACGTGTTATTCACTGTGGGGGTTTTCAATTGTCATAGTTGAAATATGATCCTAAGTAGCTCTTGCTCTGTTCATCAGAACTTTTCCCCATTTTTGCTACACATTGATAAAATGGTCTAGTTTCTTATTTTCATCATTATAAATAAAGATATATACAGCATTAAAGTTAAATTTTGGCTATTTTGAGTAATCACCCATTCATTTGACAGTTTCCGGGATCGATTTTAAATGGCGCAATATCACTATGGAGGACGAATATGATATTTCTCCTTCAAATAATTAAACTTGGGCACATCCATGGCAGATCTTACCAAAAACAGGTGCTTGTCGCAATTTCCCGGAAATCAGCCTTGAGCAACGCGCTGCTTTGTGGTGAATTCGTAAGAGCATTCTCGATGATGCATTTTAGCGTTTATTAAAATAGTTTTGCCGACGATTGATCCTATGAATACTGTGTAGATGTCTCCACATAGATATCGTTATTGAATAGGGCACATTACACTGCAAGGTGGGTCTACAGCCAGTCTACTGTCAAAAATGCATACAAATCATGACGATCCATGAGTGTGCAGTGCGGCGAAATGTCATATGTATATATAATAAATTTAACCGCAATTTATATATACAGTACCGGCAACGTGCGTTCCTTGCACAATGAACGTACGAACACCGCGTTTCAGTAATCATATCATGAGCAGAACGTAAGTCATATGTGAGTGCAACGCATGTTCGATGCATGTTGATATCACAGCCACCCCCAGGAAATAATCCCCAGAGGCGATGCACTCCACACATTGAGGTAATGTGTATGTGCCCACAAATGTACTTTTGTCAATGCATGCGGAATACGTCGTAGACGCCGTAGACCTCAAGACGCCTTGCGGCGAACACGCCTGCAATGTATGACCACCCATGGCTTTGTGAACGCAAATAAGATCATTTCAGGGCTCAAATGTGCAACAGATAATGCGTGCTGTGTGGGTAAATATACATTCTCACGAATAGAATTAAAATATTAACACTATGCTGCTTATTTCCTTCTAAAAATCGAAATGTCTAGGTAGAGTTGTTGTTGAAACACCAGAATTTGAGACTAGAACCACGAGTATCTACATATGAATATTATGGCAGACAAAATCAGATAGTTTTTTGTGAAATCCTAGTCGCCTTGGCATTAAAGGGGAGTAATAAAATCTCAGGCGGCTAGTCCCCACAGCAGAAGGTTAAATGCCCGGCGCATGTTGCAAAATTGAAAACGAAATAATTTGATGAATCGTTTGCTTATCACACCATTTCTGCATGCAATTGAAAAAAAAATATTTTTGTTGTTAAACATGTTTTTAGTCTCTGTTATAGGCTTATGGGCCTTAATACGAGCACATAGTGTACTCCCAATGTTAGGCCCATGCGCCTTAATGCGCGAGGATACAGTTTAGAACTTACTTTAAGGTTTATATAATACTCCAAACTCGCACGGTCATATTTTTAGCTACTGACTTCAGCTCTAATATTGGAAGGTTTCAACTGTGTGAATGATTACATACGTAAACAGTTTCTCACAGTTACTTGCCAATGCTCGTTAAAAAGGCAACTTTAAAGGTCACGTTTACTGACAAATATTGAGCTCAGAATATAGTATGTGCGGTTCTGAAGTCAAAATACACAGAGCAAAAATAAACATGATTACATATAGTCTCAAGTCTCGCCCAACGAGTCACCAAATAAGTTTAGATAAAATTAACAACACAAAATCAAGGTTCATCAGTTCAAATTCATTCAACATAACAAAAGATCAAAATCTTGCTATGTAACATTCTAAATGATTCATTAAAATCATAAACTTACAATACCAGTCACCTATCAGATCCTATTTGATTTCATCTAATATGAAACTGTGTTTTATCTAATACAAAATCAGATAACAAGCATGAACCATTATTTTGGACAGTACCTCTGTGTGATCAACAAGTTAACAAATTAATCATAGTTCACCATTTTGCACAATTACACTATCAGAGCAAATAGTTATCAGAATAGCAACAGTTTGCACTGAGCTTATCCCCACCTATCAACCCTTGGTCTTCTAGAGGTTCAATAACATCGATTTGTAACTGTAACAATGCTCGTTAAAAACAAAAAGTACTCCTACTTTAAACACCAATGCTTCTACTGAGTAACAATGTTCTCTATCATTTATAGTAAGTAGAGTTCTGATGAGTAATTTGTCACATAGCTGGTTTTATCAAAAGTGGATGAATAAGCTGTTTTTGCTTTTGTACATGCATGAACTGTAGCATCATCATTAAATTGTATAACTATTTTCCATCAAATGATCAACAAACATTTCCCACTAAGCGTACAAGGCTATGATCAGCTTAGTATATAATGGAGCATCAGACAACAATCCTTTAAAGGGACATTTGTCCTAGCGACTCATATAAATGACAAGCTTCTGGTGATACAATCATGGTATCTCTGTTATATATCATTCATAAAAATTTAGACTCATTGTAAAAATTTCAACGGTTTATTATACAGTTGATTGGATATCATATTTAGTCTCAGTCAGAGACAGATTTCGATCTCTCATTTAAGATTTTAGACTTTTTTTCCACGTAATTTCTCACGTTTTGATTGACTTTTTCCCCTCCGCCACTCTAAGATTGAACGAAATCTAAAACCATTTTCAATAGTTCATCCCTATGGACAAGTTTCACGAAAGGTGCTTTTTCACATCTAATGTTCTGTCCCCTTATCAGAAAACGTCAAACATGTAACAAATTTCACTAAACAATGAGAAGCAACAGAATTCATGCCTGGTTCAGTTTCAATTTTGTGGTCACACAGAGTAGAGCCTCTTTTTGGTTTAAAGATGGCTGATGCACTAGAGAAGTACTTTTGTTTACAGATATAATGCAGGTAAAAATCAGTTTATAAACAGTGGTATAAAAGTTGCTTCAGAAAAGATGGCGTACCTGCAGTAATAAGTCTTGGATAGGCAGTGGTTACTGGTTAGGTTTTGGCATCAAAAGTGTCTGAAAGTAGTAAAATGAACACTATGACTTTGCTAGATATATCAAATGCTGCATAATGTTTTCTAATATACTAATGGGATAACAAGATTGTGCATTCAAAATTGGGGGAGGGGCGTAGTATTGTCTTTAAAATGATTTCTTACACTTCATATAAATTAACAAATCTATAGGCAAATCTACTTCATAATGTTTTCCTCATAATATTACACTGTGTAAAGTATCCATGGCATAACATGACATTACAACACGTTTCAAGTCTCAACTTCAACATTAGTATATTAATATGTGCAGCAATCTGTATTATGAGCCTATTGATCACACTTTTCTGGTCGATAGCCTGAAAGTATTGTTCTGTGCGCCGTTATCGTAAATAGAACTATTGTCAATACATTTTCAATGCTTAAGGTATGAGGTGTTGGTTTTCGTGAGCAGACAAGTATAATTTGCTAACAGTGTTATCGACGTCTTATACAACCGGACAGAGAATTCAACACTCACGAGGACATTAGCCAATTTAAGGAGTGTGAATACACAGATTAACCGGCTCATTCCCCACAAACTTAGACCATAGACATACATAACTAGAACATCACAATATACACTGAAATATTCATGAAATGACAGGTATCTGTTTTACCACATATGGAATGGATTTCAATATTTACACAATAGATGCACAAATGAACTGAATCAGATCCTGATATACTATATTGGAGGATGTTTCTTGTGGACACCAGTACCAAAAATAACCAAAGCATACTGCTTATTCACAAGTCTTATTCTTTTTGCAAAAAAAAATAACAAAAACCCCGAAAAACGGAAAGCCTTGTGAAAGTCATAATATTTTATGAGCACTGTCTTCCGCAAAAGGAAGTCGTGTTTTCCTCAGTTGCTAGTGAATGAGCCCTAAACACGTCCAAGCTACTTCAGTCTGTCTGAGTCAAAGTTGCGCAATCCATACAACCCTTCTAAATGTCAAGCCGCTGCACTGCGGCGGCGGCAGCAGCAGCAGAATACATTGACCCACATAAAAAAAGCTGCATGAAACATTTCAAATGCAAGATGCAGAGTTGTATGTAGCACGTATGAACATGATAATAATAGCAACACAACTTCGAGGTTTGTACAGGCTTTCAGGTCTGGACCATTACGAGGTACACTTATTGTTTCATTTGCTCTAAAAAGACTTGGTACAAAGTTATCTCCCATTCTGCAAACTTCAGTCTTATTCATTAAAGAGATTGGATGCTATTTGTGTCATATGTAAGAGCTTGGAGACATTTTGAGGCCATTCTTACCACACACATAGATAGTTCTGCATTTGGCAAAACAATTGAAGTCTGAAGCCTTTTTTTTTATCCTACCGACATAATTCTCACTATTGCAACCTGCTATACTGCCTCAGGGTATCAACAAAATAACAGCAAAATGTTACAAAAGTTAGGACTGGATTTTAAAATTTCACATACCTTTTAATTATCACAAGGCAGACAGCAGCCAAGTAATCACCTATAATCAGAACATTTTCACATGAGATATCGATAAAGTCTCGCTACATACTGGCAACTGTTTATATATTCAGAATCATGGACAAATGCTAATGCAGACCAACTTATAGATAGATTAGACTACATGACATTATCAAATACATTAATGCTCTTGAAATCATATGGATTTTTAAAGATTGCTTGACAAATACTGAGCATATAAGTAATCATTCTAACAAAATGGTTATAAATAATTTGAAAAAGTATTTCTCCCCGCAATATCTATAGAAAAAAAAACACCAACTTAATAACAACATTGTCAAAGTATTTGTTTTAAACAGTGTAGCCAAAACATGACAGAAAGTAGCAGAGCAGACAATATTGCTTAGCTGGGAGTACTGAAGAATTTGCAGGAGTCCAAAGTATATGACAGCCCTGCTCAACTGATCGGCCATAATTCTGAAGGCAACCACCGACATCAACCAATGCGGTGCTTGTCAAATGCATATCATCATTTTGATTAGAATTCAGTCACCAAAACTGATACTTGAAATCACATTTTTACAGAGAGAGGCCATGTTGAATATTTAATGTATGCAGCGGGTCACCTTCACATATATGCAAGGCTTCCCAGTGTGAATAGAACAACATTAAAATTTCATGACCACCTGGGAATATTATGTAACAATCTTTTGTTCAATTCAAAAGTTGACAATGCCTCTGCATTTACATCAAGCACACAACAGCTGCAGGCATTGGCAAGTAAAGCTGCGGATACTTTATCATCCAAAATTAGCCTCTAAGAAATGGAACAGAACTCTTGGCTTGCTCCTCTGAAGCCATCAAGCACATTTGGCTACAAGTCTTGAACAAATTACTGTAAAATGAAAAGTACATCTATATATATTTCAAAGCATGCAAGCATTTCAATACAGTACAAATGCAATGGGGTCATTATCAATCAGCCAGCCTTCTGCTAAAGTAGTTTACCTGTGACAGCCACAGAATGCAAACACAACCCTGTAGAAGTACAAAAACAGCAGGAATGGTAGCGAGTAGTCCTGTTTGAATCACAATTCTATCCTTTTATCATTGTCAACATGTTTAAACAGTGTTAGCGTAAGAGGAGGCCAGGAATGTAATATCCTCTAAGTGGCTGTGCCTCCTTTCACTGTCTTCATGATTCTGACTTCTTTTTCCAACAGCCCAAGCTATCCCTTTGCACATGCTCCACAGGTCATGTGACTTGTCATTTTCAAAACAGCCACCAGAGTGCAGCATGTGCTTGAGATACTGCCAAAAGCGTCTGCTTGGGATCTTATGCAGCTATATTAAACCTTATTTGGACCAGAATACTCAAAATTAGCACTGGTATATACAATATGCATTTATCAATTTGTACTGACACCTATTTATTTGATAGAGGGATTAAATATCCAACTAAGACTAGGGAAATGAACATAAAGCTGGCCATCGGTTTGACAAAACAACTGGTAGATACAATTCGAACATTTGAGAAACCAAAATTTCACTTTGACATTCACAAATTTAATATCATACTGCAAAACAAAATTAAAACATCCCTGTGTTGAACTAAATTTCATTAATTGCTAAGGCTAGAAATAGTGTTTTGACATGGTGTTCATCATTCTATATTTCTTTAACCCTCTTGGAGCCGCAGCAGAAATCACTGTCATAGCCCTGAGTGCAACCACGGCTTTGTACGTGAATTGTAGTTCACATTTGGAGTTTTCCATTGTTGACAAAGAACTATGATCCTTAGGAAACTCTTTTGAGTTACATTGGAACCTTTCCACATTTACAGTGCACATTCAGAAGACAGTCTATTTCTTGTTTTTACCATAATAAATAAAGATACATACAGCAACAAGTTCAATTTGCACAATATCAAGTAATTGCCCATTCATTTCACAACTCTGAAGGCTGATTTTAAATGTCGTAATATCAATAGTTTTTTTTAGCAACGTTTTATCGAAGATATTCAAGAAAAACAACATGCAAAAACGTCACAGAATGTAAGTTTGTATTGGGTTCCATTATATAAACATACTGAAATTATATAGATACCTATAGGAACCAGTCATGTTTTGTCTTTGGCAAGACTTTCGCTCTTATCGCAAGAGCTTCGTCGGGCCTAATGAAATGATCCTGTCACTGTAAAACGTGTTCAGGGCTTAACGTTAACTTTCAAAAGTGGGTGCCCGTTCGGGCATGTGGGTGGTTGCTACTGGGTGCCCGCAGTGTCAAAAATTGGGAAGTACCCCAAATTGGCCAGAAAGGCCAGTATTTTAAAATCTTCACTGGCCCTTCTGATACATTACTGGCCCTGCAAGCGCCGAAGGTGCAAAGCATTGCTTGGGAGTCTGGGGGCATCCCCCCTCCTGAAACTTCTTGAATTTATTTAAAAAGATTTATACAACTGTCAACTGTCACCCACTCTATATTCATATCCTGTTGGCATAGTGAAGGTAGACAAGATCAAGCACTTTGGTAATGGGAGTGGGGGTTCTGCAAAAATGGAACGCAAAATTCCGCCAAATTTTATGGTTGCCAGCCAGGCCAACATCTGAGAAACATTACTGGCCCTTCTAAAGTTGTACTAGCCTCGGGCCGATGGGCCAGTGCCAAATTTTATCACTGTGCCTGAATGAAATATCTGGGTGCCCGAATGAAAAACCTGTGTTCGATGAGAATTTTAGCAATGTTTGAAACTTGCAGGAAAAAGTTTGGATCCAGCAGGGGCCTTAACCAGGGTATGAAATAGAGCCTACCCCGTGGCCCGGTGCCGGCTGATTTTGGCCCGGGCCGGCTGGTTTTTAAAGTTCATGGCCCAGTGGGTAGGCAGGTTATATAGTTGCCGGCCCTGTGGTCCGTAAGCAAATTTTGATGAGTTTCATACCCTGCCTTAACTTTAAATAGTTGGGTGCCCTGATCATAAGTTGAAGGCCTTGCTGTGATATATGTTTGAAATGTTAGCAAAAGAAAGCGGTTGCTTTTATAGACAAGTATTTGAACTATATACTAGTACATGATTAAGTATGGAATTTACTATGACTCACCAAGATTCACCAAAAATAGTTCAGGGATAACAGGGCCCTCAAGTCCTAAAAGTTAAGAGCACTGGTCAAAAGTTGGGGGCTCATGATCATCGGGGCCCCCTACTATTACATACAATACTTTCAGGCACCTTACTATAATGATACACGACTTATAATATTGGTAACTGTAACTGTTGGATATTATTTAAATGCTTTTTATTTAAATGCTTTTTAAAGATCTGATCAAAAATGTCTTCAGTTTTTTGTTTTAATGTTATTTGCAGATGAAAAATCACATTTGAATACACACTCATACAAGACAGAGAAATAATTATAATAGGGCATATTGTCTTAAAAAACCATAAGCATTTGATGGCTTTGTTTGTTCGGAGGCCAAAATCCAAAACTCTCTTGTTTGGACATGATTACACAAGGTTCCTCATTAAATACTACTTATAACAAGTTCCGAAACAAAAACTAAATTATTGATGACTGAAGTATGATGATTCAAATAAAACACTCTGTTAAATTATTCGTGTAAATATCATTGACAAGAACAATTTCACAAGTTAATAATCTAGTAGCGCCCATCATTCTCAAAAGGAAGTATTCAATAAACCATTTAGTAAAAAAAAAAAAATTATAGTGTGCTCTTGTGTCATAAGATTTTCACTGAGAGAAGAAGTCTACATGTACATTGTCATAAGAATAATATCATACAATCATATATCATACAATCATTAAGTTATCCTAAGTCTAATAATTTCTTAAATTAGGGATTGCAAATAGTTCTCATTTTATATAAATTTTGGACTTAAACTTCAAACAAGTCATTGACCAACCAGTTGGGCATGTGACCAGGGCCTGACTACATGCCCACCTGAGCCTCCGGCATGCCCTGTCCTAATCTTTAGTCAATGGCGACGAAACAAACTCAAGAGCAAGCCTAGCCTATCATATGAATATTGAAATATTGCCAGAAATTTCTGGGTGCCCAGTTGGCCATGTGACCAGGGCTGACTACAAGCCCGGCTGAGCCTCCGGCATGCCCCGGGCAAGCGGGCACCCACTAACGTTAAGCCCTGACAGTGTTCAAACTTTGATTTCTTTATCGGGGTGGATTTTCACAACAGCCAAACAGTTTGTAAAAAAATCTCAATCATTTTTTTTAAGAAATACGAATTATCCAATGTCCACATTTGATGTGTAATTTGCCAATCGCCTAATTTGCTATCCCGGGTGCAAGATATAATCAGATAATCCTTGGGCGACAAATTATATGATTTTCAAGCAAAATAGCAGGGTCAGGATTAGTCACTCGTCCGCTCGTATTGACTAGTAAAAACTTGTGAAGGACGAGTAGAATGTTTTAGCAACTCGTCCTTTTGACTAGTAGCAATTCTGGTCAGTTTGGCATACAAATATAGACCTTTGTGCAAGGAGGACGAGTACATATTTTGCAGGACGAGTAGATATTTGAGGGTTACTCGTCCTGCTGACGAGTAGCACTTTTCCACCTAATCCTGACCCTGAAATAGCACAAATTTGCCAGCCACATGATTACCAGTATGTCAACAGCAGGTGTCAGCTATTTCATTGATCAGATCATTCATGGCACCTGCGTACAAGTTTTGCCATAAAACCATTCGCCGGCTACAAATCTAGTTCAAAGCATGCAGTGCAGCCTTTATCATGCGCGCAGCATTGTGACAGATTCATAACAGCGGTTCCTAAACAAGGCTTATTGCATCAGAGGATTTATCATACTGTCTACGACCACGTATAGGTCTAACTGTCATAAGTCAAATCACTTGTTTTGGCCCCAAAATGGGGAAAAATTTGAACATATTTTGGTCACCTCATTCGAGTAAACACGAGACTTCGAACATTCATGAACCATGAACACTGGTTTTGTCATAACGTTTGTTGTAGAGTATGGGTTAATGGAACCCAGAGGCAACATCTATTTCCAGGCCCATGATTCAAGTATAGAATGATGCTCATCAAGGAATACAAAAAAAAAAAAAAAAAGGCATACAACTTGTCTGCATACAACTTGGCTAAAACTTTTTTGTTAGCATGAATTAAGGAAGGATGACAGGTGATCATGGAGCCTGTGGGATCATTTTGGTCACAGCCCATATACTATGTGACCATGGCTGGCTAAGTTTGGAACTCCACCAGCTGAACAAACGTCTGTACTTATTCTACAATATTCTGCATGGATTCCTTGAGTTACCACCTGACAGCATAGACATTAAGCTACAAAAGCTACCCGTAGTTATCATAAATGGACGATAAGAGCCACTCTCCACTGTGGAAAGCGACAGTGACACACGAACAAACCAGCTGTATATATATTTTTTTCCATGATGATCCCCGGGATGATGGTATCATTCTGGTCTCACAACCTTGGGGTCAAAAATTCGAGTCATGTCAGGGCCACTTGATAAAGTCAAATGGAAGTGGTGTCTGTCACTACAGAGGTAGGAGCTTGCTTGTCATAACAGTGTGAGTAGAATTGACAGTGATACAGTCACAGTGATAAGGACAATTCCGGATTGAAACAATCGAAACTTGGGAACTGTCCTTGCTGACCACCGTTCACCAGCAGTTATGACATAAAAACATCAATAATGACTCTCTTATAACCTTTAAGAGTCGGCTATCTGCTAACACATAGGTATCCATCCACTTGTTGCCTCTGGGGCTCATCAGAGAAGGCTAGCCCCCGTACCTAGGAGCTGGCTAATTTGTGGATTACGAAACCAGAACCTGATCACAATAGCTCACCTTGATACAAGTGACATCTTGATCTTGATAATTAGTCTGCAAGTGGACCAGTGACCAAAGTCACTAAACAGGCACTGGTCTCCCCTAACTGGGCAAAACGCAGACGGAGTGAGGTGCGCGTATGGTGCAGGTGCCAGCTGACTTTTTAAGACTGAAATAGAGTCAGCTTTTTGCAACAGACTTATCCAATGCATTCTATTCAGGAATGGTACGGTCTACAGTTCCTTTCCAAAACGGAATTTTTTATCCCGCCCAGTCACTCACTGTAGCTTCCATTTGTGAGCTCTGCATGTGGTTGTTCCAGAGCCAAGTGGTGGTGGTAGATACAGATGACCGTTCAGAATCTTATAAAAGAGTCAACCTCTGGTTGCGACACCATTGCTCTATGGCTTGCCACTTGAGGTCGCGCAATAACGCAGTGACAGAAATAATATGAGCACCGCGCAACCAGCTAGGCGCTGTACTGATTTTAAGTGGTCACACTCCTCTGACAGTTGTGTCCCAAACAGCCTCACAATATTCCAAAGCGGATCTTACTGGGGCTAGGTAAGCTAGTTCTATAAGCTTTTGAGCCCTCCTATCCCCCCCCCCCCCACACACACACACAACATTCCAAAGCGGGTCTTACTAGAGCTAGGTAAGCTAGTTCTATAAGCTTTTAACCCCCTCCCTCCCTCCTGAGGTCGCGCAATAACGCAGTGACAGAAATAATATGAGCACTGCGCAACCAGCTAGGTGCTGTACTCAGGGTTTGACATAAGGACTGGTAAGGCAGAAGACAACAGGTCTACCAAGTTTAAAAATCAGGTAGCCCGGCACTCACGTGTTGTTAAAAAATGCATAATGTTTCCTTCTGTTGCCCTTTAAAGGGAAGTGCATAATTCAATACATTGACATAATATCATAATTCTCTGTTTGTTTAAATAAGGATGATGATTCAAACGATTGTTGGACGCCAGTCATGTTGGAACTGCCAAAACCAGGTAGACCACAGGTCTACCTACTGGCAAAAACTGGTAGACCGGCCAGTTTTCAGGTAGACCAGGGCTACAGGTCTACCACTTATGTCGAACCCTGTGTACTGATTTTAAGTTTTTAAGTGGTCACACTCCTCTTTGACAGTTGTGTCCCAGACAGCCTCACAATATTTCAAAGCGGATCTTACTAGGGCTAGGTAAGCTAGTTCTATAAGCTTTTGAGCCCTCCACCCCCCCCTCCACACACACACACAATATACCAAAGCCGATCTTACTAAGGCTAGGTAAGCTAGTTCTATAAGCTTTTGAGGCGCCCCCCCTGTCCCTCCCTCCTGAGGTCGCGTAATAACACAGTGACGGAAATAATATGAGCACCGCACAACCAGCTAGGCGCTGTACTGATTTTAAGTGGTCACACTCCTCTTTGACAGTTGTGTCCCAGACAGCCTCACAATATTTCAAAGCGGATCTTACTAGGGCTAGGTAAGCTAGTTCTATAAGCTTTTGAGCCCTCCACTTCCCCCACCCCCACAATATTCCAAAGCGGATCTTACTAGGGCTAGGTAAGCTAGTTCTATAAGCTTTTGAGCCCCCCCCCCCGCCTCCCTCCCTACCTTTCTTTGTGGGGAATACCAAATTGCGACAATAAAAACAAATTACACATATTAAAAATTACACATTCAAAATTACAAATATACACATGATATAGCCTAGCAAAATCCCATAACCCCAAGGCTAATTCCAGCTGGTAATTCAAAACTAGTGAAAATTTTGTTTCTTTACCAAATAGAGACCACAAAATATAGCCAGCATTGACAAAAAGAATGTAGCCCACAATGTTGTCAATTTGGCTGAACGAAGCCCAATGTTGTCAACTGGGCTGAACGAAGAAAAAAGCCTACCAATCATGGAATGTTACCGATCAGTCTATTCTTGCTGGTATATATCATCCGGGCTTATAGCCTTCTTATGGCAGGGAGAATCCCCGTGCCATAAGAAGGCTATAAGGGCTCGGGGTAGGGGGGGGGGGAGGGTACTTCCCAAGTCGCCCTATGCGGCATGTGCCACGGATTGCGGTCACCTTTTTCAACCCCGCAGTTTCACCAGGGGTCACCTTTTCCACCACTCAGTTTCACTAGGGGTCACCTTTTCCACCACTCAGTTTCACTAAGGGTCATGATTACAACATTCCAGCCAGTTTCACTAAGGGAGGTTCAATCTCGAGGTTCAATATCTAGCTCTCTTTTCATGTGATTTTGCATTCTTGAGCCATAAAAAAACATAAAAGGTAAATATAAGTTGTAGAAAATCTTGTTTTCATTACAGTATCACATAGAATAATACCACTTGGGATAATACCCCATTGTTTCCATCTGGTGGTTTCACTAGGGTTATAATTTTCATCGTTTCACTGGTTTCACTAAGGGATATGATTTTGGACCTGCAGTGGCACCCCGCCACCCATTCACCCCTACCCCCCCCCACACACACACACACACGAGTGTAAGGGATTGACAGTATCTAAACCACTCATGTCAACATTTATACAACAACAATTTGCATAATTATGTAAAGTAGCGTTATCTCAAGCTCAATCCACATTGAGATCATTGGGAATAATTCATTTATACGTGGTCTTTCTTTGACTATTATGATTGTAACCCCCGTTATTCAGAAATATTAACTATATGCAATCTTCGGAGATGTCAATGTTAGAACTTTGACCTACATTAGACTCGATTATTAAAATCACGCTCATTTTCTGATGCCTTCAATTTAAATTCACAATTAAAACTACTTTGAGCATTTTCCCATAATTAGTTATAGCAATTTACTATAAAAGTACTCACATTTTAAATCATCAATGACGCATTATTGGTAGAATTGTAGATTCATTTCTTTTCTTTTTCTCAAAAATGGCCTCTTTACACCTCACTACCAATATGCCGCAAGTGTACGGAACTGTCGAAACAAAATTACCCAAATTTTCCTATGACGCGACGTTGTAGTCGGACATGCAGGTACGAGATAAGAGTAATACGGGCACCTGCATTTTCAGAACGTAAACCACGTGGTATTGTCAAATATTAAGTTGCGATGACGTTATGATATTGATCACAAACAAAAAATTAATATTGTTATATGTATTGATCGTAAAGCAGTTGAAAAAAAAAATGCTTTGATTTAGTTTCATGGCTTCAAAAATTTAGTACATTATTGAGATCTGCCTAAATGAATCAGAATAACTACTACAAAATATTATCATTGTATTCTATTCAATTGGAAAGAAAGAAAGAAAGAAAGAAAGAAAGAAATAAAAGAAAAGAAAAGAAATTAGAACAGACTCCCCCTCTTTTGTATCTACAAAAATGAGCAAATATATTTTTGTATCAAATATAATAAAATTTGATAATGATTCACCTGATTTACCTTCTGCCACTTCTTACCAAACATAAAATTAGTAATTAAGTTTGGTAAGAAGTAGCAGAAGAGAAATAGAATACACTATACTAAAACATGAGACCTATACCACCTCAGCTTAGGCCTAGAAAAAATGATCCTGTGGTTCCGGTAACCCTAGCTAACCATTTTAACCCCCCTAACCTAATCTTTTTATTGAGTTCTTTTATAAAAACTTCGAACCTATGGATTCAGACATAAAATACTAATTTTAGCAATCCAATAAAAATAAAATCATATGTAATTCATCATTTTTGTTTAATTTTACCATCATGTTGTGTGTGCAGTCACTTTCTTTTTCTATGTGGGGTAAAAAAAGAAGTGGCCCCTACCTAACTTAATTTTTTGCGGTAAAAAATATGAAGAAAAAAAAAAAAATTACCTATCTTACTAACCTATTTTTCAAAATCATGTTACCGGAACCAAACAATCATTTTTTCTAGGCCTTACCACACCATACCAGGTTCATTCAATTTTAAAAATATGACAAAACATTCCGTTCAAATAAGCTTGATTACCTGTTAATTTTATTTCAATTATCAGCTCATTTATTGGAATCATAAAATATATTGTATATCATATCTATAACAAAGCTGGACAAAAAGTAAATTGCAAGAACATGAAAAACCCTATAAAATAATCGATTAATACATTTAATATAAAAACATATTTGCTCATTTTTGTAGATACAAAAGATGGGGGGGGGGGCGGGCGGGAAAAGAAGTCTGTTTTAATTTCTTCTCTTTCTTTCTTTCTAATTATGAGCATGTACCTGTCAATCTAGCCCTATAAGATAGAGCTCATTATTTTGCAAAACCTCAAATTGACTAAAAACTATCACTCCAAATGTGTCTCATAGCTATAGTACTAGATCAAAATCAAATAACAACCTACTCCAAACTCACTGCTCAAACAAATCGCTCAAATACTCTGGTACTTCTTCACGGATTAGCCTACCTGTTATGATAAAAAATACTAAAAAGTAACAAAAAAAAATCCACTGCTAACTTCAAATTTTAATTATCCACACCAAAATTGATTTCTATAAAAGTAACACCATTTGGTGCAGAATTGGCAAGGGAAAATAAAATCCATGGTAAAATAACTCAAATGGGTGTATATATGGCAACATACTGAAGTGTTAGTGTATTTTCGGTAAACTTTAGAGAGTGCAGTACTTAACTTGTCATAGTGTTACATCATACGTATGTTACGGATGTATCTTACTTACATAATATTTTCTAGGGGGGTCGAAGTGCTTAGTATTGTATATCATGTATGTTTTGACACACGGGTACAAGTTCACATGTTCTTGAAAACTGCTATTATCATGGTGTAAATAATAGACAGACTATAGTTAATTTTTCACCATCAAAAGCTCATCATGGAGTGGAGTCAATGATTTTCCCAATTTTTACTGTATTAGTACTAATATTTTCAGTATGTGTCAAACCAATTTTACTGTATATTGTCAATGACAATTTTATACATCATTTACATGGTTATTATCATGTTATTATAATATATTGGTATATTTCATTTACCGTTATATTTTTTCGCATATATTTCTGTGTTAGATCATATGTATGCATGTTTGTATGAATGATTGCTCTACATAACAGTGTATCTTATTGTAGACCAATAAAAGTCTCGGATCTTGTAGCAATATTTGATACATGTAGCTTGAAGTTTGTATTCTAGCTAAGTTTACCCCTGTCATAATGCTTAAGAATGCAAGAATTCCATATTATTTAAATTTTGTTCAGAAAAGTCTTTGTAAGTGACGAATATTACATACACATTTTTCTTCATTGAAAGAAAAAAAATCAAAATTTTTTTCAAATGCATTTTTGTTTTATTTGAACTTTTGTAACAAAATTAAAAATTGAAAATTCAGCGCAAACATACTTTTATACTTAGAAACAATCCAATTAAAAAAATTACATCGACTAGACTAGAAATGTATATAATAAATGAACAATTTTAAATATTTTTTTTTCCAAATTACAGATAAAATCTTTCATCACACACTAATGAACCCTGATAAGAAATATATCATTTTATCATTTGGTTTTGCCAAACATAAATTATTGAAAGTGGAATGTACCAAGAATAATTAACAGCAATATTCACAAAATATTTTTTTTCACTGAAGCACTATGCATCATAGATGAATAATTCTGTGTATTTACCATCAAAAGCAGTTCTAAATAATGAAAAACATATTTGAATTAAAAGTCCACTGTTATATGCGTGCCTATAATCATCTAAAATTCAATTTCGGAATGCTCATACACATACAAAGTACAAAAACTTTGAACAACCACCACAAAACCTCTTGAATAACATATTTTTCATACATATGGTTTTATATTGCTATATACATGTCCACTTTTAACACCAATTAATCATAACATACTTGAACTCAAATTAAGTTAAAAATCTATATTAAAAAACACAACTTTCATTTAAATTTATTTTCAAAAGGCTGTTTCCTATAGTGGAAAACATTGGCAAAGTTTCATACATGCCACATTTGTTTTGTACTTTTGTGCCAACAAAAAAAAACTCACGAGTTCTCATGAAAAAAATAAAAATAAAAAAAAAATAAACATAGTATTTGACATCAATTCATTTGAAAAATAAGAATAGACTAACCCTGAAATTTCAGCAAAGTCACACCATATCATCTATTCAACTGGTTTCATATAATGTCATGGGTATAGGGAATCAGGGATTGTATGGTTCAAGTAATATGTGATGCACATTATCCAAAAATTTTGTAATTTTACGTAGAATACACAAGATAAATATTTCAAATGACCATAAATCTATGTAGCATAGTCCAGTCGATGCAGAAGTTTGAAATCTTTATAATTTTAGTTAAAAATGGAGCAAAATTTAAAAGATCCACTTGCCCGAAATAAGTATTACAGTAAACCAATGAACAGATGCTAGAGTGTGAAAGTATCACTTACCATGATTCACATTCAATATGTGATTTCTTTAGATGAATATATTCTATTTAAAAATAGCTAAGTTTTCTATACAAAAAATTATTTACTACAAATACTATATAATTATCACATTGGTTCATATCATTCTGAAAAGATCACAAAAAAAAAATTTGTTTCATGATTTCACAACTAACAAAATCAAATTAGTATCTAGATTTCAACAAATAATACTAATTAAAAACTAAAAAACAAAAAAAAACAAAAAAACTACTGGCTCCCAAAGTACACTTCTACTTATAAATATATTCCAATTACTTTCCAATATGATAAAATTACTCATTATTGCAAACACACATCGACCACAGCGTGAATACTGCATTCTTGACAAAAAAATGTATACAATGTCTATCCATTGAATGACAAATCAAAACATGTTTTCTTCCTTAAACAATTTGTTACTATAATCACCAGACAATTTATGCTATACACATATTTTTTTATACATATTTTTGTCAAACAACTTTGTTTCTAAACAGCCATTTTCACACGATTCCATATGAACGAACCACCAAAATAAGCTATGAACTAATTTTTCCATATTGATATACCAGTGTATTAGTAAACATCATCATCCTGTCTTTTAAACACAATTAAAGTGCATTTAAACCCAAGCTTAATTGTATCTTCACCTCCAAGGGAAATATTACATTTAGAACATTACTCTATATTTATGTTCAAAAGACAGTATTTAAAATGTTAACTTTGTATATTCATGTCTTCATTGGCACCTTTATTCATGCAAATGCATACTGGAAAACGATAGCACATTGATTGAACGGACAGCGAAGTACCAAAGCATGCATTACCATCATAAATACAACCATCAGACATATTCCTCGCATATAAGAACATCTACAGAACACATTGCACGACTAAATGCATTTAAGGGAAGAAAATTCCAAAAAAACAAGAAGTCAAAGAAAAAAGAAGATGAGTTGCACTTATGGCGAGAAAATATAAACAATCTTTCAAATTATCATTGAAATATATATGCTTATGCAAATGAACAATTTCATTAGACCTGATTGTACCAAGAATTACATCTTGTAGCCTCTGGCATGATTCAAAAGTACAACCTCTGCCTGCGTCTTGCAAACAAGTTGATAAAGATCAATAAATATTTTTAACAGGCTGGTCTACTTGAGTGAGTGATGAAATCTATCAAACACATGTACAACCATCTTGTATGTCTTTACATAGTATGTAATTGATTATTAAGTACATTTTTAAAGATCTCATTTTGCAACTCTTATCATAAGTAAAAATAAATCTTGTAAAATATCAAGTCAGCACGTCTGCTACCATCCAAGTTATCATTGAGAACTGCTTACGAAATTCATGATCTCAAAGTCAAATTTCATTCCTTACCATCTAAAGTTCATTCTCTTTTCTCTCTCAGGCATTTACCATTAATCTAACTGCAACTATATGCAAGTGCCAGAATACATCTCTTCAGACGTAAAATGTTGCACGTCAGGATTTTTTGTCGGGAATGGTCATGTCTGCTAGGGCTGAATGGAGCTTATCACACATCAATGGCAGGGGAATGTCATCCATGTTCGGAAACACAAGGATTCTCTGGAAAGTCGACAAGTACATGAGATTATAAGCATGAGGATGAATTTATTATCAGAAGGTCAAATGCATATATTGATCAGAATTGCGGATTGAAAACAAGTTAACCATTCCTCACCAAATATTACAATCTATTGTTGATTTGTGTTTTTGTGATAATTGTTTTGTTGTTGCTTTTTTTCAATTGACTTTGACCATATTTTATAGAAACAATTGTGTTGGAATCTGACCTGAAATTCTATTGCGAGTTTCTTTTCTATCCACTCTGTGATGTGAGACACGGAGATAGTGCGCTCTCCCACCTGCGGTTTGGCACATAAGTATAGGCGCGGGTTCTGACGGAAGCCGTACCTGGAAAAAGCCACATACACGATAAGTCGGGTCCTTCGTTCATGATATGATATCAATCTAATCCTAGGTTTAAGCATTAGCTGTTCTAGGTGGAGTCTTCTCCATACCAAGTGAATCTCAATCATGCTGTGATCAAACAGACTTTGAGAAAACAATAAAAAAAAGTCTATGAGACACAAATCATGACAAATTGCATTACCAAAGAGTTTGATAAAAGTATATAATAGTTCATATTATAATGTTGCTGGAGAA
The DNA here is from genome assembly GCA_019095985.1 of Streblospio benedicti. Classification (NCBI taxonomy): domain Eukaryota; kingdom Metazoa; phylum Annelida; class Polychaeta; order Spionida; family Spionidae; genus Streblospio; species Streblospio benedicti. The sequence continues at coordinate 27,359,006 of CM032669.1, read as the reverse complement.
CAAAGTGTTAAAATGTTTGTTTTTGCTGCCCACCAGATGCGGTCTGAGGGCGGGGGTGGGATGTTGACGGCCAGTTGCCCCACACAGCTGCGCATCTCCACGGAGAGCATGAGGCGCGTGTTGGACACCTCCTCCATCGCCTGAAACAACACAAATTGATTGATTGATTTTACTATTATAATGACAAGTATTTTACATTATCAAATACATAAATAGCTATATAGTGAAATACCCAGCCCTTCTGGACTTATTTGTCACCTAAATATCAATACATAAATGTGACGCCAAACAAATATGAAAACAATGAAGTATATAAGTGATATGAAATAAACAGTACGTCTCTCGTCTTTTTAGCAAGCATATTTCTACCAACAATAGATATAGCTAAAGACAGGTTTTACAATTATATTAACATTCATTCAATCAATCAATCAAATCCTAAATTTATTTGGACAGGCCCTTAACAATTCTGCACAGTCTATTTTTCAACCATCCACTTCAGAGTTTTCTATACCCAGATAGATCTGATCCTTCTGCAAGACTGCTTCCCAAGTCTGCTTTGGTCTTCACTTGCCTTTCTCTCCCTGTATCTGCAATTCTGCATAATAGTGTGAAGAAACTACGGAGACATGGTCACACTTTTATCATCATAATTTCGAATGTCAAGTTTTGCTTTTTCAAAAATGCTCTGCTTCATTGCCTCAGACTTATCTCACATGTTGCTACTTAATCTTTATGATTTCCAGCATCAGGATAGATTACATTATTCTAGAGCTTTTATCAGCATGAATTTCTTGAAATACTTTTTATTGCAGACACATCTTGGACACCTAATAAATCATTAATTATCTACAAGAGGAATGGTATTTTTATTTATGAATATATTTGTAGCATCTGCATGAATTTAGAGTTGGACTACAAACAAATTTTGTGCCTATGGGAATTTATTGGACCTGCACAAATTGCATCGTTATCTGCAGAGAATTTTCAGCCTCGTTTTTAAGAAAAATATTTCTTAATGCTTCCTTCATAGCAGAAAATTTGTGATCTTTTCAGATAAGACTAATCCTTCACTAAATTATTCTTCTATACAAGCAGATCTAACAGATCCATATGATAGAAAAGTCTTGAGGGGGCGGTGGATAAATAGACTGGCCAGCCAGACCACACTGTCATATAGAGGAATAATGAGGAATAATTAGGGCTTGTTCAAACAAATATAGGATTTGATTGATTGATTGATTTAATTGATTCAAGCATTTTTTTTAAATCCTATCATACCATAGAGAAGTACAAACTGACCTTTTTGATGTACTTGTATTCTGTTGCCTGTTGAAAGTACCTAGAAGCTGCAATTTTGTCAACGAGACGCAAGAGCTTCTTGCTGGTGTTTCCGCTTCCATGGCCCCTACAGTCAACACAAATACACAATATGAATGAAAATATTCATCATGGGGTTTTCTCATTTTTGTACTTTTAAAGCTACCAACAAACAGATATATCAGTGCATGAAAAAAAAGAAAAATAAATAAATAAAAAGGCAATAGAAATTTCAACAATCTATGAAGAAATTCTTCAATATATTATGATCTGCTATATCAATTGAATTTTGTACGTTTCCAAAAGTTGATATTATCATACACACAAAATGGCAGCCATCTTGACCTACCACTGCCCATATGGTTCAAACCTTCACACTAACTACTGGATCTACTGGATGTTCCAAGATACTGAACACAACTCGCTTTTCAAACTAGTATTTAAAACTACATTTCCTATATCATATATACATTACATTTCATACATCCATTGAATAATGAGGTGAAATCCTAATGAAAAATATTCATAAAACAACAGAACTAGTTTTTCATACTATTATATCATAACAAAACTGGTCAAAGGTTTTTAAAAAGTGGTCAACCTTCAGCTAAAGATCTGTACAACATTTAACTACTTTGTATCTAACTAAGTACATAATAATGATAATAATAAGATAAATGATCAACAAAATTTTGATTGGCGAAATTCTTTTACACAGAGTATCAACCCAAAAGACCATGGTTAACAAAACTTATCACAAACATCTATGATTGAAGCTTTTGATAAAAAAAATCACTTGGAAGTCACGACATCTTGAACCTTATGTAATGGTGGCTGAAAAGTGGCAAAATATTAAAACCTTGAAACAAGTGAATCAGGAACATAAATTCCAGAATCTTTGCCAATTTCACTAATACTACTCCAGAACCCAAATCACTGATTAACGACGATTATAGAGACATAACACAAAAAACATTGTCCTAGTAAACAAACTACAGTCGGACCAGCTGAATTGAAACTTTGGATACATAAAGATTTTGAATCATCCAAAGTTTAAAAGAGTGCTTTATGATATACTGTGTCATGAAGGGAACTGTCAATCAGATGTATTAGAACTAAAGATAAACTGGTCCAACTGCAAATGCCAGTACATAATATCCTGAAAGAAAGTTAATCCAGCCACCAGGGACACTGATCTTCGAGGGGGCTTTTGTCACTCAGGTTTGGCGAACTATTTCTTCGCATTTGTTCTGAGTTAGATGACTGTGAGGAACCATTTAGTTGCATGTTTTTAAATCTTCTAGATCGCTGAACGTAATAGGAAGATGTCGATGAAGACGAGGGTGAAATCTTAGTTACAAGTCTCCGTAACTTTGTGGCAGACGATCGTCTAGGATTAACAATACAGGCATGCACAATGGTAGCAAAAAAATAAAAAAATAAAGTGAAGAATTATAGGTGGGTTATACTTATAACAAAGACAAAATACATTTGGCTTTATAATATAAAACACCCCAAAATATGAAAATAAATAATTGTTTAAGAAACATGCTGTTTGAGAAAATATATTTTCATCCAAGGATCATTTTAATCATTCCATATACCATGATCCACTCAATGTCCATCTCAGAGCCTTTGGCTAAAGTGACAGACGCTACTCCATCAAGACAATCGTGGTATGCCAGTAGTTGTGTTTTATACCAATAAAAGATATTGAGATTTCAGCTACTAGTCACAGTCTCCCAATAAGTGTATAATCCCTCCCTCTACCCTCCCCTCATGCAAGAACTTGTACCATGTAACGCATAGATTTCTACAATAATGCTAGACTGGCCATACATATTTCTCAGTCAGACAGTCAGGCTGATCATCCCATCTTATCTTTAGTGCTATGTAAACTTATGTTAGTTTATTAGTTTACACCTTTGCAGGGTGAGGATTAGGTGGGAAAGTGCTGCTTGTCAACAGGACGAGTAACCCTCTATAACATACATATTTTCTTTTAAAAAAATCCACTCGTCCTTGCACAAGACTGAGAAATTTCTACTCTTCAATACGAGGTGCAGAGTGCTTTAGTGGCTGTGTACCCGCCCGTGCTCCTCACCTCTCCTCAGGCGGCAGCTGCGGCGTGTTCTCTTCGAGCTCCTCGTCCGTGGAAGATTCGGCCGAGTCTTCCTCGTCACTGTCAGTCACCGGGGACCTGAAACACGGAAAACAACAGTTAGTCACCAGCAAACAATGGTCAGTCACCAGGGAAACAATGGTCAGTCACCAGGGAAACAATGGTCAGTCACCAGGGAAACAATGGTCAGTCACCAGGGGAACAATGGTCAGTCACCAGGGAAACAATGGTCAGTCACCAGGGAAACAATGGTCAGTCACCAGGGAAACAATGGTCAGTCACCAGGGAAACAATGGTCAGTCACCAGGGGAACAATGGTCAGTCACCAGGGGAACAATGGTCAGACAGCTGGGAGCTGAAACACAGCACCGGAAATAAAACTGGATTCATTGACAGCCACCATCTCAACCAAAGCCAAGGTTAGGTAGTCGCATCACTTTGTTCTGGTCTCACCATTCATACCTATTACCATTGGGAGTCTCATTTGCTCACCAGTTAATAATAAAAATAAATGTGTAAAACATTTCGTCTGTGTGAGATGCTTTCAAAATCAAATGCACTGTTTACGAAATTGCATGAGCGATAACATAAGTAAATTTGTTCAGAAAAAAAATCATTCTATTTATCTCTTTATCCTCATAACTACTGAAATCCGTACTCTAGAGTGTACTGATTTGTACTCCAGTGTTCAGACCCTCAAATCTGTACAAATATGGCCACATCTGTATTACTTGGCAGTCGACACGTCTCAGTATGTATTAGTATTAGGATAAGATGGTTTACGTTATGTTTTGCAAGTACCATCAATACAATGTAACTACCATTAGTTAAGTTGAGTTACTAAGCAATGTTCATTTTTTGTCTACACAATGACTGTCCAGAGTGATGCTCATAAAGCAATTGGCATGATCACATGAGCAGACGATAATGTATGTGACCGTGACCTAATTGTTGACAAAGGGTGAAATTGCAACAACCAATCACATCGCCGTATATATTCGAAATTGACCATTAGGGGCTAAGCAAAAGAGCACAGAGGCATGACTTTCGGCGTTTCAAACGAGTAACCAGAGTTTGAACTAGATAAAGAGAAAAAAAGGCAAGAATTTTGACTTTCATGACATTGAGGTCTCCACCAATAAAAAACAAAAAGAGCATCAGAGGGTGTGACCACAATCACCACACACACACAGACCACACTCTCTCAGTCCATAAAGGTCAAAAATAAACATTTCCCACAGGGAAACCATTGTGGGAAATAATGACTTAAATATGTACAGTAACAAAAATAGCATAACAGCTTAATCTCATCGACATACTGAAGTTATCATACTTTTTACAGCGTCGTTTACATCTCTCCTGTCTCTTGGTATCAGAACCGAGCCTTTTCCTGAACCTCGGTTCTCGGTACAGAACCGTCCCACTGCCACTTGAACTTAAACTTAACATAACGTAAATAACGATTGTAAATTGTAAAATCAAGTACATATGAATCTATTTAATATAGCTTTCTCTTCGTCATGATCAAGCATGAATATCAATATCAAATTTTAAAATGTCAACATTGAGAAATCCAATACAGTAGGATAGCTTATTTGATCCAAACCTGTTGAGATGCTAGCAGATCAACAAGTATTTTTTGTCAAAAAAAAGAAAATAAGCGGGTGGGACTGTTGAACGTTTAAGTATTATCACACCTGCAGCTTCCTTTCATTTAATTTTTCTAATTAAAATACAAACTTTTTATCTCCAACGACAAAGTGCACGTCGAGTGTGTTGGGTGCAGGTGGCGGTGGTGGGGCAGCAGGGGCAGGAGCCTTTTTCAGCTTCATCAAATTCACCTGAAGAAGTATGAGTATTCAACTGTGAATGATGAACTACTATACTTTTATTACAGAAATGTCTGGATTTTAAAAATTCCAAAAGAATTCTTCATCAGTGGGGATTGAGCGAAAAGTGGCTCTTCATTCTATTCAAATCCCGTTGATTTTAAATACAAAAACGTAGACATAAACTGATTAAGAAATGAGTAAAATGAAGAAAAAAAAAAACACAACAAAATACCATATCTAAGTGTATGATTGGTGTAAATATCTGTTCTATATATTTAAGAGAAACTTCTAAAAGAATAAAAATAGAATGTTATATTGCACTTCCACTGTTTAGATCGGTATTATAATTAAAATTGACAAATACCAACGGTGAGATGATTAAGCCTTTGCTGGTACCTTGGTTTCGAGTGACATTGAGAATCCGCCTCCATAAGCCACATCAAGGTCGATCCACAAGCCTCGATCATCAACGTACGGTCTGCAAGAGAATGTAAACATAAATGCATGTGTTTGTTAAAAGTGTTTGGTCCTTTACTATGTTCCTATTGACAGCCCTAAAAAGTAGCCTGCCCATTGGGCCATGAGTTTTTGATACCAGCCGGCCCTTGCTAAAATCAGCCAGCACTAGGCTGTCTGGTAGGCTCTATTTCGTACCCTGCTATTTTCCATTTGTTTAGTTGACCTTATAGTATAGGGTTATACATATACAGGAATACAGCAAGTGGGTAAAATTGAAACATGAGAAGGGCGTTTAATTCTTCTTTATGTAATACACTTTCTTTTCATATCTAATATTGAGCATAATATGGCTATGTAATCTGGTATTAGAAGTTACTTTACATAGAATATAAAAAGGTATCTTTATCAAGAGCAAAAATGTTGTCAATGTTGGTCACTTTATTTTGACGAATGCCTTACTTTGACGCCCTCCTGATCAGTGGTATTGCTTTGCCCAGGTCGATGTCTGTGACAGTGAGCTCATCGATGAAATACGGAACCTGAAAAGTAGAGAGATACAATTACTAAGATGCAATTACATTTTCCAATTGAAATTCTTAGTTTTAGTTTTCTCTACCCATCCTCCAAAAATTATGTTTTCCAACAAAGACAAAGTAAAAGATTGTTCCATAAAATATATTGCTGATATTCTGCAGCGCCCATCTCTTTTTGATTTTGGTCAAATGAGTACTTATTTTATTTGAGTTTCCCCAAGAATGTGTTTTCAGATGTGTTCATACAACCACCAGTCAATACTAAAGAACTTCACAAAGGATTCCACACCACAGCAATCATTTACAATATGAATTTTTGATGTTCATTTCAAAGAGGTTCCTGTCTTTTCCCCAGACATGCAACTTTTACCTTAGATCAATACTTAAACTTGAAGAAATGTGATTAATATCTATTTTGTGTGTGTATGTGGATCATGAAAAATAACTTTGTGGTTTTCCTATTAGAAATTGGGTTTATTGGGACTTGTATGTACTATGTAGACTGAGAATGCTTGTCCATATAGGATAAGTAACTAAAAACTTTTATCCCTCTAGACAACAGAAATACCCATCTCAGACTATAGGACGGGTACTTATCCGTGGCCCCACCTATGTTACTTCAGATGTATCTGGAAATGTAGAAAGCAATGTCATCGTTGCCAGCAAAATGTTGATGTCAAATTTGGTAATTACATTATAAAATAGTGCACTTCATGAATGCAGTTCCTTTTTTCACCTTGTACTGACAGTAGTAATAGAATGGTATTTTACAAAGTGAACATTAGAATGTTACGTATTTGTCTCAAAGTTTTACTAAACCGTAACCTATTAAAAAAATGCATAAAATATATGTCTGAAAAAATTACATTTCCCCACAACCATTCCTTCCCCCCTATCCATAGTTGAAAATTGATTGAACAGGCAACAAATATATTCTTTTGTTTGGCCTAACACTAAACACATGATGTTAATCTCTGGCTATCAAACTAAAATTATTCACATCTCATTTCAGATTAGATTTATCCTGAGAAGCATTAATTATTTTTTCTTTGATCTTGTTTTGGCGACAATCAGAGAATTATGTACTATCATAAACATATTTCTTTGCTATATTCAATTTTTAGCAAATAAACAATAGCCTGCGTTTTACACAATGCTTACATATTCATATTAGCAAAAATACCATCTATGTGCAGCACATTTAATTTAAAATAAAAATGATTGCTTCACTTTACATTTCACTTTACATTTATCGTGAATTATTGTAAGATGAGCAGATTTAGCTAGCAAAAATATGCGATTGACCTTGTAACATGAATAAGCTTCGAATGAAAACAATGAAGTCTAAGAATTACATGAAATTTCTGACATTAAAGTTGATCTCTGAATAGACACCAAACGGATTCAATTATCTAAACAAAATCATTGGATTTCATTTTAGTTTCTCTGCTCTTGATTACAATTTAGTTTGTGCTTTTTGTTGAAAATAAACTCATTGCATTTCTTTTCCATAAAAATTACAACTAATTTTGTGATAAATCTATTCTCAACTTACAATGTCTTATATTTTCGGGCACTGTCAATCCTTCCATCACTAGATGGCAGCACATGACAATGGAACGGTTTGTATTTCGTATTCGTCACATTCTCAAAAACAAACAATCAGAAGCTTTGAGATGCTAGTTAATTTTATTCCTTACATGGATTTTGCTGAGCTTCTTTTGGATCTTGTCCTTGACATAATCGCCCCACTTCTTCTCGAGCAGGAAGTCCCAGAAGATTCTGCCCAGAACTGCATTGAACCAAACCATGTCATCACTCACGATCGCCTCAGTCGTCAAACCATGATGGAAGGAGAGAACCTGCCAATAAAGGAGAATAATGCAACTTCAATGAAGTTCATAAAAAATGTCAAAGAACACAGATCGCATAAATGTGGTGGGATATTTACAATTGAAGGTGGCAATAGAAAAATACTAATGTAATTTGAATTAGCCTAGATAAGATTAACATTCCATTTTTCATGACTGACAGATTTGGTAAAACACATACACTGCATCTGTACTTTCCTTTTGTCACAAGTGACACGCTTGTTAATGTTTGTAGAAAACCTCATTTACATTGAAACCAACTTCATAACCCAGAATTGAACAAAAGAAATTGGAACGGTTTCAACTTTTATGCTTTTCACCCTCAAATCATAGTGGCAAATTCAAATAGGTATTCCCATAAAATTTTGCTATGCAGAATCAGATACCGGTACATATCCTCATAAACAATGCCTGGGAACACATAACAATAAATTCACAGTTCAGTCATCAAAGTAATAATTATTTTGTTTGTATGTACATGTATGAAATCATGAGATCTATGTCATGTAAGTATGTAGTTTTGTTCATGTAGTTTTAATCATGATGACACTGCTGTTATACCCCAAATGGATGCCTTGTATGTTGAAACTGTTGAGGGACCGAGGGTTAATTAAGAAGTCGATATTTTTAAAGCTAATATCAAAATAAAAGCGCCCCGTTTGGTAATTGAAAATATAGAATCTAATTAAGTTCTTTAAAATTTTACAGGCACCCAAAATCCAATATTCAATGTAATATCACTGATTTCTCAATTATAGTAGAAACTCATTATCTCGAAGGTGTAGGGATACCAGTAAAATCCTCAAGATAGCCAATATTCAAGATAACCAACTCATGTATGTTCATCATTTGGTTGAAGGGAAATGAAACTAACATCGAGATTGTAACAGAAAATTCAAGATAAGCAATATAAAAATAACGAGGTTCTACTGTATTTTACATACATAAGTTGAATAGAAGGCGACATCAATAGAGTCACAGGTGGCTTTTGCCTTTACAACGCTATTTGCAACACAAATATCACGCGCCTACTCAGATTTATTGTAGGAACCTGGAAGCTCTAGGGTACAGTATAACACAAACACAGAGTTGCATTATTTTGAAAGATATTTTTTTTTAAATGTTAATTTTCTCACTAATTAATTCAATATAAATGATATACTGTGTACAACAACTAATAGTTCATCCCCATGTAGAGACCCCACCCCCTAGATTCACCATTTTTCAGCCTGAAGGTTCATGGGTATTTGGATGGTCATATACAGTAAACACAAAGCGTTCTTTTTTTTACTTGTAAATTTGATTTGTATAAGAAAAGTTTTCTCTTTTCTCTTTGTAAATTTGATTACTACATTAAAGGCATGGAAGATCTTCTTTATACAGCATTCTGTATTCATGGTGTAGAAAAAGTTGGGGCTATCAGCATAATATTAAGGTTGATATGCACTCGTGAATTTAGGTCACATCATGATTATTTTGTGTAACCTTTATGAAAGCAAAGACAATACATGGAAGACAGCATGAAATTTTTGACAGCAGTTAGCCAAAAAAATAAGGTTTTCATCGAATTACAACTTGAAAGGTCATTGGATTACATCGACAATGTTTAAGGTATTTGTAGGAGTTATGCTAGAATTCAAATCACGGGAGATAAAACAGATGATAATGAAGCAAGGAGCCACACTAACAAGTATAATCACAAACAAATACGGACTAAATCAAGTATGCCTGCAATTGAAATAAGACCGAAAAGGCAAAATTGACCTCACCAGAAACTCAAACCTTGCACTCTGTTACAGAAACAGTTCATGTCCATATATATTTGTAGGGGCAATGCAATAAACAATACATTGCACAGAAAGAGATGCATGTAATAAGACATAAGTGGAGTGACCCTGTCTATATGAACACCTCCCTTTAACGGACACTTGTCTTGTGAGGACACTTTTCAGTTGTCACATTTCCCATTTTTGCTATGCATCAAAATACAGTGAAGAACCTCTCTTTTAAGGACATCTGTCTTACATGGACACTTTTCACCTCTTCTTAAGGTGTCCACATAAGATAGGTCCCACTGTAAATCAATCACATGCATAATGATTCCACCTCACCGCCGTGACTGTGACAGATGTGCAGCGGAAGCATCAGGTATCAATAATCCACCACATGCAGATCAATGATTCGCATCAATCTATCTAAACAGGCGCATTAATCTTTGTGAGAATTGATTGTCACACAAAATTCTTCCAAGGCCATATGTGGGCATTGTGAACCCGTATTTGTAGATTTTAATGATACACAAACAAATACAGATTAAACTTGTCAATCTTAAGCAGGTCAAGTGGAGTTTTTATGACAATAAGAATATCTTTTCGAGGGTTACTAGTCATGATGACGGGTATCACTTTCCCACCTAATCCTCACCATGCTTTACGTTACTCCTGTTTGTTTCCATAGACCATTAGTAATCAAGCAGATCTGCTCACTACATGACAAGGTCGTACTACAGTTAATCAACAACTAAGCCTGAGGATCGGTGACCAAATCCACTCTCGTAATGTAATACAGCCTCATCACAAAGTATCACAAATATGGTCATTTGAATAATCAAGTGGACACTGTGCTATGGACATGAAAAGGCAAATGCATTAGTATATTGCCATTACTATATTGTCTTTTTCCTAGCAAAGTGACATGATTTTAATGTAAAAATAAGCACATTGTGATTACTGATTTGGTTTCATTAGGAGCCAGTCTGTTATTCATAAAAATTGGAGAAGGACTTGTATATCTTTTGAAGTTATCTGTCTCATAAAGTCATTACTAGTATTCTCATTTCTAATCATAAGGGATAATGATTAACGGTAATTTATTCCCTACTAATAGTTGGGAATGGCAGATCAAAATAACAAATCTGAGTGCATCTGTACTTAACAATAACAGCCATTGAGTCTGATATAATATCATCAACTAGTCACAATATTAAGTCATCATTGGATAAGAAACCTGATCACCAACGACTTGATGACACCAATCACCATACAAATGCTCTGCAATCACGTATGTTTTCATAACAAGTTTGCTAACAGTCGATTATGTTTTCAGGATTAGATTCTTTTCTTTTCAAGACTAAAATTAGAACTTGGTAAATATCACCTACGAAAATCCAAATGCTGTAGGCTTTAGGTTAAAAAATTGTTATTTAGAGGATGGAGGTTTACATTTATGTGTATTTATATCGGAATTTCAATGGTGTAGACTTTGATAATGTCCAACTTTGAAGCAGGCATTTACATGGCAGTGGACCCTTGAATGGTTGTACACAACAGCTGTTTTATCTCTTCAAAACTATTATCACGCATTTGTAAATCAAATTTTAATGGTTGCAATAAGAAAGCACAAAAAAGTTATTTATAGACCTACAAAACCGTAAACTTGGTGGTCACACCCATTCCCTGCTAAAACTGTAAATTACACCCTCGAGATTTGAAAATGAACTTTATGCAAAAGTCAAGGAGATTAATTTCTTATCTCCTTAAATAGCAGTGATGATGAACAACAATGAAATATGTGCAGGACACTAGAGTTTTACAAACAACACTTGATAAACGCACAGCTTAACTTGATAACGACAACATCATGAATCATATTAAATTTTAATGAATGGTTTAATGCCATCCCCATTTATAATATCTAACATTGGGAGCGGCCTTTGAAAAACCAAGACCACTGAGCAATATGCTTAGAAAATAATAAGTTTTCCCATCTTGGCCATATATGTAGTTTGCCAGTATATTCCTATTAGTAATATTGTGAAGTATATTCCCAATTCATCATTACTGTTAAACATTAGTGATCTATTGCAACAGTAATAAATTTTGACATTATTGCTTCACATTTGACTCTTATCATTGCATAACTGTAAATATTTGTAGCGTGAACTTATCACGTAGGTTTACATGCATCATCCATAATGTCAACAAGATACTGTGTAAACAGTCACTCATTTCATTCTCGTCTACTGCACTTTATAAGGTAAATGCTCTTATATTTGAGACAAACTATCTGTGGAAATATGCAACAATACAAGGCCTCATCTCCATGTAAAGGGCCAACATCCAAATTTGGGCCATATCCAAATTTAGACCATTAAAATTCCAATAGAAATACACATTCATGCAAAAGCCCACCCCATAGATTCACCATGGACCTTTTGATGTTGACATAAAGTAAATTCAATAAACAATCCAAAACGTTTGCTTCACATTGTTTTCATAACAGTGGCATATTGGGCAAAACTTTGATGTTTCGAAACTTTGATCTTAAAACTTACTATAGTTGAGGCAAAGAATCTGGATTGGTCTGACTGTGGTGTGGTTTGAAACCTATGGCGTGATTTATTTTGCTTTCTCCTGACCCAAACCATTTAAACCTGTACCTAGGACCCATTGATGTCCTGGCAAAATAGAAAAGTATGCATAGTAGCCAAACTTGGTCTATCTGTCCCGACAGATTTGGACATGCACAGAATCTGAAATGGTGACTTTATGGGCCCATTAGGGTATCTAATTTTACTGAATTTATATCACCCAACCTCTACTCAAGATCTAGGGGTATTGATAGGTTTCGTAAACCAAGAAAATTAGGCTAAATAGCCACAATTGACCTACTTTTCATGACAGAATTACAGAGGCAAACTATCTGAAATATAGACTGAAATAGAGACTCTAAGAGGGATCTTATTCCACTAAATCTCCTGCCCCACTGTAACATCGAATGTACCTGGTATGCAGCATAAGGTCTCATTTTATACACAACACTATTCTACTCACTGCCTTTATTTCCAAAACTCAAAACACCTCAAAACAATAATAATAATATATAAAACTAGTTTTCGAGATCCTTAGTCTCCTTTTCAATAACAACTCCTGCCCCAAATTAACCAGTACCCAACTTGTATAGGTGCAGTGTACGAAATACAGCCTACCCGATGGCCCAGTGCTGGCTTATTCTAGCATGGGCCTGCTGGTTTTAAAACTTCACGGCCAAGAGGGCAGGCTACATTTTTACGCCTCTCAATAGGCACACAGTTAAGGGTTGGACACTTTTTTTCATCAGGGCCGGCCACTTTTCAAATTTACGGCCCTACTGTGCAAATTTTCACAAGTTTCTGAAAGCTGTCCAAGAAGACGTACCTTGCGCGAAAGGCTGGCCGAGGCGAAGAAGCGATCGAGGCTGTCAGTGGGCATGAGGCGCGCCATGTACTTCATGTAGTGCAGCAGCACTTCCTCCTGGGGCTTTTGCTCAAACGGCGACGTACCAAACGCTGAAACGAGGTTAGTTTATTTAAAGTTCAAGTAAATAGGTCTCCGTCGACTTTTTACACTTCCATGACTTGTATTTCGTGATCATTGTGCAACAACTTTTATTAAAGGTATTCCGGTATCAAACAAGAAAAAAGACATTTTTCATAGAATATCATCCATTTGCTTTCGCTTCTAATACCTCATCTACACAAAAAGTTTCATGCTTCTAAGTAACCTAGAAAGATATGCACACTTACAGAAACTTCATCATTTTCAAACTTTAAATTTGCAAATATGCTAATTTTGATCAGGCAAAGCTAAATTAAAATGTAAGAGCCATTGCAACAGCAATTTGCATAGCTGGGATTGCCACTGACCTAAATCAGTAAAGGAAAGCGGTCCTATGATTGGCCCATAATATTCAAATGCATCTATAGATTATACAAAACCATTGATGATTTTACAGTGATCAGATTACAGTGATAAAGTGAAATCTTGACCTAAGATAGGGATTATTTAAATGTTTCCAAAAGCATGTATTATTATAAACACAGCTGTTCCTATCATTGCCCATATGCCTCTTAATTTCACAAAGTTAGTCTGAAAATGTTGAAATTTTCAGCAAGTTATGTAGAAACTGATGTCATACACAGTAGTCTACTAGTGGCAACATCACACATCTTATGTACTTTAGGACCAAACTCTAACCCTATCCTCTACCCCGATATGTCAACTTTGCTTCTTTCCAATATTTACATAAAAACATAATTTTGATCCTGATTGAACAAAGTCCATGACGCTAAGCCTCTAAAACTTTAGTTTGTTTGGGCGACCATTTTTCTTTCATATTAGTGACCCAAATCCTTTACTCTTTTACTCTTTGTTACCTGATGCTACAATCATGACACTGTTAAGAATCTGCCTACCAGCTGTCAAATGTTTGCTTTCAGCACATCTCACCTGAGTTGCTGGCCGCGCCTCCAGACATGGCTGCGATGTTCGAGTCGGTTGCACTCTGCGGGATGCTGGTTTTGGCTGGCGATGCTGATGGCTCGAGGAGTGGGACGTCATTCTCGGAACTCACGCTCGACGGTCTGCAGTAACAAAGTAACAACCGTATATCAGAACACAGTCATTTGTTACGCATAATTCTAATACAAGGTTCCCACGTGTTTTGGACAATAAATGCCCAACATTTTCATGCCTGAACAAGTTTTTGTTTGTTTGTTCTATTTGAATGAAAGTTTCACTACATATGAGTTTTTCGTAGACAATAATAGTGTGAAAGTTCATCTATATGGATATACAATCACCTGCGGGAGCCCTCAAACATAATAGTCTGACCAATATTACAGGATGTTTGGTTATATTGACAGTCTGACGAAGCCCTAAGTATGGGTGAAAGCTTACAAGTTTCTCTTCTAAACATCCTTAGTTTAAAGCAATAAACTGTATATTTGTGTATGATATACCAGGATAGATGAGTCTACACTACAACACGACAAAATAGTGTGACAAGGATGTCAATGACCTGGTGTAAATGGTAAGTCACCAGACCACGATCACAATGAATTACGACTGAAAATACTAAATACACTCATTCACATTTAAGTAGTAGCTGTCTCCGGTTGGCACCTTGAAGAAGAAAAACGCGTCCACATATTAAGACAAATGTTCACTTTCTAAACGATACATACGGAGAGACAGGAGTGAAAAGTGTGCCCCACCTGCTGCCAGCGTTGGCCACGTCCTCCTGTAGTTTAGCGAGCAGTTCCACCATCTGTGTGGGGAGCGGGGGCGCCAGCGGCCGCCGCCTGCAGGCGCCGGTACCACTCCTCCTTCTCCCGGCACGTGCGCGCGAACAGGTACAGAACGTTACTCGTGCTGAACGTGGAGTGGATCAGCTCGTACCTGACATGGACAGTCGATATATCAGTCACTTTATCCATAAAATCCTGTTCAATGTTTTTGTTTTGCAAACACGAGGTCTGACACGTGACCATTTGGCACATGTCTCAGCCAGTTCAATCTATCAATCAATCTATTGATCAAATCGCGATTACAAGTATAAGTATTTTATTTCGGAAACAAGTCCATACAATTAATTAAAATGATTAACATTTTTGTTTCAAAAAGAAGGAGTCAGACCAATGATCAGCTTGTACCTGTTACAGCCAGTTTGAGAATATTGCATTATTATAAATGTATTATGTAGTATTATATGTAGTATTATATGATAACGTAAAATAATGTACAGGAGAACCTCCTCAACGCAATTTTTCAATCATCTCAAGTTTAGTTTAATTTCCCTTCAACTAAATCATGGTATTACTTGGCTATCTCGAATATTAAATAACTTGAGCATTTTACTTGTCTTCCTTCAGCTTTGAGATGATGAGTCAAAACTGTCAAATACTCACCCCATGTCTGAGGCTGACACGGAGTGCGGAGACGACGTTGTCATGTCTGACTTCATCTCAGTCGCGGCGAGTTCTTTGTTTTTCACGAGAGACTGGATCGTGTCAAAGGAGCCCTGCGTGAAGAGTTTGCGCTCGGATTTGGTGGTTTTCGCAATGTTGATGCAGATCGGGTACTTCTTGCTCCATAGCCGCTTTTTGACGAGGCCATGTGGTAGTAGATAGACCTGGCACAGCAGAAAAAACTATACTTTAACACATTAATCTTTGAATATTTCCATCATATACCTTTACAAACTATTTGCGACCTGTCATTTCAGAGACTTTCCCAAAGCTGATGCCACATAAGAGAACAGCATGTGATGTCATAATCAAAGAAATCCAAAGACTGTATCCAAATCATCGAGAAATCAATTGATCTAGTTATATCTGAAATGCTTCATATAGTTCACTAAAAAACAACTGACATCCTGTAAGGTGATATATCATATAGAAAAATCATTCAATAGAAATGAACATCACGTAATGTATACAGACTTGTGCGTACCTTACTTCCCTCGAGGTCGTAGAACCGCTGGTGTATAAAGGTGGACGTGTGGGGGTGGGGCTCGTTCCACATGGCACGCTTTGGCACGTTCAGCTTCGGCGTCTACAGAACAACACAGACGACATCGGTTAATCACACATCTGATAACTGCACACATTGAACATCCACAGAAGGACCCAATGCACAGTCAACAATGGATCAATAACTAGGAAACGAGACATCAGTGTGAATGCGCAGTCGTGTAAACGCCAATCCTAAAATTCTATTAAACATAAAAACCCAAGGTTTATATGTGAATGTTTTAACAGTGTATATTGTATAGTTGTAATTCCATGAAGATTGTAAAGCATATTGTCAATCAGTATCTTGTAATACATACTAATAATTGCATTGTTATATTTGGAGAGTAACTAGACTTTTTATAATTACTGCTTCTCATTGCAGAGACTTCCTACGTACTATGCCTTACAGGATGTAAGCTCCTGAAGCCTTGGACTCACCTGTAGACGTAGCCGCGTGCCCTCAAGCTGGACATACACGGACCGCGTGGCCGAGATGTGATAGTCGCCAGGATCGTACACCGACAACTCGTTCAGCCAGCCCTGCAAGAAAAACAGCCATATCATTTTTCTGATACTGGATGTATATCTATTACAGCAGAATCTCGTTATCTCAAGCATCAAGGCTGTCAGGAGAACAGCAAAATGTTGAAGATGACCAATATTTAAGATAATCAACTGGTGAACATATGATTAAGATGACGGGGAATGAAACAAAACTTGAGATAACAGAAAATTTTAGATAAGCAAGGTTGAAATACCGAGGCTCTATGGCATAATCAATAGTCACCATGTGTGTAATCCACTTAAAATTACTTTGTGTATTATAAGACAGAATCATTAACATCCTCACTCATTCCTCAGCCAGAGCTTTTAGTTGTCAGGATAGCTGATTGGTCAGAGGAAGGGTTTTAGGATGTGAAATAGCCCAAAGAGAGAAAGAGTTTTAAGAAAGAATCCTCTATCTATTTTCATTTTTTCACTTTTGAATAGCAACTACCATTTGAGGCATTTGCCTGCTTGGCACCATGTGGGCAATCTAAGTCTGATCATTCATTCACTTCTTTTGAACTATTCTTATGATGACTCCAGAGGAAATGTAGCATTGTACAAACAAAAAGAGAAACAAAGCTGTTGCAGTTATATCTATCAAAACAACTCGTGATCCTAGTTATTTTTTCAGTATTTTTTGTAATACTTTAGGGGGTACTTATTGGCTCTGACGTCAACCAACCACACACCCCTCACAGCTAAAATCAAATGTATTGATGTGGAGGATATACAATTGTCTCAATTTCATGATTATTAAACAGAATCGTCAATGAGCACAGCAAGGATTTTTGTGATCCTGTGCTCTGTGGGGTACAAATTAGTATCATTTATTGCAGGGGCAAAATGCACTCATCCAAACAACCATTTACAAGTTTTTGTTTCGAGAGGCAACACATCTAATGTAGTAATGATTTCTGACATGCAGAAAAAATTGAAAGTTGAAATTTCCTTTTGGCATTTTGCTTATCATACAAAACAAACCTACAAACTTCAATTTAAAATTTCAAGTATTCAAAAAGATAAACACATTATTGCATCAAAATGACAATATGTTGAAGCATAATATTTAACAACAGAACTCAATTGGCCCTGGACTTGTGTCCCTTGATATTCATAAAGGAGCAGATTAAACTTGTGTGTGCATATGAGGGAAGGAGAAAATCAGCTTTGCCTAGATTCTACCAACTAAAATGAAAGTACAGAACAACCTGCTATAGTAGAGCCTCTAGTGGTCTCTTTACAGAAGTTCATTTTAATCCCTCTATGAAGGCTTAGGAGTTTGATAAATCAAATTATTATGGAGGTGGTCTCAATCAAGAAGTGAAATAGTGTATGATATAGTAGTAACAAATTTATTTGTCACGACAAAATAACATCACTCACCGGAACCAATTTTAATGCATCGCCCAACAATGAAAAATTACTAAAGCTGACATAGAATGGCGTGATTTTATCTGGCAAGAATAACAGTATTCAATTTACAACTCATGTCCCCACGCAACAATATGACTCCCATGAGCTTTACCCTTTGTTTAAACGTTCATACATAAATTATGTAGGTTAACCTGTTTTGCACAAATGAAAAACAAGAGGAATCTCGGAGTGGAAATCACTTCTAATCTCAACAATGCTTGTTAATATATATGTTATTTACTTCAAATCTCATTTGCTGTTAATGCTTTTAACTGACACCTATTTTTTTTTCAAAAGTCCTGCTTTGTTAGTAATAATTATGTAGAAATACAAGCAAGATTAGTTTTTACAAAAAATGAGGCACTTTTGTCTGCTTTTCTGTAAATTATGTACATCCTAATAGTTGGAATCTACCAGCCAATTTGCTTTGAGCCTAAGCCGCTTATGTTCATAGATACATCTCCCATGCTTCAGGGTCAGATATAGAGAAAAACAAGAGGACCATGAAGGTCCTATATCGCTCACACGTCCAATACTATTTCATCTCCTTGTATGTTGTATTAAGTTTGTCATATTATTTAATATTAATCAAGAATTAACATAACATCATATGTAGAAAGAACGTCCAATGTAATAGGTGACTTAAGCTCATTGATAGC
>CM032669.1:27250175-27339816 GCA_019095985.1 Streblospio benedicti | reverse complement strand
GGGCAAAATTGAAGAATAGAGTTATAGTCATGTTGTAGGTAAATTTGGAGAAAATCAAATGAAAAATGAAACATTTATACTTCATGAAAAATTTTGTTGAAGAACCCCTTGGGAGGGGGCAATTCTCACCCCATCCCCATGATACGAATATGGAATGATGATCATAATGGAATACAATTATCAGTTTGGTAACAATCACATAAAAAATAAAGCATCTAATTCACACAAAATTTTGCTCTACACCCCTGAGGCAGGGTCAATTTTTTCCTCAGGGACATGATTCAAACATGGAATGATGATCATATAGGCATACAAGTTCTATGCAAGTTTTGTGAGAATCAAATAAAAAAAGAATCTTTAGTTGTTACAAAATTTTGTTCATGTATGCCTGGGGAGGAGTTAATTTTTCCCCCAGGAGCATGATTCAAATATGGAATGACGATCATATAGGCAAACAACATGTATGCAAGTTTGGCGAAATCTAAATGAAAAATGAAGAAACTACTAACTATTGTGCAAATGTGAATTGTGGACAGTTGTGAACTGATGACGGACGATATATAAAAAGGTGATCACAATAAACTAAGGTGAGCTAAAAATAAATAGATTTTTTTCAAATAGATACTAAATGCCATCTCTTCCTAATCAAAACTAAGCTATTAAAGCTAAAAACATTGAAAATGATCTAAGAATCAGAGATTTGCAGAGCCCAGATAGCTTTTGTAAGGAGGCTTGGCGCACAAATTATGCCAAATCGTCTGCTAGTAACTGGTGATCAGACCTGCACTCAATCATTAGTCTTACCATATCAATACAACGGATTGATCTCGCATAGATCTAACAAGACATATATGGTAAATTAGCATGCTCATTGAAGACATTAGCATGCTCATTGAGAAATATGTCATGATTTTGAGGTCAATATGCATGGATTCAATGCCCGAATTTGAATTCATGCATATAAGACCAAAAAAACATGACATATACTCATTATATATCGATAAACCCTCGCATAGTTTTAACTTGATGATGCAAAAGGCTACAAACTGACCACACTGATTAGCACTTTGGCCATCTCCAGCATGCTAATGTTACACATTGATAACAAGTGTCTACTACATATCTGCAAACTATCATATAGGAGCTTGGTATTAGAGTGATAGATATATGGTACTCTTGTTAGTTTTATCAGACAAATCAGAATTGAGTATCTTACAAAAACTGGTAGAAATGAGCGAAACCTTCATTGAGCAGTCAAAACCAGTTCACTGATCTCACCCAATGAGACAGGTCAGATCCTTCAACTGATGGCGTAACTATTGCTACAGACAATGAGGGTCACTGTGCTATGCGTTATTCACATTTAGTACTCTTACAGATCTACAGTCAGTTACAGATGCACATTCCCATTATGTAAGCACATACTCACACAGATATTGATAATTTAATTGTAAAGATATACTTTACACACTTTTTAGGTTGAAAATTTGTCAATTTAGGGGGTGGACTGTGAATTTACATTGGAATTTCAATGTTTTAGATACTTGTATGGTCCTAGCATAAAGACTAGTATGGTCCAAATTATGGGGATAAGTCTTTTAACATCAGGATGGCCCGTTGGACGGTTGTATACAGAATATATTGTGGTACATGAAGTATATATACAGTTGGCTCCTATTCTAATGAGTTGCTAGTAATGCCCTAACAATCATGGACTAAGTGATAGCTGTACACAAATAATCTTATTACAGCCCACAAGGGTTTTACCGTCTTTGTTCTTATTTTGGTACAAATGAATTTTATTGGCAATACGAAACGTTCACACTTGTTGATTGTTGTTTTGTAAATATATATACATTCTAGTTCTAGTACCATTAGTAAATAAGCCACACAGTAAATATGTAAAAAAGCTCAGAAAACACAATCACTAACATTTAAAAAGAAAAAATTTCTAGTCGGCATGGCATATGAAGACTTACCTTAAACTTTCCAGGTTCGTTTTTGCTTTCTCGCATCTCTGGAACTTGGAGTGGAGGTAGAGATTCGAGCGGTTCCACATAATGAGCAGGCGTTGGCTTTGGTGGTATCATGAGCCAGGAATGTAACTTCACAAAAAACACTCCGATAACACAGCCAGTCATCAAACCACATATATATGGTGGTATTGGGGCAAGCATATACGCAAAGAACACAGCAGTAACAGTCAACAACTTTGATGTTGACCAAGTAGTGAAAAAAGCACTTAATTGAGACGGGTCCGTTACACTTGGACATGATTGCGAATCAGAATCACATAATACTGTTCTTTTCTTCTCTGGAGTATCACAGATTTGTGTAGCATCTTCTGGCTTATCTTTTGTTTTTAAATCATCTGTTTCTTCTTTCGGATCAAAAAATTCTTCTTCATCTGGCGTTGTACTTGAAAGAAGAGTTGACATAGACACAATAGGATGATCTGGTAATAACACACTTTTTTCTTTGGGCCGATTACCTTGGTTCAAATGCAAGGGCGAGTTTCTAGTTTTACTTCCATTGGAACTAGCAAAACCTGAGTCTGATTTTCTATAGACGGTTTCTGCAGACAGTTTGTTCTCAAGAGTTGATGTGTTGGATGCAGTAAAAAAATCATCAACCAAGTCAACAGCTCTTGGAAATATTTCTTCACCATCAGCACTGCTAGCTCTAGAATGTCTACTGCTACTAGTTTTTGGCTCCTTTCCAATTGCGTAACCATCACTTGAATCAAATGAATCAGAGTTTCTTAGCTTTCTATCAGAGTCATTATGAATGCTTTCAATTTTATCTCTAATTGCTGCAATAGGATCATGGATCTTTTCCTTCAGACCAGATAAAATTGATCTTTCAGAGTCTTGAACAGGACTACTACCTGCACTTGAAAAAGGAAAATTACGAGATGGTGATGATCTAAATGATTTTTTAGGAGAAAGACTACTTTTTTCATCAATGGCACTTGATGAAAGAGGTTTGTATGTGTCTTCTTCAACTGGACTTGGTGTGCTCATGCCAAGTAAAATGTCATCATCATTGTCATCCTGGGCTGAACCAGCACTAAACCTTATGGCGATTCCTCCTCCAGTTCCGCCTTGTTTATCCTTAATGAGTCGCAGCTTGGCTCCTGCAGGCTTACTTGCAGCCATGATGATTTAAACTTGTACTCTTTTATCTCTGCATGATGATAGACCATTCCCTAAAATTCTAAAATTGAGAAAGAACTAATTAAAACAGGTCTCATCATCATTGAGAGGTTTCATTCTGCAAATATTTATGGCTATATATTCAGCTGATTATACTTTGCTGTAAAATTGCTGTATCATATTCATTACAACATCATATATAATAGAAACTAGATGTAAGCGCCATCATTCGGATACAAGTTTTAAAACCGACACGTTACAAAAATATGTCCATGTAAGTTTCAAAAAGTGTCACCTCACCTATATCAAATACTTGACCACTCTTCATAAAACTTTTCTCAGAGGATTTGAAGAGCACGTTAATAAAATATGACCTCAATTCATTCAATACTTTAGAAAATATCTACAGACTTTGGTGTCTACTGTACATCAGTACTACGAAAACTCATACATATGCAATATTGCTACTGCTACCCATCAATTTGTGACTTTCGACTTATTCTTATAAGTATTTGTACAAGTTAATTATATATTCTAGGGCATACTGTACTGCTACCAGGGCTTCTTCGTAAGTCAACAAATTTTCTGGATACCTGGAGTAATCTGGATTAATCGAGTCTTGCTGGGGAGAGCTGCATTTCAAATCTAATTCAAACAAAATTTTGAATGTGATTCCCCATGATTATAGGCAATTATATTTTGTATTCCATGTTTTATATATTTTAAAACACTAAATATAATTATTGAGGCCTAAATAAGTAATGAGAACAAAATGATACTTTTTAACACATGATGTGTTTCTTGCCTCAAGACCAAAACAAGCTATGCTCTTCAATGCCTACATCAAACATAAAATCGAATGCAAACAACGTATGGAATGCAATGAAATCAATACTAGAATTTTTTGCATTAAATTTTACACGGGAAACAACTCCCATAATAGAAAAATATAAAAAATAAAAGTATCATAGTCGTCGACGATTCTTATAACATGTCAAGAGAGTAGGCACTGAGTATCAGATGTCAAATTGACCTCTGAAACGTTTCACCAGAGAGTGGATTATCATAATTTATTAATTTATGTGACCTAATTCTTGATTGAACGATGCGTCAAGCTTTTTATAGCTCATATGAACACCATATACGTCACTATTTACACCTTCTCCTATTTGTGTTATAAGCATGGAAAAGTGTGCTGAGAGTTTATAAATCTTAGGCAATGCTAGGATTGATCACTTTATCTGATTCCAATCCTGGGATTAAAAGGCCTGTGATTGGTCACATTTTTCATGAGCAAAAGTTATGCTTCAGATGCCACATCTTGACATCTGATACTCAGCGTGGATGTATGTTGAAAAGTATAGATTCCGGATCACTAAACATGATTAATGTGGTAGGTTTCAGAAATGAGTAAACTCGAATTTTCTTGTATACCAATAGATATGTGAACGATCAGTAGATGCCGGCACCATTAGTCTGACATGCATTTTTAAACCAAAACGTCACAAAATGTGCATCTATTTGAAAATAATTGTCGGAATAACATTCGCAGGCAAACCGATACATCACTAGATTATGTGGGTGTCTTACATAGGTGTCAGTTTCAAAATGCTCGTCACTTTGCTGACAGGCATCTAGCACAGCAAAGTTAGTGTACTGCTATAATGTGATGACGGAGGTGATAAAGCAATTTCGTAACAAAGAATAATTTAGGCCACCAATAGATACAAACGTTTAAGCATGTCCTGCATGATGCCTCGACAATGTCATGTATATCACCACGAGCTCATTTGGAGTTGCACTTGCAAGATAAGATTACGATTACAACTCAGTCTCAGAAAATAAACATCTCATTAATCTAAATAACCATGAATAAAATTACGATTTCATAAGAACAACTCTACTGTATGTGAAATCGAACCTTTGCAAATCAACTCACATATAATTAAGATTCGATTCATGTTCATCTACTATAAATACAACGTACAGCTTTTATACAATATTGGAAACTTTAATCCATAATATCCACATCGACTGCCACTTCCGAAATACTGCATCATTTCGCACTAAATATAAATACATATATTAGTATGCTTTGTAATATTTGTAAAAAATATAATTTAGAAACCACGTCAATTTTTGTATTTAGAAATGTACTGGAAAAATATTATTTTTATAAACAAACATCAATTATTATTATTTTGAAATATTCTTTTTCATTACAAAATGTATCATTTGAAATAAACGGCAGAAGTTCGAGTCCATAGTTTTTCTCATTTCTAGTCTGGGCACTTGAGGTCTCGTACCTTGACCTTCTCCATGCAATCAAATGGAGAACTTACTTTGGCTAATGCTTCATATCTCTGGTAGAAATCTACAGGCTATGAAGTGACTAGTATGGATGAATAGGCAATTGGTGTGCCTTCAAACTAAAACCCATAATGATATTGCATGACCACCTTCCCGTGCACGTGAGGTGCAGAGCTTTAACTGCCTGTCATGTGCAATTGATCGTTTTGAAGATGTCAACAGCCGTTCACGAAATTGTCAATGATATTTGTAAGTTATTTTGTGTTGTGAACCTAAGAAAATGACTCTATATATAGTATATATACACACAGATATACATTACCAAAACCAACCTTAACACAGCCACAGCAGAAGCAGCTAAGGAGTGTTTGAGACCTGCCCCAAGAAGCAAGAAGAAGGTTAAAAGTCTAGATCCTAGAGTGAAAGCACTGAGAGATGAAGTAGAGGAAGCCTATGCAGCATACCTGGCTGACAGAAAGAATGAAGCTTCTCGTGAGCGGTACAGGAAGAAAAAGGAGGAGCTGTACAACGTCTACGCCATTGTAGACGGGAGGAGCTGACTAGTATGGTGACTGAGGCTGAGCAAGCACATGCAAGCTCGCAACACGGAGTAGCGTGGAAACTCATCAACGAGATTTCAGGCCGTCATCGTGCTCAGTCCAGCAAGCTGAAAGCAAACAGTCCAGAAGAAAGAGTTCAACTGTGGTTCAACCATTTCAGCCAGCTACTTGGAAGGCCCCCAGAAATCAGTGACATAGACACCCCTGTTCTCACTGTATTCGACTCACTCGGGATCTCTGAAGACCCATTTACAACTGAGGAGTTTCAATCTGCTAAGAAGTCGATCCACTGCGGTAAGGCCTGTGGTGAAGATGGCATCACGCCCGAGCTGCTCAAGTATGGAGGCCTGGATGATATTGTGCTAGGGTTTGTAAACCAGGCATACGAGGAAGGTAACATACCTGAGAAGTGGAAGACGCTAGTCATCGTCACAGTCCCCAAGAAAGGTGACCTCACTATTCCTGACAACTACAGAGGAATCAGTCTCATCTCTCTAGTCATGAAGCTGTACAATCGCCTGATCATGAACAGATTGAGACCTGCAGTTGATCCCCTGCTCAGAAACTCACAGAATGGGTTCAGGCCAAAAAGAACAATGGTTGGACAGATAGTGGCACTGAGGCGTCTACTCGAGGGTGTCCGGGCTGAAAACCTCAGCTGTGTCCTGACATTCATTGACTTCCGGAAGGCCTTCGATACAATTCACCGTGGGAAACTTATGGAGATTCTACGAGCCTATGGAGTACCTGGGAAGATCGTGTCAGCCATTGCCGCCACCTACTCTGAAACGTGGGCCAAAGTCAGAACACCAGATGGGGACACAGAACCATTCCAGATCCTGGCTGGCGTGCTGCAGGGCGACACACTAGCTCCATTCCTGTTTATTGTAGCCCTTGACTATGCCCTCCGATGCGCAATCAATGGCAGAGAAGAAGAATTAGGCTTCACACTCACTAAAAGAGCCAGTCGCAGGGTTCCAGCCAAGACTCTTACAGACCTGGACTTTGCTGATGATATCTCACTTATCTCAGGCTCTGTCCAGAAAGCCTGTGAACTACTGGTAGAAGTTGAACGCCAGTGTCTGAAAATTGGTCTTGGCATGAATACCAAGAAGACTAAGGTCATGGCTGAAAATGTGGAGAACCCAGAGATCAGAACCCTTGACGGAACTGTTCTAGAAGTTGTCAAAGACTTCAACTACCTGGGTGCCTGGATAGCCTCAACTCAGAACGATATCAGGATCAGGAGAGCCCATGCATGGTCTGCACTGCACAGCATGAGCAGAGTGTGGAAGTCAGGGATGAATGACAACCTCAAGCGAAGACTGTTTGTTACCACTGTGGAAAGTGTGCTGCTTTATGGATGTGAAGCCTGGACCCTCACTGCCAAGGATGAGAAAGCGCTGGACGGGGTATACACCCGTATGCTAAGAGCCGCCCTCAATGTTTCATGGGTAGACCATGTGAGAAGCCCTGAGCTGTATGGTTATCTTCCACGACTGTCGGACACCATCAGGCAGAGACGAATGAGACTGGCTGGACATTGCGTGAGACACCCAGAGCTCACCGCCAGCGAGATGATTCTGTGGGAACCGACACATGGAAATAAGTCCAGAGGAAGACCTCAAGCAACGTACATTGACACGCTGAAGAGGGACACTGGGTTCACCAGTACCACAGAAATCAAGACGCTCATGATGGACAAGGATGAGTGGAGGGCTGTAGTCTGGAGTTCCCGTGCTGGGTGGACCTAGCTCGTCGAGTAGTAGTAGTAGTAGTAGTAGTAGTAGTAACATGTTCAAGGAAATATTTCTAATGGGTTATGTATTCTATATATCCAAGAATGACAATTGACAAATGCCACATTCAATTGACTTTATATCAAATATGTATCGACTTTGCCTTGAATGCATATCTGCATACGATATTGAAGTGTCTTTCATTATAAAATGTATGTTATGACATATATTTTTATCCCCCCCCCCCAATCATTCATCTTTATGTTTTTCACTTCCTCATCATTACAGAGTGTGTGGGGTTTTTTCCATTATTTTCACACACCAAATGAAAACTTTTTTGAACAATTTTTTTTATCATCCTTAGTGTACATTCAAACGCTAGTGATATTGCTAGCCATATACCAATGTGCCGACTGGTAATTTTTATGCTCATATCATTTTTGTATTTAACCATTTCACATGCAAGGGATGAAGCGACTTCGCCCATGTGATCAGGGCCGTAGCTACATATGAGGCAGGGAGGCAACTGCCTCCTCTGTTTTTGGAGATCACTTTCAAAAGAGGTCTAAATTCAAAACTTTTCTTGGGAGGGAGGGGAGGGGAGGGTGTTCTCTCGAACCCCCCTAGCCTACGGTGCTTATCTGCACCCTCACCTAATATATTGCCTCCTCTGTTTTGCAATCCTGGCTACGGCCCTGGTGATTCTTCACTTATGTATCTGAAAAATGCAATGCTACGCTAAGTCGGTATGCAGCCCAGTTCAGATATAATGTGAACGAAAAAATCTCTAGTCACCCAGTCACTAAGTCGCTTCATGCGTTATGATATGCTAGCCATATAGCTTGTATGTGAACATAGAACAAAATATTGTATCATCCAGGTCATCAACATTGGATTCCAACTGTAATACGTTGTGACGTCAACCAACGTAAATTCAACGTTACTCCAACTTGATTACCTGACGTTGAATCAACATCCCCCAAATCAATGTCACTCCAACGTGGATTGCCTGGCGCTGATGCAACATCAGATTTTCAATGCCACCCCAGTGTTAATTGACTGACATTGCTACATCAGATTTTCAAAGTCACCCCAACGTATATTGGCTGATGCTGAATCAACGTCAGGCAATCAACGTCACTCCAATGTTGATTGGACTTGGGGTCAATTACAATTTTGAAATTCAATTACAATTACACACTACCTTTCAGCATCAATTACAATTATAATTACAATTACGGTCTGATTTTTCTCTTCAATTATAATTACAAAAACAATCACAGACAAAATTTTAATATTAATTACAATTACGAATGGGAATTCAATCACAATTCCATTACAGCATGATGCTAAGAATAATAAAACCATTTGTTATCCATAGCTATGATATTTCATTTTCAGTTACAAGACTCTTACAATGGTGTCGAGTGTAAATGTAAATGTGGTTATTTATAGTCGGAATTCACTGTTATTGTGCTCTTGCGACTTTATATATTTACACCAGATTTACACAAGGTCATTGGCATCCTTGTCACACTATGTCCTTCTCAACTTCCGGGGAGCATACAGCACATCGCTACCATAGCGCAGACGTGCTACGCACTCACATTAGCGTTCACTCGCCTGACCTGTACCTATTTAACGTCTAGGGACCTTCTGGTCACAAATCCAACTCCCCATCCTCTCGGCCACGGCAGCACACATAATTTTTTCATCAAATTTCCAATAGCACACGGAAGGTAAATGAGGAAGCTGGGCAATAATAGGCCGGTATTGCGCAATACCAGGCTTTATGGATTCATTTAAAAACAAATGACGGTTTGCTGTTTTACACATGACGTAAAATATCCCTATTTTCACTGCTATGTATGCGTGCAGCAAAGCCGGCCATTGCCAGCAGCAAAGCCCGATCAATACGTTAGACTTGCGCCACTCACTGTGCACTAAAACCCTGCAAGATGTTGAACATATTACACCGTGTTTGAAACGTATTTATAATGATTGTTTATAGTTAATTTTGGTACAGAACCAATGGAAATTAGTTTATCTGTGATATACTTAGGTGATAACGCCAACTTCCTCATGTTTACCGAGCCACGCCCGTTCCAAGTGGTTTGGTTGATTTTCTCCATTATGATTATACTACGAACGATAATAGGGTGTATCCAGTAATGCCTACATCATGCAATGCTTCCAATATTTCTCTCTGCTCGCTGAATTCCTTTCATGGCCTATGTGATGCAAAGTAAATTTATAGTCAAGCTGAAAGACATACTGTTTTGAAGAATAATTGCGAGAAAAGTTGAAACAAAGTTATGTACACTGAATGGACAAACATCGCCATAGACAATCGCTAAATGCAGTCAATCAGACATTCTATCATTCCGTGCAAAAATCAACGCCAATAACCCACGCTGATTGGTTAATCTCCGTGCTTAATTTTGCGATGGAATGAACGCTAAAAAAAAAACACGGCGCTAGTCTAACCTCCTCACAATATCAATACAGCCGCTGACGTAGTAAGGCCATGAAGGCGTGTTCATGCTGTGCGGGAGTGCAACAGATTAGACTAACGCCTGGATTGAAAACTGTAGGAATTGACGCAATCCGCGCCAAAACAAACAAAATTGACTTGAATGTTGAATGTTATAATATGATTTATTTTAAAATAAAATCATGAAAATGTTTTAGTCATGATAGAATGATGACCACTGATTGTCGATTTGATTTGCCATCAATTAGCAAATTAAACGTCAGCATGCTTTTTGCGATTGACACCCACCCCAGTGGTCAATTCCTACAATGATGCATATGTTGATATGCAGCCTATAATGCTATAATGCGGTATTACTAGTAGATTTGATAGACCACAAAAATAGACCACAACTATATGTCCCGTGGCACTGGCAAACATGTATATACAGTTTGACTGGTTGTCATAGATATTAAGTTTACCTGCGTTGAAAAGCTGGTGATTTTGATTAATCAACATGGATTGAAATTGCAGTTTAGATAAGTAAGTCAATTAAAATTTAATTACAAAACAATTATAATTAGGATAAATTACAATTACAACATACATAGAAAAGTCAATTACAAATTCAATTACACAATTTTTGAAAGGGTCGATTACAATTACAACTACAAATAGAAAGGTACTCATTGGAGCACAAATTAGTCCCAACACCTTTGCCATCAATTAGCAGTTTAAACTGTTTTGCATAATTTTTCATTGGATTGCCAACACATGACACCCCAGTATTGTGTCATTGATTTATCAATGAATATTAGCAATAAGCAATGTGCCTCTAGTTTTGCTGGGTGAGCCATGAATGCCAGACAAAAGTGGCTAATAGATTAACTAAAACAGTTTAAATACCCGGCCATGGATGAAAGACCAGCTATAAAGTTTGCTGAAACACGAATAGGCTTCAACTCATCTTCCCGTATTCAATGGTTATCATCTAATCTACATATATCATTGATGAATATGATGTAGGATAGCTTGTTGTGGCCATTGTCATATATCACAATATGCACCCTCGAAGCTCAGTTGGCTACCGAGCCTGCCTCTGGAGAGGTACATGTACAAACACCACATGGCCTCCCATCCGCGTGCAACCCTGTACGGAGATTTGCGGAGTAGTGTACAAGAAAAGTATATATATATTGTAACACTGAATACACGTGCAGTGTAAAAAGAGCCAGTGCGATCAGCTCTTAATACCCTAGTCTGTTTTACATCCTCCTGCTTGCTAAGCACTGGTGATGGAGTGAACAGAGTCAGTATCTGAATCTGAATCTGAGTGAATACTCCGCAGCCATCAGTATAAACAGAAATTAGAAAGCAAATATTATATCAACGTTAAGTCACATAGACACGAAAAATGTTTGGTCTCGTCTAGGGTTCATTCTTGAAGGGATCTGAAAGTATGGGATTATAACATTCAGTAGTTTTCTTCAAATCGTCGCACACAGGTTAATGCATGTCGAAAAACAGATAGGCCCTGTACCAGTTAAAGCTGTTGCTGGGACTAATTAAGTGGAAAAGTGTAATTAATTACAATTACACCAATTACAATTATAATTGACCCCAAGTCTGGCTGATACAACATCAGATTTTCAAATTCACCCAAACGTTGATTGCCTGACGTTGATACAATATCAGATTTTCAACATCACCCCAACGTTGATTGCCTGACGCTGATCCAACATCAGATTGTTAACAGCAATGTTCATTGTCTGACTTTGATAAATGGTATTGCGCTGTTAAATATGAAAATAATACTTTAAAAAGTTATTCAAAATTAGATAAATGAAATATAAAATTAAAAATTACGATTATATTTGGAAAACATTTTTAAAACTTAAACAGCAATAACGACACATACGATTATGAGGAAATTATGATGAATGGACTTTCCAACAATTGGCATGAAATATATAATCTTTTTAAATTAATTGTTTTCATTGAAGGGGATAGCTGTATATTATAAAAGATAGCAAAGACTATATATAGTGGATACAATCTGTTCACGACCTTATCTATTTCTGATTGTACGACCCACTTTATTAGCATGCTCGTAGATCTTTAACACTGTAATTGATACTCTTAACAAACCTTTTGACAATTTTGTAACTTGTACTCTCTATGTGATTATGCAGCACTCACAAGATCACTTGACGCCAGCCCTTTGGGCAGTCTTAATGGTTATGTTCTACTGATGTGTGTCTGTGCGACGGAGAGCATCGTGTTACCATTGTTCTGTATGCTCCCCAGGGAATTGAAAAAAAATAGTGTCATGAGGATAGCAATGGCCTGGTGAAGATGTAAAGTTGCTAGAAAACGGCAAAACTGTTCATTGCGACTGTAAATAAGCACAATTGTTACTTGTGGTCAAAAACCTTCACAACAATGCATGAAAAACTCTCAATATAACACAAATCCACACACTTTCTTGATATGGCATAACATGTCACTCTCTGAGTTATGGACTTTTCCAACTTGCACATTACATTTTGAACATAGGAGCAAAACAAAACACCCAATATTCTTCCATTCAAACCAACCATTTCAAACACCCAATATTTTCATTGTATTATGGAAATACAGACATCGTCATACAGTAGAACATGCCATTAGTAAGACCATCTATATAAAGTGACCACCTAAATAGTAAGACCATTTCTTGAGGTTCCAAAGCTTCATATAGAGACCAACTCAAACCTCAGTAGAGACCATTATGGGTAGTTCCCAGGATGGTCTAAATACAGAGGTTGCACGTGATGTATCTTTTTTCCCTTGTCTTATCACAAAGTCACATGGAATACTGGGGAATTTCACAATATCTACGTTGATCCAATTTCCAAATCCAACCAAATTTCCATGTTGGATCAACGTCGATCCAATGTCAAAATGTCTATACTGATTCAACGTCAAAATATGTACGTTGATCCAACATAAGAATATCTATATTGATTTAATTTCCAAATCCAATGATCCACGTTGATCCAACGTCAGACATAAACGTTGGATCAACATTGATTCAGCATCTTGTGCCCACTGGGGTTATATAGGAAAGCTTTATTTCAGTGTGCGCAATCACCAATTTTGTTATGTCTTGATTGGTGAGCATACAACTTAATTGGCATAATCAAATATGATTTTGACATTAGCAATCACCAGCTTTTTAATTCACATTTCGTGTGTTGATTTGTATGTATTTCTAAAATATGATTTAAAGCAAAGGAAATTAAAACTGTTTTATGAAAGATCGATATTGTTTAGTATAATGTTTGCTTCAATTTACAAAAAGAAAACTGAGTATATCAGTAATAGAAAACTTAGTGCCCCCCTAGCCAATATGAAAATCGTGCGCACCCCGGGCCCCTAGCTACCACCCACACCAAATGACCGACGCCCCCACCCACTCACATGGTATATTATGCATGGTCCCTAATAGCACAGTAAAATTGGTTGCTCAAGTAAAGATCTTTATTCCTCCTGAGTCAATATTGTTCTTGCTACGCTGTGCTCTCTGGACACTTTTGATCTAATTGCATTGCGTTTCCCAATGTGCTATGTGTCCTCATTTATTAACTTGACAAATTGAACTGCCTATAGTGATGCTTGTTTTTGTACAAGTCCTTTAACTTGATGCTGTATAATATAAAATACATGAAAAGTGTCTACTTGAGCGAGATGTTTATCAAATGATGAAGGTGTAACTATATACTTCAATATATTTGGTTACAAATTGTTCTCTAGGTTCACTTCTAACACCAATGAATAGTCATCATTGAAACACTTGCATATTTCAAAAACAAATATAATCACTATAAAGTACCATTCAATATATGCAACCAATATGCTAGATGATCCGATGCTCTCAAATAGATTAAACATATTCATCTCCAAAGTAAGATCTATAGCCAGCGTAAATGAAAGCTTTATAAATGTTAGCTCCATTTTTGCCTTTACAGAACATGATAACACCAGAGATGAGCGGAGCGTTAAGTGAGAATTATTTTGGTGGTTTATTGGACGGTGATTGGTGCTTTCCGGGGTACGGTGCGTCCCTTGGTATCTGGTCAAATCTGGGGTCAGGTTTAGTCACAAATTTACAAGAAATATTCATGATACATTAGATTATTTTTACATTTAATTACTTGCAATGTTCACATTCCTTTAAATTGGAGGTGACCAAACTGTTAAATGTGACACAAGTGCCCCACCAATCCCACACATGCACACACCATATGCAGTATTTGAGTAGATTATGTGGCAAATTCAGGGCTTTAAAATTCGTTTATGCCGGTTGTTATTCGTCCTTAGGTGCCCGGTAAAGTAACCAATTTTATATACACATACCAAATATGAACGAGGTTCATGTTTTAAGGTTTTTAATTCTCACAATTTGAGCCTCATTTTTCCAACTTTTGAAGACGCAAAACCAATCCTGACGTAGTTATGAAATAATTTTAAACATATTGTACAAGTATTTGGTGTGGATTTTTAGGAATCTGTACACGTAGAAAAAACGTAGTTTAAAGGAATTGGTGAGCATTTAGTAACCCCCATAACTAGCAGTTATTTCATGGCGATTTGGTTTTCCGCGGCTGTATACGGCATATACATGATAGCCGTGATCCAACGGTCCTATAAATATTTGGGGAAGTTTGTCACAATATCCAACCACTGCCGAAATGTTCAGTGACGTAGCGGTGAAACCGACGATGCCACGCCGGTAAAAACCATCCGGTATTGCTGTATGTACATAAACATTAAAAAAAAACCACACCCATAAAACGAGTATTTCCGAGCATGTGCGTGATCTGATGATGGTCCTATACCGCTCTCATCTGCCTAACATGATTGATCTAGTACACAAAATGTAACAGAAATAAATGTTTCAATCACCGCATTACACAAAGTGCCCAGAAATTTGAATTTTTCATCGTACAACTTAGCACGTTTGGATTTCATGGCCAGTAATATTTTCAACCTTGTCAAAACATTTTTGACAGATACAAAGTCTTCAACGTAATTTTGATAGCAAAAGTGGATATTCAATTCTATTGTGTCTATACATACTTAAATGTTTATCAATTGTAAGTGTGTAGTTTTCATTGAATGCAGAACATGGAAACTTCATTAGCTAATGGGGCTTTAATCAACGGCTTAAGTTTGGCCCAATGGTTTTGGAACAAGCTTGTAAGAACCAGATAGAGGCTAGAGAGGGAAGGAGTTTTATGCAATGTTTCAGCACTATAAAATTGGATTAGACCATGAACACGTCTCGACGTATATTTGCCAACACACTATAATATAATGGGAAAAAAATATGGTACAGCTTCAGTGGGGGGTCCGTCAAAGTAGATAGTGGCAACTTAGCGGATCTCCGGTGTGTAAGGGCGTGTTTTCCACGTATGTTTAACAGATTTTTGTCAGACTCAACGTATTACAACGGATGATAAGAAAATGCTTGCAGGGGCGTAGCTAGACCTTCAAAAACGGTGGGGCGAACTCTTAGCTTTGAGGTGGCTATGCCGAAATAACGAATTTTAATTCAATTATAATATCAGACATAGATAGTTATTTAGACACATTACAATATTGAAAGACTGTGCTCTGTGATGATGCCCTTTTCCATCAATAATAAATGCAAATAACAAATTAATGTGTGTGCATGTTCCAATCTTATCTAAAATAGACTGTAATACCAAACAAATCTTTGCAAAGAAAACGGTGAGGCAAAGTGAAAAAACTGTGGGGCATTTGAGGCAGGAGGGAAAACGGTGGGGCGACCGCTTCAGTTGCCTCATACTAGCTACGCTCATGGCCTGTCGACTTTATATCGTATTATCAGCGTATCACTGGTGGATTGTTGTAGCGCTAGGTCTAGCCTATATATAAATTGGCCCATTGCTCGCCACCAGTATCTGCTATAAAAAACAGGCAGGAAACGAGGTCTTGACCATTCAATCCTCAACATGGAGTCTGCTAAGTCCATCTAGTGAAACATTTAATACAATATCAGCCCCAATATCAGGGTTTTTATCATGTGAACATCAAGGAATGCTTCCTAATGCAAATTGTAAACGCATGCGGTTATCATACCTATATATACTAAGTTGACTTATACCTGCAGAAAATCTTGTGTCTCATCACGTCGAAAACCACAAATGCGGATATCATGTTTGACCACAATACACCATAAGATGAAACAAGATATCTGCATATGTAAAGGCTTCACATTCTACAGGATTATTGCCAATATTTTAATAATATACAACCCACACGAGTGCAGCAGTAAACTTACATATTTTAAACCAGTTTTAGACATTATGCGCTCGAGTCTACTATCTGCTATATGGGTACGCCCATTGCCAGGTACAAACAGAAGGTATTAAATCTTAAATCTTTATGCTGTTTATTCTCAATTTCTTCATGGCGTTCAAAATTTTTAAAGTCAATTCTTGTATTTCCCGTCTGCATGCAATTACCTATGGTTTTAACTAGACAGACATGTCGAAAGAGCCGGACTATGTATGACAGGAACTGGTAGTAACTACAGTAGAACCTCCAATTACGACAACCTCTTCAATTATAATGAGACCATTTCTGCTGATCCCATGATGATCTGGTTCATTGTTTTATTGTTTCTTTTTAATAATAGTGTTTGAAATAGAAGAGGGCCCGAGGGCCCTGAGCCCCCAACTTATGACCAGGGCCTTTAACTTTAAAGACTTGAGGGCCCTGCTCTCCCTCAACTATTTTGATGAATATTGGTAAGTTATTGTGAATTCCATACTTTATCATGTTCAAATACGTGCCTATAAAAGCAAATTACTTTCTTTTGCTAACATGTCAAACACATAGATCAGGGCCCTCAACTCTATGACATTACATTTTGCTCAAAACCATTGATTAAATGCAAAGGGCCCATTCAGTATGTATGACAGGGTGGGGTAGGAGGATTTTAGGGTGGTTGAATGAACTTTTGTCACAATGTTTGAATGGGGCGACTATCATTTTTCTCACACACTTTTTTTTTTTTTTTTTTGGGGCTATCATTTTTTCACAAAAAATTGACCCCTAATTTTGAGAGATGCTGTACTAAAAGGTGACATCACCCAAGTCCTAGAACCCCCCCCCCATATGTTTTTAATGTTGTACAAAAGTATCTTTGATTATTCTGTTTCCAAAATTGGGTGATTCAAGTGTTTTGGAGCTAAATACCTCGATTTTGAGGTCAATTTAAAGAAAATGAAGAAAACAAAGCAGCAATCTGAAATTTTGACCTGTTGTTATTGGCCATGAATCCAATGGGAATCCAAATGTGCTAAGCTGTACGATGAAAAAGCCAAATTTCTGGACACCCTAAAGAAAGCATACCCATTCATAATACATACATGTAATGCTTCTGAAAAACCCAAGTGCCTTTTAAAGCTGTTTTGTCATCATATTCTGATTCATTAGCCTGAGCACTATGGTTAATCAATTTATAGTTTTTTGTTTTTGTTTAAAATATTTGTAAAGTTACTACATTCTCCATGGTAAACTGTATGAATGCTATCGTAGTTTCTTGAGTACACGCCTTGCCTCAATCAACTGCAGGATGTAGAGGCTGTATTACTTAGGTGCATGTCTTGTTTAGCTGTGGGTCAACATGTCTAGTAAAGGCATTTAAATGAGGACATCTATTTGAAGGTGCTAATTAAAGCATAATGATTTCATCCACCTTAGTTGGACGCACTTGAGGAAGCCATTGTGCCTCTCAAGTGACTTCAAATAAACGACTTGCTTCCAAGTGTGTGATTACAGGGATTGGTGTGATCCCACTTAAAATATGCAGCAAGATGTAGTATTTTACTTGTAACTTAATATCCCAATCGATTTTGACAGTTAGCATTTTAAAGCTATGAATATTGTGGACATGACTATCTACAAAATATGAATATTTATATGACAAAAAAGAAAAAGCAAAGTTTATTGCATTTGGAGCCAGTGGCAGTGCTTATTTGAAGTCTGTTGAGTGAGGTACAGTGCCTTTCCCAAGTGTGTCTAACTTAAGTTGATCAAATCGTTTTGCTTTAATTAACGCCTCCTTCAAATTGACAGTTAACATATAGTTTTAAAATATCGGAGATATGACTACCTACATCATATGAATATTCATAGAATGACCTAAAAGAATTAGGTAATAACCATATTAATCAACTTGGCGCTGGCAGCAGCTATTCAAGAAACTATGGTATTTAATGTTGGTTTTACTATAAACTGCAGAACTTGTCAAGTAAATCATTCAAACATTTAGCTTTATGGTATTGGGTTTCTACCACTTATTGGTTTCTCCGCAGAAAATATTTCCACAGGCCGTTTCTAATTTTACAGATCACATAAAAACGAAAACAAAATCATTCTCTTTTCACATTTTTATTTCTAATTTTTTTGTATCCATTGGAACAGTCTTTCAGATATAGTCCACATCCAGTATGCCTTGCAGAGACCCTGCCCGTGATTACTGGAAAAGAGAACAAAAAATCCTTTTAATTGCAATTCAACAATGAAATTCACATTTCTGTTGTTGGTAGCTGACATGCAATTTCTTCAACAACAGCGATCTTGTCGTGCCTTCCTAAAAAATAAGAACCTGCTGACAACATAACTTGTATATCACAGAACATGTTGATTTAAAATTTTGAAAGGAAATTTAGACCAAGCAGCTTGACCAGAAAAAAAACCCACAGAATTTCAACCGAAAATATTGTTGATGGTTGTTAGCACATGAAAACCAAAACCATACTTGCTCATCAATGAATTATCTAGTCTTTTGGATGCTAGACCAGTTGGCACACTGCAGCTAAATAAAATTGAGGCCACATCAGCAAAATTGCACTATCAATTTAGTGGTTTTGCAAATGATGCCTTATTTTGCAACATTTTAACACAAAATCACCTATCAATAAAATCGCATCTTCACAATGCTTTATCAAAAACATCTCCAGCGTTCCCACAGATTTTGCACATTCAAATTCAATCACTCCAAGACCGCAATTTATTTTTCCAAGAAATGTTTCTAGATACCTAACTTCATTTAAATATAGTCTCTGTGAAGATCAAAGAGGCCAAAAATAGAAATATGAATTTCAACGACTTCCACACCCCATGGGAACCCTGATCTCATACAATTGAAAAATAATATTTCTTTTCATTTAGTATAACATAAGTATTCACAAAGTTCATTACAGAATTCCGTCATTCATGTGAACTCCTCAATTTTTCAATGTCAATTAACATTTTCTAGTGAGACAACATATGAACTAGAAAAACCATATAAGCAAGTTCACACTAACAAGGATGATGAACACAACCTGACAAGATAAAAGGTTACC
Source organism: Streblospio benedicti (assembly GCA_019095985.1). Taxonomy (NCBI): domain Eukaryota; kingdom Metazoa; phylum Annelida; class Polychaeta; order Spionida; family Spionidae; genus Streblospio; species Streblospio benedicti. The sequence goes on along the minus strand of CM032669.1, from coordinate 27,320,154 downwards.
AAGTTCTAGCATATCAGACTTCCATTGGGCAACTTCAATCAAAATCAAGGAGTTCACTCTAGCCTGCATTTCCAGAACAAAATGCATCAGGTTTCACAAATAACACAAGACTTAGTGAATTACTCGACACGGTGAACTACTAACACGACTTTAACACAAATTGATCCACTCTATAAACTGATAGACATTATTGCATTTTTTTCTTTTCATTCAATCAGAAGGGGCAAAGAAATCATAAAAATTTGCTAACAGTCCTAATATTTGGTTCCTTTGATCAAAGTACACTAAGATAGCCAATGAATTCTCTACACGTTATTCATTTTTCTATAAAAGTGTGTGCAAAGCCATAACCATTTATAAAATGGATCAATTCTGTCAAACTAGATATACACATTTGCTACCTCCATGTCATTGCCTGTGTGCTAAAATGTAGCTGTAGTCACTGATACCAGAAACTCTAATACACTTTAGATATGATGCAGTTCAATGAGTGCAATAACTTTTTGAAGTCTTTCTTTCTCATGGGAAGAAAGTAAAATATATATACAGGTATGAGGGTTAACAGTGGCCCTCTTATGCATGGGGCTTTGGGGCAACACAGAAGTTCAGTAGTTACTAAAACTAGGAGCAAAAAGTTCAACAAGTGAGAAGTGAGGGGAACAGAGGCGGAAGCGTTAATTAGTAATCAACAATAAATATCAGGGCTTGAAATTGACAATTAAATACTGAGCACTGTAGATTTCTCCAAGTGCAGTTAAGACAATTGAAACAATTGTAAAGGTTCATAAATCAAAATATTTCATGCTCATGCTTTTCATGATGACGAAATACAAGAATTACGGGGTTGAGAGGCAATAGCACTTCAGTTGAATTACAAAATCATATATACCTCTCACAGGCTAAATTGGACAACTTTGTCAGCTGGTTTTACACTATGCCAGTATAAAAGAACAAAAGCTGGCTACTAAATCTCTCATAGTAATACATGTAATACATTTCTAGCCCTGATATGGTCAGGAAAAATCACTCAGTAATTTTAGTGATAGGAATTAGACAGTTTAATTTCCAAGCAGACAAAAAATTGGAAAGAAAGTCTTCTTCAGCGGCCATCTGCATGATCTTACCTGTCCTTAAATTGCTTTCTACTTCTGCAACCGAAAACCACATGATTATATCTAATCCTTACATTACAAATTAATATTTACTTATGACAACTGATTTGCAAGTCACGACAAACCATAAAAAAAAATACGATATCACTTAATTGCATACTGTAAAACCACTTAATCTTTTAAAATGTATTGATATTTGCATATATTGCTTCGTCAAATAAACTGTGGGTGTACGGAGGTTATGCAATTGTCACTTATTTTTATCTTTATCTTTCATAAAAGCAGAATGAATTTACTCCAAGAACTATTCATAATTCAGTTAAATTGCTAATATTCTTATTGAACAAGTAGGAGATCCATTAAACTACCTTCTTTCCTGCTCCAATCTTGGCCTTCTTGGTACCACGGACCTTCTTCTGTCTGTTCTTTCTTTCCTTGCGCTGTTTTCGTGCAATTCTTTCTCTGTGGTAGAGTCCATGCTAGAAGAGTGAAGATTTGTGTTGGCAAAATGTACAAAATTCAATTCAGTTTAAAATACAACAAATAAATACAAGCTTACGATTAAGAGATGTACACTCAGATTTAATGAACACCCACGCAGAGTAGAAGCAATAACCCAGATTTGGTAGATTTGACACCAGGATACTACCAGAGCCACGGATAAGGAGCCGTTCAAAACAGGCATCCTTGCCGTCAGAACGATGATTTTTTTTGTTACTTGTTATATGGATGAGTATTCAAAGTCACCCCTGATCACTTTCAATTGCACTTGGGGTTTGACGATTTGGATGCATAAATCTAAGGACATAGCTATTTTTAGGACACTGAATTGGAGTGATTTTTCTCCTATTCATGGCTCTGTCTGCAATGCCACCTAACACTCATTCAACTCATGACGCCTGGATAGAGATGGAGGCATGCATAGCTGTTATCAGAAAATGGTAGCAAGATAACAAGCTCCATCTAAATGGGGTGAAGACTGAACTAGTGGCTATAATCTTCTCCATACAATAGGTTAAGTTGATGTTGAGTTTGTTAGAATTGGGGACAGTGATATTACACCAACATCCATTGCTCGTAATTTAGAGCTTTGTTGCCATTTTTAATCTTATTATCCTCTCATTTGTATGGCAAGCAAGCTCCTACCACTGTATTGCCATAGCTTCCATTTGACAGTCACTATTCCATGTGGCCGACGGGACTTGGACTTACGATCCCAGGGTTGCGAGACCATCATTCCAAGCAAATGGGTAAAATCACTTAAAAACAATTTTTAAATCTCAAAGCACTATTTGTTCAAGGAGGCATACAAGCGTACAATGACATATATACTTTTTTGGTAATTTGCACTATAAAAATATTATTGTATTGTCTACTCACTCTGGCAAGTCTGTATTTGGGTTCGAACTTCTTGGCGTAGTCCAAAGAATCATAGATGAGGCCAAATCCAGTGGTTTTGCCACCTCCGAAGTTGGTACGGAATCCAAACACAAAGCACACATCTGGTGTGGTTTTGTACATGCGGGCAAGTTTCTCTCTGACTTCAGTCTTGCTTACTGTAGCCCTTCCACCATGCAGAACGTCAACGACCTGAGCAAAAATTGATTGTTAGTGTGTAGTCATATTTACATATTCCTGTTCCTAGTGTCAGTTGTCAAAAATAATCTTCATCTTGTCCCTTATAATGTACATTAAGGTATCCAGAAAATGTATAGGGTATCCAGTTTTTAGTCTTTACAGACTATGAATTATTAATAACATACAAGACCAGCACTGACATGGTGTGGCCATGAATTGGTTCTTACCGTAAGCATAACTAAACAAATATCATACACATGTACAATACTAATAAGTGGATTCAAGTGACTTACCATCTGCTTCCTGCAGAGCAGGCGGTTGGACAAGAACTTGCGAGTTCTAATTGTGGCTGTACCGTCACTCTGCAAATAAACCAGATTTGTAACATTAACATTAATTCACGAATACCTACAATAATGTAACACGAACCGACTTATGGACCCTCCTTCACAATTACGATACGTGCGTTGTAGACGAATCGATATATTCCAATACATCACTCAAGTACACAAAAATGAACATTGTTTTAGTCAATCACATGAAATCACATGAAGATCTTCATTTTCATGCACAATTACATATCACTGTATAAATGTTCCTCTATCCGAAAGAACTTTCAAATGTAATTAATAATGTAGCCAATACCATTCTGTATGTTTCCTAACTTATACTTGTCGAAAAAATTCAATTATGCATCTGATGTCACAGGATTTTGAAAAATGATTCACAAATCTTACCATTCTTGCAAATTTGGACCGGAAAAAGGAAGTGGGAGAGTAAAGTATTGGATTCGTTTTGTTCCCGCTTTCAATATAAACGAAGCGCTGTGATAGGTCTTAATACCCCCATTCATTGCTTCGGCCCTTCACATTTCAATCATTATTTTTTATATTTGGAAGTAATCTATTGTAAGTAATCTAAAAACAAGCAAAAACAAAACTATGTACACAATAATTTCAAAAGTGAATAAACAAAACTGCCCGTTTGGCAACTAAACTATGAGTTTATTTGAGAAAGAATTTTGATAAGTGTTTTACGATATTGATGAACAAATATTCCAAAACGTAAATTATGCCAAAAAAGTATAAGGGTTGCCAGTCTCCCATCTCCCAAATTTTTTTTGCCTCATACTCCCACTTCCCATTGCCTTTCTCCCACCTCCCACTTAAAAAGGGTCTGCGAATAAAAATATGTACAAAAATCTCAGTCTCCCACCTCCCACGTTGGGCCACTTTGCTTGGCTATCTCCCACTTTGGCTGCCTATTCTCCCACCTCCCACATTTTTTCACACCAATCTCCCACCTCCCAAAGTCTTATAAACCCCCCAAAAAAGTAGGAAAATTCAGTCATAATATCGTAAATACAAATAGAACTACATATAAAGAATCCCCGTGTGCAACTGGGAGTATGCAATCAATACCTAGAAATATAATGGCATGACCGAGGACATCAGACCCAAAAATGTAATAAAGCTCTGAAATGGTTACCAAAAATATTGTGTCATAAGCAACATACTTTTTTTTCCAAAATACAATTATTCATTTTTACCATTTTTACTTGAAAGAATCTGAGGAAAGAACATAGTTTTATTACAAGAGTAAGATGCCTTTAAACAAAAACTACCTCGATGTAAAAGCTTATCATAATGTGTTAATTTTCAAGAATATGAAAACTCACTGTAGCTTATTGTGTATTAATATATTCAACATGGCAGGCCTGACTAATGATCTGTATGCTGTAGTATTGAGGTCTCTTGAGTTTATGAGGAGATTTCTTTGGGAAAGCCAAGTGTCTTGTTGGCTTTGGTTGAAATTGCACATACATTAGTCCGAGGGCTCCGTATGCCCCCCCCCCCCCCGTAGGAGTTTTCGCAAACATGTTTTTTTTGTAGTTGAGATACTACTCTTAAGGAAAAATGACGTTTGCCCAAAATATTTGATGGCGAAATATATTTTTCGGGGTCAAACTGGGGTCATTGGGTCAAAATTTCATAAAATTGCATTTATCTTGATTAATAACAAATTTAGAGTAAAAACTGGTATTGACTTTAGATAGGAACATGTGTATGTGGAATCCAAATAAAACATCAGATTTGACCTTCGACCTCTCCTTCAAGGTCAAACAGGGGTCAATGTGGTCAAAATTTCATAAAATTGCATTTATCTCGATTAATAAGAAATTTTAGAGTAACAACTTGTATTGACCTTAGATAGGAACATGTGTATGTGGAATCCAAATTAAACATCACATTTGACCTTTGACCTCTCCTTCAAGGTTACATTAGTAGGTCAATTTCAGGAATTTTGTTCATTTTTGAGTTTACGAAAGAAATGAGCAGCTTTAAACATTTTATTTGCTAATAATCCATGATAAATTAGTTTTGATATAAGCATTTGTATCCTAGATTGGGATTACTTTTATGTTTTATTTTGATTAATACTTTATTAACTAATTATGCAAAAATATACGGACGGAATTAATATGATGGTAAATGCCATGGTTATTCCAGAGGTTGAACTAAGAAAATGATGATAAACCATTTAACCAGTTAATTTATTAGCCACCCAATCATAGGAGTTAGCTTGTCTACTCTGATCATATTCATAAAGAGAAGCCATTGAAACTGCCTTTGAACATGTTTCATCAGATTTCAGAAAATTTGAGGATGTTGGATTTTTAGTGAATGGTACCGTAATAGATTAATCTTGACCTACTAAGGTTCCTCTTGGCCTGTAAGAGCCTATGTACTTTATGAAGTTAGTAAATCTGTCCTGTAATTACAAGTACTTAAATACTTGAACATATCTTTTCTATGACAAAAGGATTTTTATATCATTTATGAAGTTAGTAAATACCTCTGTATAGTGGACACCTGTCTTATGTGGACAGTGGACACTATTTCTGCTCCTAAATAGCTTAGATACCTCTGTATAGTGGACAGTTAAAAAATTCCCACTGTATTAGAACAAAGAAATATTAACTGGGGAAGACTCCTGTGCAAACATAAATTAAAGACTTGTGACCTTAAGCAGCAGGAGGCATTGTTATGTTTGCTTACCAGTTAAGGCAAGTGGTCAATCAATGGGCTAATGTTTGCAGAGCAGTAATTAATACATGCATGTTCTTACTAGCTAGTTACTGCATGCCAAGTGCATGGTCATTAACCTTGTTGGGGTGAAAGTAATTAAAATGTGACATGAGCAGAAATTTGTGCAAAATCTTAATTAAGAAATTACAACTCCTGTCCCTTAGTAGCATTGCTTTGTTTCAGTGCTAAATGCAGACATTCTTCTCACCAACCCATCTGTATATAAACAACCATGCTAAATTGTAAGGTAGTCAGTTGATCCTGGACATTAAAACTTTCACATATAATTGGTCGCATGATGGGGAGTAACTATGAATAATTTGTATTATGTCCACAAGTAAAATTACAATATTAAACATTAATTTAATTTGTTAATATTCCCACACCTGTATCACTTAATTAAGTTATCATTATATACAAAAAGGTAAATTTCCTTAATAGGCTGTAAAATAAACATTATCCCCAGACAAACTGTCCACCTTGTGGACAACCTGTCATCATGGTATTTTTTCCTTGCTACTATATATTACTTTTCTATATATTTTACACAGCATCCTTTCATAACTTTGTCTCTCTGAACCCTCTTTTAAGGTCTTCCCTGCAGTTTCTGTTTTACATGTCCAACTTTCACTAGAAAGAAATTTGCCAGGAAGAATTAATTCTGGAGTATTTTTCACAAATAAACAGAAATCACAAGTGAATGTTATTGATAAATTTGATTTTTTTTTTCTTTATTGATAGTTCAACCTCTGGATCTTGATCTGATTTTCATTTTATTGCTTTTAGATATTTGAGATTTGTGAATTTGCTGTAGCATTCTTTGTGATAACCATAGCATTTACTACCATATTCAGTTGGTACACTTTTGCAAATTTCATCATAATGTTGTTTTTGATCCTTTAAACTTTGTCTCACTTCAATTGTTTCTTAATTTTCCCCAAACTGAATCTGATAAATTATCTATTTTGAAAGACTGCATACTTCTAAAAACGTATGATGCATGATTTTATGTTGCCCTTTTTTCCTTGTTTTGCATTGCTTCTTAGATTTCATTTTCACTGAATTTTCCATGATTTAGCAATGACCATTGTATTATATAGATGTATTAAATTTGTTGCTCTTTTTGTAAGTTACACATTTTTTTAGTCCAATGTCCAATCAAATAATACTAAAACATAACAAAATTTGAGAACATGCACTTTATGAAGATATCAATGATACTGATGCTGCCTCAAATTCTACCATTAAAAGTGAAACCCATTGATATATTAAACTATTTAGTAAAATATTGATTAAAATAAAACATAACATAATTCCAATCTAGAATACAAATGCTTATATCAATAAAACTAATTTATCGTGGATTATTAACAAATGAAATATTCAAAGCTGCTCATTTCTTTCGTAAACACAAAAATGAACAAAATTCCTGAAATTGACCTACTAGTGTAACCTTGATGGAGAGGTCAAAGGTCAAATGTGATGTTTAATTTGAATTCCACATACACATGTTCCTATCTAAGGTCAATGCAAGTTGTTACTCTAAATTTGTTATTAATCGAGATAAATGCAATTTTATGAAATTTTGACCACAATGACCCCTGTTTGACCTTGAAGGAGAGGTCGAAGGTCAAATCTGATGTTTTATTTGGATTCCACATACACATGTTCCTATCTAAAGTTAATACAAGTTTTTACTCTAAATTTGTTATTAATCGAGATAAATGCAAATTTATGAAATTTTGACCCGATGACCCCTGTTTGACCCCGAAAAATATATTTCGCCATCAAATATTTTGGGCAAACGTCATTTTTCCTTAAGAGTGGTAGCTAAGGTACAAAAAAAATATGTTTGCGAAAACTCCTAGGGGGGGGGGGAGTGTTTCGATACGGAGCCCGCGGACTACATGGTTCTTCCAGCTTAGGTCAGACGTGATTGTAATTCCAAGGCATTTGGCCTCATTCACAGTCTCAAGAGTGTGACCATGTAGCACATATCTCGCATCAATCAGTTTCCTCTTCCTCGACACTCTCAGCACCTGACATTTTTGGGGATGGAACGACATCTTCCATGGTGCTTCCCAATTAGCTGGCATGTTCAGGTCTGCTTGTAATGTATGCTGATCGGCTTCAGTCCCAATGGTGAGGTAGACTAGGGTGTCATCTGCAAACAGTCTGACTTTGGAGTGCAGCTTTTCTGGTAGGTCGTTAATGTAGATTTTGTAGAAGAGAAAAACACAGGGGCCTATGACTGAGCCCTGTGGAACTCCAGAATTGACTGGTCCGTTATATGAGTGTTCATCGTCTAACACTACGCTTTGGTGCCGGCCTCTCAGGAATGCTCGGATCCAATTATTTGTCTTCCCTCTGATTCCATACTCTTTCAGCTTCTGCAACAGCTTGGCAAGGCTCACTTTATCAAAGGCCTTGCTGAAGTCCATGATAAGGACGTCGGTTTGTTGGCCAACAAGATTACATCTGTCACATATTCCAACATTATATGCTCATTTAATCGTGCATCTGTCTAATTATATACTGCACTACACTCACTATTACAGAATTGAATCAAAGTAATTACTAATCTACAAGTAGCCAGGCAGGGTTGACAAACTACAACTGTTAGACAGGCCATAGACTCTTTCCATACAGTCGTCTGATATAGATCAGTCTCGTGTGCGTACAGGACATCCCTATGCTGGGATGTTCATCTCATGTGTACATAATGGGCCTTTGCAACCATCCATCAATGACGGACTGGCTAGAAGATCTGGTTGTGAGACAGTGTGCTTCGCTTCTAGTTCACCTTCCCTTACTTCCAGACCAAAATCTTTAAAGGTGTCTTCATTTAGCAAAATGAAATCTCATCCTGTGTTCTTAATCAGGCTTGAAAACCATCCACCGATGACCTACTGGCTTGAACCCTGTGTTGCTCAACAGGGTTCTTCACTGCTAGCTCACCTTCCCGCTCTTCCATATATGGGAATTTTCTATTGTGTCTTCAATAGTGAAATCAGAATCACATCCTGTGTGCTTAATGGACGAACATCCATCGATGAACCACTGGCTAAAACCCTGGGCTGCTCAATAGGGTCTTTCACTGCTAGCTCACATTACCGTGCTTCCATACCAGAATCTTGAAATTGAATAGTGAAATAAGAATCTATTGGTTCAGAAAGTAATCTTAAGTCATTGGTGTTTCATGACCCACATCAGAACATTGGGGACCAGCATGGCATTGCCCAGTATCCTGCTTCTGGGGCCTCTGCTGCCTTTGTATATTGTCCAAGTTTGATGAAAGTGTCAAGCGTCAAGCGTGGGTATCCCAAACATATATACAATATTTCAGTAAGGGGACAGCTAGCTCTATTGCTTTACATGCCTTGAAATTTAGTTTTGGATTATTAGATAAATATTGCAATGAATTTTAAAATGCATCTATCTATATCTGTAAGTTAATTTGCAGGTACAGATACAGATAGATGCATTTTAGAATTCATCTGTTGTGACTGACACTGAATCAACGTTTGAGACCTGTTCGGATATAATGCTGCATTTGGTGGGACTGTCCAGGAACTGCATCATGTCGCAAGCAGTTGAAAGACATTCCCATCTATGACGATGAGAAAATAACAATCCATGATCGTTATGAAATTTGATTGGATAAGATTTGGTAGAGGGACGCCTTAAAACAAGAGGAGCTTCACTGCGGGCCTATCAAATTGACGTTGTCTTGCTTCCGGAAAGGGTTCACGTTTTTGTTTGTTTGAAGTTATGTGTAAAATGTGTACAAACCAAGCAAAGTCTGGGATTGTTAATTATTCGAAACAGAACTATAATATTCGCTGATCGAATGTACAAAATGGATACCTTCTCCAAACGGATGTTCACTATGATATGGGCATTGTTATGTTTGCTCTGTCCGTGTTTGGTTCCAGTTTCGTCGAACAGCTCAGATAAGGTGAAATTTTGCAGCAGCCAGTAGACAATGTTTACATTGATCAATCATAATATTTATTGGTTTAATTAATTAAAATTACGTGGTCTGTCACTTTTGACATTGTTTTGTGTGCATTACACGAGAGAATATGACAAAACCTTTGGAAGCGACCGTTTATGACTTGTATGATAGAACACAGAACATTTTATTAGGGTCTATAGAATGTATCAAGATCTATATACATTGGTATATGTGTACATAGCTTGGCTTCTGGGCGCAGGTCACTCGGGCTCTATTGCCCAGATCATTAGGGGCTGTTACTATGCGTTTAGGTAGATTATTTCCACGAAGTCACCACACACCGTGATGAAAGGAGAACATGTGATTAGTTTTTGCTGTCCTCTTATAATCTTGTAACGTTCGATCATATCACCTCGATGGTGCCTATACTTACGGGAGCGTTCTAACCTCTCGAGGTTCTTACTTGCTTGCGCTTCAAATTTAACATCGGTCTGATGGTACTATCGTTCGTCCATTTACCAGAGCATTTGGTTGTAAAGGCACTCCAGTGTTGATGCTACATTTCAATTATAACTGTCAAATCATTGAGCATTCATTTGGCCACACCTGGTAAAAATATTAGTTATTGAAGCAATTTTTAATGAAAACACAGCAGTCTATCAAGTGTTAAAATTGGTAAAAACGTTTTAACATGGTGTCCTGTTAACAGAAATATTGAATTTAAGCTCTATTGTAGGAAACAAATATGCAGGGTCGGGATTAGATAGAGAAGTGCTACTTGTCAGGAGGACGAGTAACCCTCAAATATCAACTCGTCTTGCAAAAATATACTCGTCCTCCTTGCACAAACTCTATACAGTGGAACCTGTCCATGTGGACACCTCCGTATAGTGGACACCTGCCTTATGTGGACACTTTTCACTTCTCCCGTTTCAGTTTTCCTATGTAGCATATATAAAGTGAACCTCTGTATAGTGGACACCTGTCTTGTGGGACTATTTCTCGGCTTCTAAATAGCTTATACCTCTGTTAAAATTCCTGTATTAGAACAAAAATTTAACTGGGGAAGACTTCTGTGCAGCAGGAGGCATTTTATGTTGCTTACCAGTTAAAAGTGGTTGTCCTCCAGCAAATACATGTTCTTACTTTCATGCCAAGTGCATGGTCATTAACTGTCAAAGTAATTAAAATGTGACATGAGCAAAATTTGACTTAATTAAAAAATTACAACTCCTGTCCCTTAGTAGCAATGCTTTCAGTGCTGAATGCAGACATTCTTCTTACCAACCCATCTGTATATAAACAACAATGCTAAATTGTAAGGTAGTCAGTTGATCCTGGACATTAAAACTTTCACATATAATTGGTCTATGATGGGGAAACTAAATAATTTGTATCATGTCCACAAGTAAAATTATATTAAACATTAATTTAATTTGTTAATATTCCCACACCTGTATCCCTTAAAAGTTATCATTATATATTAAAAAGGTTGCAAAAATATCCTGAACTGTCCAATTTGCACAACTAAACATTTCACTTCTCCGATGTCCACATAAGATAGGTTCCACTGTACCTGTATGCCAAATTGACCAGAATTGCTGCTCGTCAAAAGGACGAGTTACTAAAACTTCTTACTTGTCCTCCACAAGTTTTTACTAGTCAATACGAGTGGACGAGTCGCTAATCCGGACCCTGAATATGTAGTCACTAACCATCTAAGCCTGTATAATCAAACTCCATCTACCCTGACAATTTACAGATGATTCCATTGAGAAATTACCATTTTATAAGGCATTTTCCAAGTGCACTACTTCAGATTAACTTTGACCATTAAATGTCCACAAATCCATTAAAAATGATGGGATATTAATTTTAAAGCATGTTTTTATTTCTAAATCAAAATATATCATGCCTAAATGTCATGCCACCTGCAGTATCCTTATAAGTAGTATGACATTGCTGTGTTAACGTACAGTGGTAGGACATAAACAATTAGAAAAACAAGTGCACAAGATTAAGGTAAATGGACATTTTTGTGAATGGTTGATGGATGATATATAGGAGATTGGTTCTAAGACATAACAGCTTCCTGAGCAGTCGCTAATATACCGTATACGACCATCCAAGTGCCCACCCTCGTGTAACAGCCCTCCCCCCTCTTTTTCTTTGATTTCTTTCAGAATTATGTAGTAAATGCAATCTCATGTAACGGCCTACCCCCTTGTTTGAGAAAATTTCAATTTAACGGCCCTGGGCGCTTAGATGGTCGTATACGGTATATGGATAAGGCAATCCTTTTAGAAGTGACCGCTTATGATTTAAACATTTAATAATACAATGTATTTAGTGGTATGACATTGTCAGTTTTCACGGCTTGATAACTCACACTGTCTTTACAAGTCCTTGTTTATACCAACCTGAGGGCCAAGTTATAGCTTATATGTGAAAAAATTAATTTCAGTTCCTATCCCGGAGTTTGAATTTGAATTGAATTCCACAATTCCATTGGAATTAACACCCCCCATCCCCCACCCATGTTTGACTGAAATTATAATCATATTGTAGGGAAACCCATTACTGGCTTTGGACTCCCTGATATTTGTGTCCACACTTGATGGGACATTGAATGCTGTTAGCCGGATGACTGGGGAGGTTTTATGGAGAATGAAGGAGGATCCCGTTCTTAAAGTGCCTATAGACATTACAGGAGGGTAAGTCTGACCATGAAACTCAGAAAATTCTGTTTCACAATATATATATAAGTGACATCTATAGAGAAGTTCGAGAAAGATGTCGACATAAATAGGTATTTTGAATATTAAAAGGAAAATTTGTATAATCTCTCACCCCTTTTTTATGTCAAGCATAGTCCTATCACTATATTGACACACATAAGGATGAGCTTAAAAGCGATTGTGTGCTTTAATTTGAATTGTGAAACACATGTTTGGGGATAATTGTGGAAGAAAATGCAGCTGTAAATTCATCTCAACATCAGCTAAGTTATAATGATTAAATTTCAGACCTGCATTTTTACCTGATCCAAAAGATGGCAGCCTCTATGTTTATGGAGACGTTCTGAAGAAAATGCCATACACCATTCCAGAATTAGTATCTGCATCACCCTGTAGAAGTACAGATGGCATGTTATATACAGGTACAGACTTAAAAAAGTTGTCAATGTTTGTCATTTGACGGATTGAGTGTTTTGAATTAGATGCTGGATATGCAGGGTTGGGCAAAAACATTTTTTTTAGAAAACCCAAACCAGGATTTTTTTAGGAGGGTTTCTGAATGACCAACCCTGCTGTTTTGAGCAGAGGATGAGTTTCGGGAAAAGTCATGTCTAAATTGGTTTGCATTTCACAATGTCCGGCGTAACCAATATTTTTGAGTTTGTGCCTTGGTGCAGTTCATGTGAAAATGTGTTCCGCTCAAAATCAACCATAATGAAGCACTGAATACAGCGATGTGCCCATGACAGGAAAAAAGCTTTTTAACAACCTAATGTTAATCATTTTTATGAGAGACTTATAATGGCCTTCAGGTTCTGAATGAAATCGTTGTAAACAAAGACTTCAGAAAATAACATTTGCAACAAATTTGACTTTGCAGGTTACAAGAAGGACATTTGGTATGCAGTTGACCCCATCTCGGGAACCAAGCTGCAAGAAATGAGTCTCGGTGGCGCCCAAAGACAGACCTGCCCGTCTAACAGTGGCCAAACACTCTTCCTCGGAAGGACTGGTAAGATGTTAATGGATTTTGAATGAACTGAATGTTATATTTAATCATATACAAAATTCTCAATCTTATGATTTGTCATGAATGGGAAATTTGAAACCTTATCTATGAATAGCAAATCAGCTGCTTGAAATTGACTCTTTTCTTAAGTCTGGTGCAGGACCAACACGTTTTACCATTGTTAGAATTGTGTTTTGACCACCTTGAGGACACGGTCAGTTTACAGTGGCAATATATTGAAAGGCCCTTTTGATAGCTGAGTACCAAAGTGCACCTGGCGATTTTAACAAGGCTTTTCACTGCTCATGTGAAGTGACATTTGTTGTACCTGTTATTACATGTACACTGTTTGCCAAAAAGTCTTTTGTGTAGAGTTTCCATTTTACTGCATGTGAGGTACTTTATTTTTGTATGCAGTAAAATCCCCTCTGTAGAAGTGAAATTTAACTGTTGAAACATTGTTAGAGACTTCATTTATTATTTTTTGTCTGTATTATTTTATTAATTTAATGATATGTGATATGGACTTTATGTTGGGATTAAAGAATAGTAATTTAAGAAATTAAATGTAATGAAGTCGAAATATGACACCTTCTTTTAAAAATGTACTTTTTGGGAAGATGCCTTGGAACTTTAAAACTCAATTAATCAAGCTTTTGAAAGGATATTTGCCCGAGACATTTTTACTGTACAGTTTTAAGCCAGCAAGCAATATCAGTATAAATGTAATTTTAAACTCAAACATGAATATCATATTTCATCATGGCAAAAATATTATAACTATCGGTGCTACCAATAGATAGTGATCATTTTTTACTTGATGGCTCAGTATATGCCCTTTACCTATGTCCATTCCATCTGTATTGAAAATAAGCAGATGTAAATGACATGAAACTTTGACTGATGATATTTATGAGATCATACATGCGCTGGTATATGGCTTCCCAATAGAAATTGATTAACCATTAATTCTATATCAAATTCAATGGAATAACGTTGAGAAGTTTTAATATGGTTGATCAAGTTAGCTGTAGTCCACAATAGAATAGAAGCCATCTTATCACTTAAGCTTCTGTTAGAAGCTCATTCATTAAAAATTCATTCGTTGATAATAATGATAAATAGTAAATGCTTCCTACTACAACCAGTAGTAACATGTAGCTTTTCTATCTACGCTAGTATTGTCCAATTTTGTCACTGCATTTGCCATTGGAGTGTAGTTTTTGATCTAGTACAAATAGAATTTGTTTTACTCATAATTGTTTCCAATGTAATTCTTAATTAACCTTTACTGACACTCAAACCATTTAGAATTCATGGCTATCAATATTATTGAGTGCACATAGTAAATAGGTTTTCTCGTGTTTCATGGCTTTTCTATAATGATTGCTGATAAATGCAAATATTCAGTAATCGTAGTGTAAATTATGAAAAGAACTGTAATGAATGTGTAGGATTCGTATATAAAGAATGAGCTAAATTATTAAGTTGCATAACTGAACTTCAGTACATTTGTTCTGTTTATCAATAGCAAGTGTGCAGCTGGCATGAGAAAGCACGTGTTCTGCCATGTGCAAACTTTGTTCACTGTCTGATCGGAGCTTTTGCCATTTATATAGAAATTTTATGTTTTAATTTTAAGATGAATATTCATTGATTGATTGAGTGTTTGATTTTGATTGATTGATTTGTTTATAACGTGACATAGTATTATGATAATGAATATAAAAAAAAGCGACACATATATATTCAGTGAGCATTTTTGACTCAGACTATGTATTTTTATTATGTTATGAAATATCCATACTAAATGTTTGAATCTTAAATTTTCAATGAAATTGAAAATATGGAAAATACAGATGTTTCTTTATTTTGAAGATTTTGAAACCCCTCAATAACTCTTAATGTTGTATTTTTTTCTAGTAGCAAAATCTCATAGCAATTGTTGTCAGGACGAGTAATCAATGATCTTAGTGTTTGATCTGTCATTGACTGGATGATTGTGTAACAAGTCTATGCAAGAGCAGATGACAATATTTATATGTTGTCTGGTATCTACTTCCAGTCATGTTCTAATTTCAACTTCTAAAGATACCTACTTTGGGCATTTTTCAACAAATTGTATATGTACTATATCATATAAAGTTGGGGACAATGCCAATGGAGTAATATAAGATAGACTCTAACTTAAAAGCATATAACTAAATGATATTTTTGCTTACACAATTGCAAATAATTACTTACTTAAGTGCAAACTTATATTATTTCATGCATGTATTAATCATATGTTTGTATTTACTTTGCACTCTTAATTCAGTATTATCGCCGCTGAGGCACACCATTGCTTTTTTTCTCACTTATTCAACTTGGAATATCTTAGTGATACTTTTGTTTCTAGTCTTCATAGTTATTTACCATAGAAACTGTCAGGTCAAATTATAATGACGGTTGCAGACAACAATATACTTTTATGCATATATACATTTAAAATGTTAATGAGTATATTAATTTTTTTATGATAACTAGATTTATTCATACTTCTGTAAGGGTTATATTATGCAAAGTAGATATAATTCATGGGAAGTCAGCTCACTATTGCATTTCAAATGCCCAAAGGCAGACAAGACAAGACATTTTGAACAACGATATAGTTTGGACATGTATAAAGTTGTAAGGCATATTCAAAGTTTTGCTTCAAATATGAACTTTTATCATTTTTGCCACATTCGTCAAGTAACTTTTGACTTTGGCTGACATCCATTTCTGTATTTAGCCAAACTTTATCTTATTATAATTGTTATGCTGTAATCACGGACAGTTTTTTTTATAGTTTTAAGTTTCTAAATGAAACAACTTGACAAGGTCATGATGGCAGGTGTTCATGATATTTACTCATCACCGATGCATCAATACGGCTTGATAAACATATGTAATTTATCCGGCTGTGATAAGACTATTGAGATTGACAGATGAGGTTCTCTGGACAACAATATTTCGATGATTGTCTGATGTTTGATACTTTACTCATGTCGGGTGACATGTTTGAGGTCAATTTGTTTGTATGACAAGACATTGTTAATTTGATGTACTTTATGACTTTGCTCATGAAAACTTAAGATAATTATGATTAAGACCTGGCTTACACTGAGGTATTTAGTAGAAATAGTATATATAAGTTTATATTTGTGTAGTTTGATACAGCCCAATTGTCACAGGTCACCGCTATGAGTATATTATTGAATGTTGTTTGTGCACAAACACATTTGGTAATTTAAATCAATATTACACGGCAATTATTTGCTCATTGGCGTAGAAAATCTATCTGACTCATTGAATTTGAAGATCATGCAAAATTTATGTTTCATGTAGGATTGAGTAATTGTTTGCCCCTGGTCTGTTTCCATCTGAGTGGCCACGTACACCCAATGCCTTCAAAATTGGAAGAAAAACCGTAGTTAAAGGCAGAATATAAATGTCAACAACACATTAGTGTAAAGGTCAAAAAAATAAACATCAAGGCAATTGTGTTAGGAATTTTTGCCAACAAAGCATTAATGAACGCAAGAGGATTTGATTGTCTATATGTTTAAGACTAATATTAGTTCAACATTCTTTCTTTCAGAATATACTGTTGTTATGTTTGACCCCAAAACACGAGAAAGAAGGTAATATACTCGGCATAATTTATTTTCCTTCTTTTTGTTGTTTATCAGTCTTTATTTTATTTTAATATTTCTTCATTTTGTGCGTCATTGATTACTTCTGATATTTTTCTCATGACTTGATTTTCAAATTTCATGTTCCAAAAACATTGATAGCAAATTTTAGAATATCCCTATTTTTCTGTCTTCAGGTGGAACGCAACATTCATGGACTATTCGTCTCATGTGGCACCCGACATGAATGACTATGGTGAGTTGAGATGCTTGACTTTACAGTGGAAGATTTCTAAAAAGATTTTAAACTTATAAACCAGACACCTATTATGTAATTTCAACATACAAAATAGATCTGTTACAACACAAACATGAAGCATTGAACAACTAAAAGGTCTTTGTTTCCCATCTGACAAATTTTTAAATTGGTTTGTGACATCTACAGTTCTTTTTTAATTAAGAAACTTCTGAAGTTTAATTTTAAAAGGATTTTTGATCCTATTCAGAGCTTTCTTTAGAGCAAAAGTTATACATGAGTTTCTTTATAAGATTATGCTTGAAACCATCTACTTCATTAATCAATAAATGATGAAACAATTTTCAGAATTGCGTCACTTCGCCTCAAGTTCAGATGGGCAGGTGGTCACCTTAGATACTGAAACAGGTAAACAAACACATTGATCCACCAGAACTGCTAATAATGTAATATATTGTGAAGTATTGTTATTACTTCAGTTATCTTTAAATTTGAAATATCAGAGTTTGAGATGAACATAATTCTTGATTTTTTTTTAGATGTATGACAAGAAATATAAGATATAGTAATAAATAACGATCAAACGTATTTTGTATTTTCAATGGGTCAAAATTTATTAGGTGGAAAAGTTTTGCTACTACTAGTCAGTTATAATGAGTAAAGATTAAGAACAACAATCAAATTATTTTTGTAAAATAAGTGTTACATTTCTTCTACTCAATGAGAGAAAATAGGTGCAGCCATTTCTCGCCCACTAACATTGTTTCACTTGTGCTGCCTTTGTGTACCACAGTATACATATAGTTTACAAAATATAATAAGATAATCTAGCATTGGCAATGATCCACCCCAATGTAATGGCCCTCTCAAAATAAAATTATGTAGAAATCAGCACTACTGAAATTTTAATGTAAATACACATGCATGTAAAACCCTACCCCCTAAATTGTTACTTTTTCAATCAATTAGAAGCGCACAGGCCTCTGGACAGTTGTATACAATACATTTCATTTTTCATATTTGATTTTTCAACCAGGAGAGACTCTGATGATAACTACTTAAGGATGTTTTTATGTGCATCACTGTCTTTAATATGCAGAGATGCACAGCTCATATAAACTTTCATATGCCTTATATTATATTTCTGCACCAGGGGAGACGCTGTGGGACACCAACTACGGCTCGCCGGTGGTGGCCATGTATGGGCTGCGTAACAACGACCACGGGCTCCACAAGATCCCCTACCTGACCATGGCGCCTGAGACCATGGTGCATATCTCTGCTCCCGCGGCCGCACAGATGGCCATGGGCGACTGGAGGCACCGCTTCCTCGAGCAGGGCCACAAGCAGAGCTTCTAGTGAGTGTAAAAACTAGTCTGCATCTCATTCTTTTGCTTTGAAACCAATGAGTTTAGTGTTTGAATCCAGTATGAATGCAAGCAGTGCTAGAATTATGAACATGTCTGATGTTAGGGATTTGATTGGCAATGTATAGGCGACTGAAGGCATGTAAAAGCACCTGCTGCAAAAGAGTGAGTCGGGATCATACACTTGAATTATCTAATAATCCAATTTAACAGTTTTTAATGAGGAGCGCCTGTTTGAAGTGTCCTTCATTAAAGATTTATGGTCACTTCTGTTAGACGCTGGCCAGCAAACAGTGTCAGTCAGGCTTTTGTTAAGACGGGGGCTATGTAGGTCAATTATACAAAGGGTTTAGGATACGATTGATTGATTGATTGACTGATTGATTAATATGTGTTGTGTTTGTATGTTGTAGCCGTACGCTGTATGTGGGTGAGATGGGCACCACCATGTACGCTCTGCCCTCATTGGTGGACGAAAACACTGTCTTCATCTCAGTAAGTTCCAATATCTCTTTAAAGTTGATGACCAGTGACCAAACAAGTATGCTTGCATGCAAACATCATGATATGTTTTGTCCATTCTAAAAGTTCCTTTCATTTAACATCAAATTAGAATATCTAGAGCAATTTCAATACCACATCATAAAAGGCCAGCTAGAATTCCATCAAAACACGTAAAGGCACAAAATGTAAACTGTAGGATTTGATCACAAGATTGGAGTGTCAACATGCTCAATTTCACAATTGACACGACAATCGAGTGGTCAAATAGGATTCTATCATGAAGAAAATACAATAACAAATTCCAGTAATGTCTAAATTTAAGATACCGTTACACGAAAACTTTGATATAAAGCATGCGACGTCACATGCAGTACATCATGGTAGCGTGCAGTCAATCGTATACTTTAGCATTCCTCTCAACCAATCAGAATGGGTTATTGGCTGTGATTTATGCACGGAGTGATAGAATGAATGCTTTTCAAACGTAACTTTAAGTTGCACGTAAGGACCCACCTATCTCCCCAATGTTGAATAGGATGTCTGCCATGGGAAATCCACGGTACATCTGGCGAAAATCAATTGATAATGCAGCCTCACATGAAATTTGTGTTTTAGCTAACAAGACATGGTATTTTTATAGGTGTAATAGATATTAAACATGAAAAATATGAGTTATTTTCCTTGCTCTTTAAATGGAAAAGGCATCGTTTATTGATCCTGGATTTTTACAGAGCATGTATATTTTTGACTGAGCATTATCTTTAACAGTGACCATCTCAGAAATACATTATTACTCGAAAATTTGTTTTGAAAACAATCAGGTCTTTGGAAGACGTTTTTATTCACTACATGTCTTTTAGAAAATAATATATATTTTTTTTGTTACAAGTTTTCAAACACCAACCATTTTTACACAGCTGTTTGTCAATTCACCCATCTTGATTCTCAAAATCATTATGATCTTAAATCTTTAATGCGAAGGAATACAGTACATGTATATTCACAGCCGCGATCCTTTGGCCCTTCGCTTTTAGAACGGTCCTTACCCTGAATGCGCTCAGTCATTTCTCATTTTCTGATATACATGTTACAGTTCTTAATAGCATTTGGACCCTAAAAGTTGTAATGTAATTAAACTTTATTATTCATAGACTGTATTATTATGATTTAGTTGGTCATGGATACTCCTTGATACTCCTTTTCAGGTGGTTTATTATAGTTCATGAAATTAGGTTCTGCACTTTTATTAAAAATCAATATTTTAACATGGCAATTTGCCAGTGTTTGAAGTTCTATTTTAAAATTTTAAAAACTTTTATGTCCTGTTCACTTTTAAAGATATCATGTAATATGTTTTATTTGCTTTAAGATATATATGTTTATTTATCACATTGTTAAGTATCAAGAACGTCAATTTATGAATGTGATACTTTAAAAATAGATTATTATATTATTATTATTATTATTATTATTATTACAGCCGCGCAACTTCGGCCCCCTGCTGCTGGAAGGGCCGGACGGTCCCTACACAGACACAGCTAATGACAGTGACATGGAGGACTCTGCGGCTGGACCCGCCGATACGGCCAGCAATGCCAGTGTGAAGGGGCCCAGGTTCCTCCTCATAGGTAATCACGCAACGGTTCAAACTTCCCTTGTCATGTGTATTAGGATATTTGCTCATTAGTATTGAAAATTTTCAATTTCAATTTAGCTCCAAAGTGACAGAATTGTGCAGTTTCAACTACTTTATAATGCTAAAGTGTGACTGAGAAATGTTCTCATCGGATGTCCAGCATTTGTCGCTATTTTTTCTCATTTGCATCATAATTTTCATGTTTGACATGTTGAAAAAGTTGGTAATTGTATCATAAGGTAGACGTTCAATGAGTAAATCTGCCTTGATTTGATGACAGAGAAGATGAGATGTGAGAATTCTGGTTTACGCTGTTTTTTGACACGCACCGTCCCTACAGGTGATCTGAAAATAATGTGTTTCAGTTCTTGTTTGTTGAAGTTTTTTGTTTAAATTAAAAACAACAAGTACTCATTGCTTGAAATATATCTCTTTGTAAATTCGGTAGGAATGGTGTGAAAATTTAGATTTTTGTTCCATAAGAAATTTCTAAATGAAATCTTCAACCATTTTAACAATTGAAACTGGTACAACCATATTGACCTAAGTTGGACCCACTTAAGCTAAACGTACATAGTAAATACGTCATGTTAAGGTAATCGTACATAGGAAATATGTCATACATTGATTAGTGTCGTTTTGTGTATAAATTTCTGTAGCCAGAGTTATGCAAATCCAACGTGGAAAATTGAAATATAAACTGGATAAAACCAGTGAACTGGATGCAACTGTAAAACTTTAAAACTTTCTCCTAAATATCTAGGTTACCACGAGTTGCCTGAATTGTCCAAGTCGCGCCTCGATCGGACGGCACAGATCGGCTACGAGAAACGAGGAATTGACAAAGTAGAGGCGGCGGAGAAATCTGGTGGGAAGCAGACGGAACTAGTGGTGGGGAAAAATGACACGACCCCCGCCGCCACACAGACAGACAGACCGCCTCAGCCGAAGGTGTGGGAGTGTTGCCTTGTATCTGCTAACAAATTTTACTTGAAAAAGAAAACCCATTATGTAGATTTGAAGCACTAGGGCTAGAAGTTAACTTTATAGAGCACTAGTAAAGGTTGCCAATTATAAAAGTTTTAACTAGCAAATTTCTTGATTCTTCTGTCACTTCTTCAATTAATGCAAGCTTTAATAATAATTGCAACTGGCATATCTTTTGCCACCAACAACATTCTACATTTGCGATTGCCAACATACTTCATAGCCTAGACATGTGTGAAATGAACACTGCGTTGTTTCAGGGTTGGCTGACGGAGACGACAGTGATAACGATGGTGTTTGCCACCGTCATCATGATCCTCATCTATTATCTGCCAAGGGTGCGAAACTTATTTTTAAAAAAGATTTCTTTGTCTAGAACATTTTTTGAAAGATGATTGACTACATTTAGTTGAAAAATACGAAGTTAGATTTTTTTTTTAACTACGCTGGCTGAAGATGTTGCAATGTAAACAGAGATTATAAACCATTCTTATTGCACTGATTTTGATTTAACATGATTATTTTTCTAAAATCTATGATCCAATCATGCAAGTTTGGTTGGGTACATTATCTTTCTCGAGGAACTGAGATTGGTTTCATTTTTGTTAATTCCTTTAGTTTTATGTTAATTATTTTTATTTTGTATATATTATCAAACCAATTATTTCTTTTTAGATTTACAAATAAATTATTTTTCCTAAGATTTAATAAGAAATAAAATAAAATACAAGTAACAAAATGCATCCATAAACTTTGTGTCTAGTGAGAGGTGTATCAACTAGATTGTTTTTTCATCGTCTTCTATTTAAATTTAAAAATTTTACAGAGACAAGACGAATCCATCAAAGTGATGCTCCAGCAGCATTTTGAAGAGGTCCAGAAACAGCAACAACAGCAGCAGCCTCCACAGCAACAGCAGCAGCAACAGCAGCAGCAGCAACAAGACAACCATTCAGCGCAGACGTCATTTCTGTCGTCATCGTCGCCAAATACTATCTCACCAGGTAATGAGTACTAATGATATAATTCAGTATAAGGCTGCTATTTTGAATCTGTATGGATAATAGAAAAATACTCAAGATCAATGTTCAAGATAACCAATTGATATCTGTTCATAATGTAGTAGAAGGGAAATGTGACTGGCCTTGAGATAGTAGAAATTTTTAGGTAAGCAACATCAAAATAATGATATTTCTCAAGTTGTAGATGTCCATTAATCACAATACAAAGTTTATTCTGACAAATCATGTTATGACTAGTACAGGATGCTCTGAAAATTAATATATCATTATATTTTTGGTCGATGAGGTTCTGCATATTGTTACATCCATCAAATATTAAATTTCTTGGATGTATTCTTTTAAATTGTTCATGAAAATTGCCACTATTTCTACACTTGTGTTCACCAGTTTAAATACCATCTTGTACTGCAGGCATCCCCGCATGTCACTCTATGACCAATTCCAATTAATAAGATACAGTGTAAATATTCATAGACCATATCCATAATCCTGCGATTATTATAATAAGACCAATTTCCCAAGGTGCCAAACCTTAAAAAAGACACTTGACGTCAACTATTGAGATCACATATGACACACTACCCTTATTAAACTGTACCAACACCCCTTTCAGACATCCCCGAGGGTCACTTTGTGGTTGGCAAGATCCTGTACGACCCGCGCGACCTTCTGGGTCACGGCTGCGAGGGCACGTTCGTGTACCGCGGCCGCTTCGATGGCCGCGCGGTGGCAGTCAAGCGGCTGCTGCCCGAATGCTTCAGTTTCGCGGACCGCGAGGTGGAGCTACTGAGGGAAAGCGACCTCCACCCCAACGTCATACGCTACTACTGCATGGTGCGTATCTAGCAATCCGTCATATCCTGTGTGTCCACAGCTTTTTAGGGAACCAAAAGAAGGCCATTTTATCAAAGACTTATTTAAGGCTTTCATGAAAGCAAAGTAAGACTTTTAATCAAAATTAAACGATGCTCCTGAAGTGCATGTATGTTGCCTCATAAGCGTTTTCATTTATGGATATAGAAAAGAAAATATAAAAAGAAAATTATTTAGACGATGTTTTATACAAAGACGTCCAAATAGTTTGACGTTTGATCATTATTTTGTTTGAAAGTGTCCAGAATTTTTACGATAATAATTCAGTGAGATATATACATTTTAAAAGCAAAATCGTCTTAACTTCGAAAAGCTTACAAAAACATCAGAATCGTGACGTAGAACTTGTGACGTCAGTTTTGCAACTCCGTGTACATTCCCGTAGAAATATGACTAAAAATATGTTGCCTTTGTAGGAAAACTATATGGGTTATGAATGCGTACCTTATCTCCAAAAAATCTTTACTCTATTCCCATCGTACTTGCATGTAAAAATTTAAATAAAAGTATAAATATTCGTAAAAATGCTTATTTATGTTGTAAATAAAACACCACTTGCTCCTGCTTCGTGTTTGTTTACATACGCCAGCAGGTGACAAGAAATCAAACATCGATTATCAGATAATGCATTCCATATGAGAATTATCTTTCAGTGAATAACTACATAATCAGTATATAATTCATCAGACACGTGGATTCCTAATGGGTATGTTACTGTGATGATGAGAATCCATTCGTTCAACAAATATTTATGAACTGATAGATCGCCTATTGTTTTCATTCACTGAGCGCATGCGCAGATGTTTGTAGGTCGAAGCATGTGCTGTAAAAGATAGACAGAATGACGGACGACTTTCGGGGATAAAACAAATGATATTGTCCTGTCAAACTGTCACCTATATTTTATGGATTGGAAGCATATTTTAACGAGCATTTCAGTGGTGTGCTTAGTTCTTTTCCTGCTTCGATATTAATCAAGTTATTAGCACCAAAACAGTACAAATATGGCGACTCTGCAGGCCGGTTTTTACCCATCGCCACGCGCATGCGCATGACACCTTGGTGCACATTTTGTTCGAGTAGTCAGTTTTCTGGTATATAACTTCTTCAATATTAAAGCTAGAAAAAAATAAACCACGGCACTGTAGTCGTCACTTAAATGCGTTTCAGATATTTGTAAAGGATCTGAGAATACACCGGACGTCATTATACAAAACGTCATCGAACTTCACTGGTTTCAAGCGGCTGTAGTAATCAGTGTTATGCGTATGTGTGAATAATACATGTGTGTATTATCATAATTTATTTGTTACGTCCCAATTTTTTCCAGGCCGTTTGTGTTGACATTGCAAATAACTAAGAAATTATCAGATTAATTTCAAATATTTATGATCATCTGTGAACTGGCAGTCAGTATAATATATCGCTTTAGGATACCTAATATATACAGTTTATGTATGTGCAAACGACTTTGTATGTTTAAACCCCGTTACTTGATCTTTAAGTTTTGGGTAAATCCTCTGACATACAAAAACACGGGATGGAACGAAAAAGGACACTGGGGGGACGCTATGTTTTCGTTTCCTGAAGCACAGATCAGATTGGTGATTTTTTGGCTCGGATGTAGGCGTCATGCATCATGGTCATTCGGGTCAATGGTTCTCATATTTCACACATCATGATCTCTACGAGCAGGTCAGTCCATCTAACTGCGTTTTACCACCCAAACACTTACATTTGACTCTCCAGCTTCAGGACAGTCCGTCTAAATTTGGTGAAGCAGAACACTCATTTACAATACAGTACATTATCTCCCACAGGACAGTCGGTCTAACTGTGCTCCATTTCTCTGCAGGAGCAAGACAGTCAGTTCCGGTACATCGCGCTGGAGCTGTGTGTGGCCACGGTGCAGGACTACGTGGAGGGGAAGGAGTTTGAGCGGGGCCAGCTGACGGACACCAGCCTCCTGCAGCAGGCCATGAGCGGCCTGGCCCACCTCCACAGCCTTGACATAGGTGGGTGCTCATGTCACTCATCTATCAGTCTCCTGCCTTGTGATTGTACATGTAGATGTAATACAAACTTCAATCATCTATGCCTACTACATAAGGAGCACATGACCACATTGTTATTGGTTATTGGACTAAAGTATGACGTTACTAAAGAAAATAGTATGGTTAAGAATTGTAATAATTAATGAATTGTCTTGGATCCTCGCATCAAAACAGGGTCAGGATTAGATGGAAAAGTGCTACTCATCAGCAGGAAAAGTAGTACTAAAAATGTACAAGTCCTCTGAAAAATGTATCCTCCTCCTTGCACAAACGTTATACCTGTATGCAAAATGTATCAGAGTTTGCTCCTTGTCAGAACGAGGTGCTAAAACGTTACTCGTCTTTCACAATGTTTTACTTGACATTGCAAGCAGACAAGTCGTTAATCCTGACCCTGATCAAAACCTTTTGTCATCTTAAAAAAGAGGACCTATGTTCAACAAATACAGAGCTTTGTTTTGTTGTCTTGAATTTGTCCTTTCAGGTAAATGGAAATTACACTGATAAAAAAATGCTGTTCATCCGTATAGGTGGGCATGTTTAGATCTCAGGCATGTGATGCTCTAGGTATAAATGGGGCACTTTCTATATGACGGAGAGCCAACGGTAATGGTCAGGTATCGGTGAGTTACTCATGCTAGATTTAGATGAGTCATACCAACTCTGTCCTGAGATGAGATTTTGAGAAATGGACAACTCAACAGAGACTTGTTGCTCAGGGATTTTACAGACAGTGCAAAAATAATTGATTCAGAATCGGCATAAAACTACTCACATTTATACTTGAAAACCCAGACCATGTTCATCTAACACGCATCCAACCTGAACTACAAGTATATGTCGAAGTGTTTGTAAGGTCTAAAGTGGTGACGCAATCCCACATTTTTGTATTTACAATGTGAGACACTTTCGCATTACTCATAACCCTGCTTACAGTACACCGAGACATAAATAGTGCTGAATTTCGTTCGATATATTCTTGACTGAGAAACGAACATCAAAGACCCTTCCATTGACACATTTGCGTTACACTCCCGTGTTTGCAGTGCACCGTGACATCAAGCCGCACAACGTGCTCATCTCGCAGCCCGATTACCGCGGCAACGTGCGCGCCATGATCTCAGACTTTGGTCTGTGCAAGAAGCTGGACGCAGGGCGCGTGTCGTTCTCGCGCCGGTCCGGGGCGGCAGGCACCGCCGGCTGGATCGCACCCGAGATGCTCGAACCCAGTGCCAGAACGGTGAGTCTCTAACATCCACTATGGTTTGATGGAGGTTCATTTATCCTGGATTTAATAGAAATACATACATAATTATTTATTTTAAACAGGATAATAGTCCAATTAATTACATTGAGCTTTCAACAGGAACTCCTGTCTTGATCACAACGACGTCATGTATGTCTAACATCCACTATGTCCCAGCCATCTCAACCACAGTGTGGATCCATAGGCAATGGGAGATTTTGTGATAGATTTTATTGGTTAACATTGCCTTGAAACACAAACTTCAAACTCTATGAGCTAACTTACACTTGAAATTTTGGTGCAAATGTCTCAAGTAATATCGTGGGACCAAGTGTGGTCTAGATTGTTGTAGAAGGTTGGTGGGTAGTTTTGACTTCTATGGGCATCTGGCAACATCACTAGGGATGCCACATTTGCAGAAGAGCTGCTCAATTTTTCCGAGAGGGCAAAATGTAGGTCAAAGTTCAAAATTTCAAAGACATTGAATTAACCTTCAGTT
The DNA here is from genome assembly GCA_019095985.1 of Streblospio benedicti. Lineage (NCBI taxonomy): Eukaryota > Metazoa > Annelida > Polychaeta > Spionida > Spionidae > Streblospio > Streblospio benedicti. Next base: position 27,292,570 of record CM032669.1, on the reverse strand, counting down.
GCAAGGTATAGGAGGTTATGTAATGGCTGATTATCATGAAATTCAATTGAAACAACCTATATAGTTTAGTTTAGTTTATTTATTATAGTGACAATGTCCAAACATATTATACACAAGTAAAAACATAAAACTTAAGATGATATTGGAGCCAGCCATTATTTGGCCTATAGAGTGACTATTTATCTTGAACTAAGTTAAGTTTTATTAAACAAATTCACGCTTTGTATTTGGTGCAGTGATGAAGTTCAAATCTTGCTTTTTGGGAAAATTGTACTTTGTTGAAGACCTCACTATCATCAAATAATCTGATAGATTGAAAACTCTCATGGAAAGCAGAAAAGAAAGGCTGGCGTATGGATGACCAGCAATTATGACCCTCATGCTAGCATTACTAATATGTTAAATGACCTTTGAGAACATAAGGAAGAATGCCTGGCTGACTGGTGTTTTAGGTGTTGCAGGGTCATGTTTGGCATCCGCCCAGAAAATATCAATATCACCTTCCGTGGCACATAACTTGGAATACAAAGATTATGAATTCCCGATTCACAGGTGTCATGAAATGGCATGTGTTAAATGACTTTTGTTCTTAAATTTCTTACTTGTGTAATAATCATGTGGTGGAAACCTCTGAATATTGATCAGTGGTTGAGTTGAAATACGGAATGACATTATAGAAAATAGCAGCGCATTCCTCCCGTTGCAGACATACGCGGTGGACATCTTCTCCGCGGGCTGCGTGTTTTACTATGTGCTGTCGCGCGGGAAGCACCCTTTCGGTGAGGCCCTCGGTCGGCAGGCCAATATACAGAACGGGGTGCCATTCAGACTTGACAGGCTCAGCGCAGATGGTGAGGAAGTGTTTTTTAAATTTGGTATTAAACATTATTCACATACATGAGGGTCTAGATGTGGTGTGAAAGGGTTTCCTGTTCCTACTTAAAACTCATTTCCCACTTGAATTTTAACTCATTTCCCACTTCACACTTAATAGTCTGATTTCCCTCTTAACACTTAATTTTCACAAATTTTCCACGTTGCACTTGATTTTTAAGCCTTTTCCCACTGTATACTTATAAAAGATTAAAATACAATCACTGTAAAGTATCATTCAATAATGAATTATATGCGACCATTTTGCTAGATGATCCAATGTTCTTTAAGAAATTGAATATGACCATCTCCAATGTAAAATCTATAGGCATGAACATTTTGATTGTGAAATGTGAAATGAAAGTTTAAGTTAACAAGTTACCTCTAACTTTGACCCCACAAAACATGATGGCACCCGATATAAAGGGCGCTCTGGGTGAGAATCATTCAGATGGTTTATTGCACTGATCAGTGGTCTCCATGGGTACAGTTCACACCTGATATGTGGTCAAATATTAAGTGGAGGTTGTGCGTCAGACTGTACTAGCTTATAACATTAATGTTACCGATTGCATTAGGTCAAGGATGCATTTCTATGTCCATAGATAGTATGTATTACAATACCGTCTGTCATCGCCTATAGATCAAATATTTAGTGCCTAAATATCCACTTCAAAGAGGGGAAGTCGACTTATAGGCGACAGATCACATTTTGACAGCCACACATGCAGTGTTTGAAAATGATGACTGATAAATACTAACCCGAGGGCAACCCTATGGGCGTTAGATCACTATCACAACATTTCCTGGTACTTTGGAAAATATTACTATCAATTATAATAAGTGTATTCATCTGCGCAATGAATATTTATATAAATTCTTGAAATTTATTGCAAATTAGATTTACCATCCACTGTTTTTAATGGCAAACATAAAATCTAGATTCCCATATTTTGAAGAACGTTGTGACTCGGTTGCATTGTGATTTATTGCTTGTGCCAGTCAGATATCATAGAATAGTTCAGTTGTTATCGGGGTGATTTCTTTGATTAATATTATAGCTAGAAATACGTTCTTGGTGTCATTTAGATGCTTACTTTATGCCCATTCCATGTGTAACAACAGATCGTTTATCAAAGATAATGCCAGCCTCTTAAAAATTTCCAAAAAACGTATTTGGACTTAGAGAGATAATCAAGTGGTTTGATCGCAAAATAAATACCACATACGTGTTCTGCTTGTTTTCCTCGTTAAGTACATGCATTAAACATCAAAATTCAAAAAAAATAAACAAGATTAATTATTTTTGAAATGTTATGATGTTTAATTTTTCGCGGTTTGCTAATTCTAAATGAATGTGGTCACTTTTTATGCAATTTAGGCCAGAAAATATGTTCAGAAAGTCTTATATTTTTGTCATACCAACGATGCACATTTCATGAAAAATGTAAAATATTAAGACCTAAAAGTGTGAAAATAAGAACCTGCATAGCATTTCATGTCCCCTGTATAAGTAAAATAATAGTTGGACACTTCAGTAAACCTGTAGAACTCGCAGTATCTACAAAACTATTATCTGAAAATCAATAAGTTTTGTGTTGTGAATAAACCTCCTACATTCTAGATATAGACAGTTATGAAAGCTTTTTTATCACTTTATTAGCCCATGTGAGCCCATTTAAATCACATCACCTGTTTTCCGTCGTTATATCTTTTTGGGTAAAAAATGAAACTACAGAATCAATTTGGATGAAACTGTGTATGATGGTTCCTTAGGATATTATGTTTGTGTTTTGATTTTTGATCTGTCAAAAAATGTAGATGGGAGGCTATTGCTATTTAAGAAAATATGTTTTGAGTCAAAATGACTTCACTGTGATGTGATCAGTCACTATGGATACATTCTATTGTATATCTTATTGTAACAATGGTAGGTCACTTTGAAGCTTAATGTGTGATTTCATGGTACATTGCACTGAAAAATTCTCTGACACTTCTGAATCTATTTGGATGAAACTTTGTATACTTTACTTACAATGTAGGTCATTAGAAAATCTATGCTTTGGTTGATCCATTGAAATACCTGGCCGCTGTTACTAAAAATAGAAACAAGGGCCTGGTTTTTATTGTGTCCAATCCAATACTGTAATGTCAGTGGTCTTACCAGAACTATTTATTTTCTTTAAGAAAAATCTGAAGTGCTATTTTTATAACTGACCAGATAGGTGCCTTTATCCACATTCATCAATATAAGGAATACTGGGTGATACTAATTCTAATTAGGTGTTAATTTTAGATAAAGAGAATGAAGTCACTATTTCTGATATGCTTTTAGTTTGTAGACTATATGATTATTAAGTAACAAATTTAGAACTGAATAAAATTGATGCTGGAGAATTCATTCAAAGATATCAACTTTCTTTTTATAGTATTTTTTATTTCTGAACATGCATGGCATAAACCTTTGCAATAAATATCACACACATAAACATTTAAAAATATTGCACATAACCAGGCATTCTAATCTGAACAAGTTTATAAAAATAAATCTTTAAAACAAAGAATAGTTTTTGGATATACAGATGATATCACTTAAGTGCCTATCTGATAATTTCATATATCGTTTAATTGCATAGACTGTATAACCACTTGTTAATAAATATCTTTTAAAATGTACTGATAACTGCATATATTGCTTATTTGCATAAAATGTGGCGTGATTGAGGTTATATATATACATGTACATATACCCAGTATGTAAAATCGTGAGATGCATGCAATAAGTACTACTCCTAGTGGAACATTATATCCATACACGCGCACACTACTGCATCTTTCAAATCACATCACATGGTTCACTCCATGCAGGCGTCATAGCAGTCTATGGAGGTCATTGTGTCATCAGGCTGCTGGGATCAGTCAATCCAGATCATCCGCAGCGGATGGCTGACGCTGGCACTCAGACTCCAATCGTTGTCGTCTGCCTGATCCGTGTTGGAGTTATTGGTGGCCACCTGCAATGTCAGGAGAGCAACTGCAATTAGGGTGTAGGACTAATCTAATTAGTGATGCTGTGTCTCTGTGTCCATTTGTAAGACATTGTAAATCCTGTGTCACTTTTCAATATGATATCCATATAGAAGAAATGTGCATGCGTCTCATGTCATCAGATAAGGATTTTCAATGTCACTTATACAGGTACCCGGTAAGAGTGGCTCAAATAACGGCTGTGTCGCTGTGTCACTTTTAACCCATGCAGGCCCCTGTGCTTGTAATCTTTCCCTTCTTAGTCTGTTAAAATTAATGAAAGATTTATGATATCTGATAATTGCATGATACCTGCCATAATTATCATGTTATGAGTCTACAATACATTGTGTTAGCTTTGCTAAGAATGCAATTAACATTTCAGCATATTGCAAGATGTCTGTATACTAGGTGTTTTTCTCAAATATATCCTTCATTGGCAGAATACTGTGATTTTTGGCATAGGCGTCATACAAAGTAATGGGGTAAGGCATGCCCTTAGTAAATACACAAAAATGAGATTTATAAGATTTAAGGACTAGAAGATCAAACAAATGTAAGGAAGATATTTTACCTTTGTGTCTGGAAGTGTGGCTGGAAGTGTAGACGGCCAAGCATATTCTCCAATGAAATGTTGGCTGTTTCGGCTTCATCCCCACCTGTTTCCGGATCTGAATGAGGTTGGATTCCATCTGGCCTCTTGATTTCATTTCTTGAAACTTTTTTCTTAAGAATCCCATTCTGTCTTTAGTCTTAGTTCTTACTACTTGAAGATCTTTGAGCTGCTTCCTTGATTGCTGATCACTGAATGAATAACACTTAAACTACTGGCTTACATGTGTATTGAATACTTGTTTTAAATCTTCACCCTTGGGGTCAAATGTCAACTTGGAGGCACCAGACCATAGAAGTTACACAACAGTTTAGTAATCACTGCAATATACCAGATGCAGATGAGGTCAGGATTTTCTGAGGATTAGGTTCTGTGAATGACATAATCTTGATGCAAATTACCTAAGAGAAAAACTTCATGATAGAAAATGATTGCAAGTTTTTAAAGTGTTATTATGCCTAACTATATGTTAACAAACATTAACTGATTAATTGCTAAATTGTTAACTCATTTGCGATTTTTAGTCTAGTTGATTTTGGTGTGAACATGCTCTCACTATTAGTCCATGGTCAGATTTTGTGTTTTCTTGGTGTCTGCATAAAACTATTTTCCTGTCAGTATCGTGGAAATCCATGCCATAATAGCACCTTCTCTTGTCTGTCGTGTTGCATGAATAATTTACAGTGATCATGTTTCCACGATAAATATTATGATAATTATACTGAATGTATTTGAATAAAAAAATTTCGGTATATGTCTAGAAATCTGTTCTAATACCTTTGAAAGTTTCATCAACACTCTTCCACTTCATCACCACCCACGTATCCACTGACTCATTGGCTCACCCACTCCCAGAGCACAATGCTTTGTGTGACTTAATCGCACAGATGTTGGCGTTAACAATCATTCCATTTTAGCGGATCCATCTTTTTCTGTAACTGATGGTGTGATGAGACTGACAGGTATGTTATAGATGGTATGTGCATGTTTACAGAGCATGTGGTGGTGCGTGATCTCATCTGCCAGATGCTTGCACTCTGCCCGGCCCGCCGCCCATGTGCACACACGGTCCTGAAGAGCCCGTTCTTCTGGGACAAGGAGAAGCAGCTCATGTTTTTCCAGGTGAGGATTCTGTGCTATAGGGGGCTCAATCAGTAACTTTCACGTGCGAAAGCTCACAGGGATGCCAAGAACACCATGAAAAAAGATTGTTTTTTGGGGTGGGTGGGGGGGGGGGTGTTAGGTGCACTCCCCTAGATCTGCATTTGCCAAGGGCACTTGTACTGTGGTAGATTTACTCTTACGTGTAGATCTACACCTCATGCCTTTCACTATTGTTTTGGCTAGGTCATATTTTTATACATGCTTTTGAGCAAACAATGGTAGAAGCCATGAGGTCATCTTAAACCTACAGCTGTACAACTGCCCATGGTGCACGTGTAACCATTTAAGCACCCACCCGCACTTATGTAAAAGCCTACCCAATGGTTGGCTTTCAGTCATTATAAGCGCATTATTACCATTATGGTAGCACACTTTTACTTATACTGGCATACATGTGTAATAATTTGCAAGCAGTTTTTTTTTGTCATGTTGGGAATAGAGTTATGGATTTCTTTGATTATGTTCTGATGCATTAATTGTTGAACAAATGTTACATTGCTTGATATTTTCAACGTGTCACATCCAAACAAAATTACCTGAATGCAGTTTTTCGGCAATATTTGCAATTGTGATATGTGCAATTAATTAAATGATAAAACTTATATCTCCCTTGTACTAGGACGTGAGTGACCGCATTGAGAAGTTGGAACTCTCCGACCGGGTGATACAGAGTCTGGAGGATGGAGGTCAAGAGGTTGTTGGGGACGACTGGAAGGAGAAAATCACAATAGAGCTACAGAACGGTTGGTTTTTTGATAAGCTTTTTGAGGAGTTAGAAAAATTTGAAAACTTGTCTGGTCGGAGCAGATACAAATATAATAGGGCCGGTAATATACGAATGAAGCAGATGGGATGGGCAGGAAAATACTATCATCATCATCATCATCATCATAATTCAGTGAAAGTTCTTCAGTAGATGTTATAGATAAGCATAAAACTTTGTCGGAAATGTACAATTCGAAAACAGCCATCTTGTGATTTTGTGACTGAATGTGTGCAAAGTGCAAATACATGTGCAAAATTTAATTCTGATGTTTAGTATGAATGTAAGAGCTATTGGATTTAAACATTAGAATTTTTTCATTATTCTTTTTAGACCTTCGGAAATTCCGCACATATCAGGGCCGTTATGTGAAAGACTTGATACGTGCCATGAGGAATAAGGTAAATATTTTTATTGAAAGAAATTCATGCTTTTTCTTACAGTTTAGTGTGCCTGAAATGTGTAAACAGAAAACTTAGGATAAGGACTGATAATGTTGCACATGACTTAAAATAGACCAAAGAGATTTGTTCTCGCTGTCATGATAAATAAAAGGAAAGTTTATGTTATTTTACATAGCTTAATCATAAATGACATCAAATTGTATATGAAATAACCTACAAAGCATCAAAATTTTAATTTACAGGATTTGATCCCTTGGACATTTACTATTGCATGTTTCACCACGTTTCCACTCTGTCAACAGAAGCACCATTACCGCGAGCTTCCTCGTGAGGTCCAACTCAGCCTCGGTCCCGTGCCTGATGCCTTCGTTACCTACTTCACACAGCGCTTCCCGAGGCTGCTGCTCCATACATACAAGGTCTGTGATTGGCTCTTTTTGTTTATTTTTATTTTTTTTAAATAAAAATGAGTGTTAAGCTGTATGTACAATGAATATAATTTGTATGTTTATTCATTTTTTTTTTTCAAACTTCAAGCACTGGGAAACACACATATATCAATTATTTTTTGTGTTGTTTATTTTCTCGTATCTGAACTGAATGATGGCCTAGGGTTTGTTTTGATATTTTTATTGTGTTTATAGTCCATTTTCTCTCAAAGGAATGTAAAGCCTCGCCATGGTGACACCATAACTACCTCATGATTGTCGCCATTCCAGGCTATTTTTTTAATGTATTAAGAATAATTCAAAGTGACAATTTATTTTATTCCTAATTGAATTTTATAGGCATGCTTTACATTGTTTCAATTGATTTATCAAAGAATATTAATTTTGAATTATCATTCAGCAAGATTGCATACCTAAGAATATAACTAAAAAAATCCATGGCACAATTTAACATTTTCAATCGAAACATAGAATGACATCTAGAAATAAATCTGACACATTTTGACAGCAAATATACATCTGTCTAAGACAATTAGTAACACCATAATTCTCTGATATACATTTTTGACATTGAATTTTCTATTATGACACCTACTATATGAACAAAAATGTAAACAAAATATGTAATTTAATACACCTATAAGACATTAACAAATCATTTTGATATTGGTCTATATTCAGGCATTTCCCTTTGTAGCAATGCCTGATTTAACACTTTGTAGATACTTTTGTTTGACCTCCTCAGGAAGGAGTCTCATCAGCTCAAACGCGTCTCGAATCTCACACAGCAGTTCATAGTTACGTTTTCCCCTCACTTCAATTTCAAACACCTCCTCACGATCATCATCAGTTTGAGATTGTTTAGTCGGCGGGTTTAAATCCGCTTGATTTCCAGCCTTTCTTTTCCTGTTAATCTCAGCTGCCTTACTGTCAAAGATATCCTTATCTCCACAATCCCGTCCGGGGGAGGTGCAAATGTGAAGGTGCACGGCCTGACGGCCCAGTATTTCACCCGCTTTTTCTAGCGTGAACAGCAGACCAGTTGCTCCTTGCTTTTTGCCTCCTAGACATGATGTGAGGCATTTGAAGCGGAAATGGTGGGTGATCCACTCTGATCCAGCTTGTGGTGGCTCGGCTGGCAGGATGATACTGTGTCTACCTGTAGTTAGAGTTTTATTTTATTTTATTTATTTTAGTGACCATCTGCACATTATATACATGATATTTGCGTCGCTTCAGCAGCTGAAGCGAAAGCCTTGTATTTCGTTCGTTTGTAACTATGTATGTATGTATTACGTTTTCGTCAACTTTTAACAGTTGAACTTGAATTAGTCTAGCGACGCCGTGTTCTTTGAACACTTCTGATCTAGTTTAGTGGGTCTTCTGTATTTGTCTTAAGAAAGTGGTTCTTCTGTACCATTACCAGTTGCTTCGCAGTTTTAATCAGAGGATTTAGAGTTTTTCTGCTGTTAACATTTTACAAATTTGTGTTGCAAATCCCCGAAGATCTGTTGTTTTTATGAAATGTATTTGAACAAAAGAGGTCTTGAGCGTCCATTGAAGAGGGTTGTATTTTGTGTCATATACTGTATTGAAGTTCATATTAATGGATTCGGACCTCACAATTAACATGTGTTTATGCAGTATTTATATTGCTATACAATAACCATGTGAAATCTGTGTTTATTCAATAAATCCACTTAAATTATTATACTTAATATACTCAATTTATAGAAATAATTTGTATATACTTATCAATATGCCCAAATAATAAATGAATTTTACAATTTAGGAATTCTGTGCTCGTATTGTCTTAAAATTAAGCATGATTTTTTATTTAAGATTTCAAACATAATGCGCTCTATGACTGTCCAGGCCTAAGGAGCTTAAATCAGATGATATAGGTTTTTCTTACTCTCTACGAGTCTTTTTTTCTTTAATATAGTGTTTCTTCTGTATTTGTCTTGAAAACGTGGTTTTTCTGTACTATTACCAGTTGCCTCGCAGAAAAAGCATGATTATTGAATATATAAAAATTAGATACTCATTGTATTATAACATTTTACATTATTCTATCAAAATAAATTATCAAATATAATAATACAAAATATTATTCACGAAAAAATAAAATAAAAATATAAATACCTCTCGTAGAGAGTCACACACTCATGCACAATACAAGCACAATAATATTATTTGTGGCTTATTACATTAGTGTGTGTTTTAATCAAGGTTTCCATAACATTTTAGTCAACTTTTAACAGTTGAACTTGAATAACAGTAAAGTATACATCCTTTCAGTATATATCTTAATTGCCCATAAGTCAACGTTGTTATAGCGACGCTGTGTTCTTTCAACACTTCTGATCTAGTTACACTTTTTAATTAACTTACTTAAGTCAATGTTCATTTGGATCAGGCCACATTGAGATGGCATTTAATTGTAAGAAATTATGGTACCAGTTATGGCAAAACAATTACAACAATATAGATGTTACAGTAAATTGTTCATGATTATTAGTTTCTGTTTGCAGTAATGAAAACCTTCATTTACCTGTAATGCGGTTCTCCTGAAATTCAGCATTGAGACTGTTGCAAAACATGAGATGGTCACTGAATGGATCCAGATTCTGCTGATCCACTGTGTTGTGTCGTGGACAAGGCCTCACCGCTGTCTGGATCTTTTCTGCCTTGGTGAAGACCAGCATGGCTCTCATGTACGCTTTCGGCGGCAGACTGCTGGATACTGTGAAGTTGAACGGGATGTAGCTGTCTTTTTGCACAAAGAATTTATCCTCCTTTTGAGAGTAGACTGACGGTGCAAATTTCGTGGTTTTCTTGTTAGGATTGAGTGCAACACAAAATTCAAATTTACCAGCAAATGGGGTTAAAGTTGGAATGGGCTGATACGATGGATCTTTGGATGAGGTAGAATCTGGACTTCTAGCAGGGCACATGGTCCCTGATGGAGCTTGAGTGTATGTTTGCGTTGACAATACCATGTTTGGATTGTTGGAACTTTGTTGCATAGAATCTGGAACGCTGCTAAGTTGCATGCAGGATGGAGCTTGAACGCACAGTCGATTTGATGATGTCATATCCCAACTGTTGGTGTTTTGTTGTAGAGAAAACCCAGAACTGTCAAGATATTGCGATGTTGCCGGCGAATTATGTGCGGCACCACTTAATCCTTGAAAGCTGCTGTGAAGCCCAGGGTCTCCATCGTTGCAGCGTTGAGCGGAAGTTTGACTCATGGTGTCATTTGATAGAACTTTATTTTGAGCAGTTAACATCAAGTCCATATTGGTTCTTGCACTTGCTGTATAACTGTCTCCATAGGTTGAGTAAAAGGCTCTGTCATTTTGAAAACCGTTTAAGTCATAATCACCAGTGCAATTATTGGGGTTATCTTGTGATCTGTCATGACTTGGAATGTTGAAATCCATATGATTTTCCTTAAATGTTTTATGGTTTTCATAATAATTATAAGCCATTTTGGTAGGATTTTTTTCTCTCACTTTTTAGACAAAATTTATATCCATATGCTTTAGGAGCTCTTACTCTACATGCTCTGCTACAACAGCTCTGCAATAAATGGAGTAATGACTCATTTTATATGTTTGAGTTTGATTCCTTTGAATGTTTCTCTAACAAGTACAATTTTACTAACAGATGGACATCAAAGGCAGACTGTTTCTTGTTATAAGGAGGCATGTTAACTGCAAGTGCCTGTGATCTTATTAAATGTGTGATCTCTTATTGTGATCCCATTTGGTCAGTGTGATCCCAGTTGCCTGTGCTTGTATAGGATAAAATAATGATTGGTATCAGGATGTTCATTTTTTTTTTTTTTTTTTATCAAATTTCGTTGTGATATTTACTATGAGTAATAATACAGATATAGATGAAATTAAAAGAATCAATAGTAATTTAAACTGAACAAAATGCTGGTTGTTGCTCTCTTTGAATAGCATCTTTCTATTACATGTATACCATATTCCCTCAGTTGTATATCTTTTTCATAAATCTTTAGGAAACACTACTACTTTGTTGCCTAAGATTATTGGAAAGTTCAGGTGATGAGTAATATGTTGACTATAGCAGTTTAAAAAAATCCACATGGTGCAACTGACTTAGTGATCTACTGCTTGGCCTACTACTACAGTCAGTTACATTGAAACCTCTAATTAGTACTACTTCTTTAATGAGTCTTTATTGAGACTGTCTTTATAAGAACTTATCAATTCTTAATCCTAACCAGCTCCAATGCATCTCGGATTTGACACAGCATATCATATTCCTTTCGTCCTCTCACTCTCACTTTGAACACTTCATCAGTATTACCATTATCAATATTACTTTCCTTTTCAACAGATTGAGAGCGACGAGCTGTTGCTCTGTACAAAGCAGGAGCATTACACTTGGATGATTTCTCAGCCTTCTGTAACATTTCTCTTCCTGGGCAAGCAGATATATGCACATCAACGACTTTCCTGCCCAGTATTTGTCCTTGATGCTCCAACGTAAGCATCAAAGTGGTCGCTCCATGACGTGCCCTTCCAATGCATGATGTTAAACAGTGGAAAACAAAGATATTTGTAACCCATTCGGATCCTGGCTGAGGCTGCGAAGCATCTAGGAGCAGGCTATGCCGCCCGGTCATTGGATTCTTCATATACAATGAGTGAATGTCATTACATGTCATCAGATGTCGGAATTCCGGATCATTGGTGTGATTGGGGCATCGTACGACTGGCTCCTGAATGCGATCTGGATTTTTATAGATGAGCATTGCACGAATGAGACTCCCAGGTGGTGGAATCGTAGATGTTTTGTACAGAATCGGACATTCTGTAGACAATTTCACGTGCAGTTTATTGTCATGTCCTGAATATGCCCAATCCATAGTGTGCGTGATTTTTTCATTTGGATAGAATCCAATTTCAAAGCCATAATCACCATGAAAAGGCATCAGTTGAGGACGGAACTTTCCTGATGGATCTTCTGGATCTGGAGAGTTGAAATACTTCAATGTAGAAGTTTGATTCAGGCTGCTGTTACCTGGTGAAGATTGCTGGACATCTATAGGTGGGATCAAGTCTGCAATATCACCACCCAGTGAGACGAGGGCTGCATCGAGTCTATCCATTATATAGCAAACTCTTATCCAGTTTGTGATGAATAATTAGTAGCCTATTGAGTATTTTGAAAGAATATATTTATCTGTTGCTCATAGGGGAATGAAGGCCTAATGTGAATTATCAATTGAAATGTGATATGCTCCATATTTATGCTATTGTTTTTCTATTGATAGAGACCAGAATTTCTTTTCAAGTTTCTAACACTTTAGTTAGATTCACTCTCAGCATCACTATATTGTTTGATCTTTTCTTTTGAAGTGAATATTATAAAGCAAAATGGAGCTATAGTATATCTAAAGGTAGGAACTATCTAGAAGAAATGGAACCTGTTAGAATTTTTGGTATCTGAGATCACGCGGGATCAGGTGTAATCAAAGGAAATGGGATTAAGCATTCTTCTTTGATCTCACACAAATGATATGATCTTGAAATCGTCATCCATAGATATATGGGGGTGGTGAAACAAATATTGCAAATATGCATGTCATCTTTTTTCAGCAGCGCCACATATTTTGACTCCCATTATTGCTTGTACCAGGGCTCAAAATTCACTTTTCTGTACACCTTCAAAGTTTTTCCACTGCTTGAAAACAGGCAAATTGGCTGGTATTGGTGGACATGTGATCACAGATTCCTACAATGCTCACAGGTTTTCAATGAGGGAAAATATATGTTATTAGTTATTGATGTTTAAAGAATCCCATGTTCTAGTTAGATATGTATGTTGATACGACAAAAATACTGACAGGCAAAATACATGTATTACTTGTAACGTGATTTTGAAGTGACGAAATTGTGAACTCAACTGGCCCATTGATAGTGCTAATTTGAGCTCTGTTGTGTTATGATCATCATCTGTTTACAGGAATCTCTTTTACACTATTCTCATTTCAGTGCTACAATATCTAGTCATGGGAGAAATGGACGCATTATGGTAGAAGTAAACGCAATGCTTTGGAGCGGGGCAAAAAATCAGTGTTGCATTATTATTAGTGAGTTAAAAGACAGACACATCTATCATTCCTGCCTCAGATCATAACTAACTTCACAATGTTTATTTTCAACCAGACGATTGGCCACGTCGTGATTGTATCATCAGACACTTATAATGTCAATTGTGTAAATGTGCTGCCTTTGAGCCAGCATCTCTGCTAGGGCACGTTCTACAGCCGTTGCAGTATTGTTACAGGCATCTTTGTCATGTCATTTCTTATTCGTATTTGCAACACGTTCACCTCATTTTGCTAATCATTGACTCGATTGGTCAGTAACCTGTAGCTATTTACATTGCAGGTTCCATGGAACATAAATTCCTTTCTAATCCACCCACCTTCTGTTTATGCAGGCGATGGGCCGCGTCGTGAGCCACGAGCGAGTGTTCCACCAGTACTACCACCAGGAGCCTCCACCGTCCAAACCCTCGCAGGACGACACGAGCGACAACCCAGGCTGGCAGCAAACCATCGGGGCGACACAGGCTGCTGCTGTCGGGCTGTGGAGCGACGTGGTGAAGGGAGAAAACGTGGTGGCATAACCGAGAAAACGGATTGTAACCGATGAAACGTGGTGGCGTAAATGAATAGGATGACCGTGTGCATGCTGTGACTAGTTCACTGGATTATAAACATGATAAATAATGCAGTTCAACGATAAACCTCTGTGTTCCTGAGTCATTAAAACACAATGTGCCTGAGTCACATTTGGCCATAATGTACCCGCGATGTAATAAAGTTGTTGAAATGGCTAAAGTTTGAGTCAGCATGGAATTTATAAAAGGGCAATTGAAAATGTGTCTATTGGCATTGAGACAACAATATATGCTTATGAATAGTATATAATCCCTGTGATTAAGTTGACTGTGTTGAAAGTTAGATGAAGTAAGTTCTGTTTCGCTGACTGTCATTTCTTAAGTTCACAACACTTATTTACTCTCAAATATCTTCAGAATGACCTATCTGGATAGCCACACTGTTTCAAGGCTTCAACAACATGTTGATCCTCTTTCTTCCCATATTCTTCCTCTGAAACAATGTCCATACATCTATCAAACCGCGTACGGTTGTGCAGTTGGTCATTCCAAGGATGTGAACAGCAGTTGACGAAACTGTCAATGATATTTGTAAATCAGTGTTGTGAATTTAAGAATGAGTATCTGTACGTAAACAACACAGTGAATACGTTCAAGGATAGACTATACATGTAGTTCAGTGCAGATGCCTGTTGCTCAGTTTGACATTCTACTCATATAGGTGTGAAGCTTGAGATTGGGGAAAACTAGATTTTAGTAGGTTTATTAGCCAGTCTTCATATTTTTTGACATATTATTATGAAAAAATGTTTGCTCCATGCATAACGACTATGACCACTTATAAATCATATTTTTATTTGTAATGATGATAAGAGGTTTCAATGCAACCAGTCAGGAGTGCTTATTGAAATGTTAAATTGTTCAAAAATATATCAAAATCTGGCTCTGGAGAATAAACTTATTTTTTGTGGGAACATTGTGGAAAGCATTTGCTCGGAAGTGCCTTTCTTGAATGATCTCTAATAGGAAGTAGATTATGCTACATTAGTTTTAGTTTCTTTTAATCCGTGAATATTGCTATATATTTATTTGTGTATGATCTGAGGACATCATAGAACATGGTGCAAATGTAGATGTGTAGTTAATATTCATTGTGGATACATATAGATCGTCACTGTGGTATCAGGCACAATCAAACTTAAGAATAATTTTGTTTGGTTGTGTAGTGGACAAAGATAGAAAATGGATATTGTATTCTTAGCATGAATTGAATATGTTGTTCAATAGGAAGCAACATATCTATGTAAACGTATCTGAATTCAACGTGATATTTTAGCCAATATTTGAAAGAGAGGACTATGTGTCAAAGGTGCTTTTAATGTAAAGACAGTGCATACTTTGGCAATTTGTGGGGTTATGATGATTATATATGAACATACAGTGGGACATGTTTAGCTCAAACTCTAGTTATTTAAGTTAATAATAACCATTTCCCTTCATGTTATTTTACTTTACACACCATTCTGATGACTTGAAAGTTTGGATAGCTCGACATTTTTATTTACTACATTAAAGTTCAAGTTAAACAGGTCCTACTGTTATTTACTATATTGAGGTAGTAACTTTACGCAAGCTGCAATAAAGTAGAAGGTTAGTGACTTCTCATTTAATCAAGACAGTGTACCGGTAGTTTAAAAGTTTTTTGCTTAAAATTGTTTTGTGATATAAAACTGTAGACTGTATCTATAACTAATGTATAAGAAATATGCTGGTGATAGTAGAAAATATGTGTAAGAAAATAATCAAATGTTTGCATTTGCAAGAGGAAATATAGAAATCTTGAAGGTTCTAAGAAATGGGATTTTGTTCTATTTTTGTACCAGAATGTATATCAAAATTGATGGCATTTAAAGATGGAAAATTACTATATTAATGTGTAAGATACAAATGTTCTTAAAGTAATCATGTTCTTGTGAAAACTGTAAATTTTGAAATCATCTTTGAAATTACTTTCATAAAATGATATTAAAATACTTATCATGACTTTGTAAAAAAGTTCATACATATTCTTATCTTTAGAGAGTTTGTAACTTGTAACTATTTCATGAATGAGTGAATGTGTGCGTGTTGCTTTTTAGACTATTACATGTATTGGTGATAAGCTGGCTCAGAGTCATTGTTGTGTGGCTGGTACTGTAGTATGATATTATATACAATGTATACATATATTTTTCTCATGCAGTTAATCGCATGGACAAATGTTTAATGTTGTAAAAAGCTTTGAATGATTTTTATATCATTGCCAGATGTTAAGAGGTATTTTAAATGGCATACTGGCTGATACTGGTTATATAATGGTTAGTTAAAATTTGACAGTTCATTTTTACAGCTAAAAATGTCATGAAATTATACAAACGTTTGCTCAACTGTTTTTTTTTTATGTTGATGTAAATAGGATAAATTGTGATATGTGTCAAACACACTTTGATGCAATCATTAATATTCCTGACATTCCTGTTTGAACTGATTTTCTTATGTTACTTCATTAGAAATTGCTATTTTAAACGACACACATGAGGAACTAAGCAATACCAATAGAAATGATCACGTTGGTAAGTGTTCAAAGTTGGTATAAAAGTTTCTAAATTGGTCTTGATTAATTAAAGATAATGCTCAGAGAAAAATGTAACTGTTCTGTAAATCCCAGGATCAATAAACGATGTCTTTTCCATTCGAAGTGTAAGGAAAATAAGACTAATATTTTTCACCTAATTATTTGTTACACCTATAAAAATATTATGATGTGTTGTAAGTTAAAACACATGGTCACGTGATATTGCATGCATAATTGAATGATTTTCGCCAGATGTACCATTTATTTCCAACGGCAGACGTCCAAGTTAACATTGAGGAGATAGGCGAGTTGTTACGTCCACCGTGAAGTTACATCTGACGAAAATCATTCATTCAGTTTACATTTTGCTTCTTCACGTGTTTTGATGGGTTTTTCTAGCCTGCTGTTTATGGCGTGGTATTTAGATTGCTCTACATACTTTAATATGCTGTTTAAATGAAAGAAACTTTCCAAATGAACAGAACATATCATAATGCTTCTCCCCAAGCATACTTGTTCGGCCAATACGTGTAATCTCTTATCACACTACCACAGAGCATAACCTTTAGAGGAAAATTTGTATGGAGAATTTTAGTGCATGTCGTATGGATGAGCATTGTCTAAAAGAAAAATTTACTGTTTGTTTTTAATGAAATTATTATCTTTACTTACTTTCTAATTTTTTGCAATTTAATTACATTTTAAGATTTTGAAAATATTTGGTTTTAGATTTTGATTAAAAATTTGTGTTAGAGATGAGAAAATTCCATGATTTTCTTGATTTCTGTTAAAATTTATACCTTTTGCAATTTTGTATATTTTATAAACTACCAAATGTTTTACTTGGTATTTGTTTTCATCAGTTATTGTAGGCATATATCTTTTTTTTTTCATTATAATTATTACCCCAAATAATATTTCTATTCACTAAAAATTGCACAAAGGTAATTTATAAGATTTATGACAACTACATGTTCTAATTTATTTGATTGAAAGTTACTAAATTTTACACTTGTTATTTATTTATACGTTTTGGTCTTTTTTCTTTGATTTTTAGGTGTGAGTGTATATTTGTTAAAGATGTTTATTCTTTGGTGAATGTATGAAAACAAAATAAAAATATTTAACATGATTTTATTGTCTGGAATTCTTAAATAGATAGCCACAGATTTTATGATAAATTTCATGTTTTTTTAAAGATAAAATACTGAACATGAAAAATTAGTTTTTGATGTTATCTGAAGACCCTCACATACGCTAATTGGATACTTTAGAAGGAACAAATGGGAAAGTATACAGGTATCAACTTGTAAAAACATTGTTCTTGATTACCATCTACGACTTTGTTATTAAAAAAAACAAAAAAAACAGTCTAATTCTTACATAGCACTATAAACCAGACATATTGGAAGTATCCAGCCAACAGTATGATTCATACAGAGGAATTCATTACGAAGTGTTCAAAAAAGATCAGACCTGATATGTGAACAATTTATTTCATATGAAATTTTACTAACTTCACTGGAATCAGTGTTTATCTGAACACATAGTTGTTATACGGTTGACTAGTTGAACACAATAAATATGAACTGGTCCCCCCCATATACACAGTAGGGATAAATAATGGAGGACTGCGCTCTTTCTGTCTTCATTCTAACCGTGCATCACCAGAAAGAAAAAAACTTTTAAGCATTTAAACTAGTCAGACATAATCTAAATTTAAATTTAAATAAAAAAATGAATTGTATTCATAATAGTGGTAATTCTTGCTATTAAAAGGCAGGTAAAGCTTCACCAGAATGAACACAGGGAGAACGCAACCTTGTGCATGTTTCTACATGTAAACGATGCACTTACATAATTTCTAGGTTGATTACAGTTCAAACTACATGTATATGCTGAGTTCATAATATCTTTATTCACCCAAATCTGCTGCTGTTAACTTAAAATTTGTATTCCAGTGCAGCTTAACATAAAAATGTTGAGATAATTAACAAAGATTGAGGAAAAACAGAAAATACCTTAATATATTTAAGGACACTCAGATTATATATCAGCTAATAATATTTAACCATATGGTCTTCGAATTGAAAAATCACAAATACAAAAACAAAAAGCAAATAAATAATCACAACGAAGAGAGATCAACACAAATAAAAAGTTTTTTTTTTCTTCATATGAGCAAGCATATGTCATGGATTACATTTTCTGAACCTACAACAAATGCCTTTGATTTTTCCAAACCATACAACACAAAAAATAATAAATAATGATATACAAAAATCACACAATTTCAAATTGAGACCACAAATCCATCAATACCCTGGATCATAGAACAGGTCAAACCAAGAGGCTTTTTCTTTTAGGAAATTAACATAAGAAGTTGCAAATACACAAACACACAACCATTCATTTGAATGACGCATAGTCATTAAAATTTTCATTTTAAAATAAATACTCTTTGCATTATACAACTCACTTAAACGCTATGATTTTATCAATATATGTGGACTTGTAAAAAGATATGTAAAATGTAATTTAATACATACATTTCATTATGCGTGAAGGCGACTGTCCATTTTAATACTGTTCCATAGATATTATGCAGTATTCACAGCTATCAAAGTACTGTTATGCTCCATATCCCTCCATGAATGTTTAACAAAAATCAATAAAACAAAGCACCCACTGAGATAATGTTATTACAGAAATAAAGGGAGATTTTTAATTTATTTCCTTTTATCAAATTTCAATAACAAAGTTAAAAAACAAATGAATATCAATTCTAAGACCGTCATTTTGCACCTATCACAGAGTATGAAACTCATCAAAATTTGTTCATGGAACATAGGGCCGGCAACTTCAAAACGTAGTCGGCCCTGACAAAAAATGTACGTCCCTTAGTTACGTTAATAGAGAACTCCCTAGAAATAGCCTACCCACTGGGCTGTGAACTTTAGAAACCAGCCGGGCCGGGCCAATCAGCCAGCACCGGGCCACCTGGTAGGCTCTATTTCATACCCTGCCTATCATTTACATCACGATCCCAATGCTTACATGGAGATGGACTATACACTAACCTCCCAATGGGAGCTCGTTGGATGTATCCATCTCCATGTTAACATTGTGACTCAGTGACCATGATTCACATACATATGTTTAAGTGAACATAAAATAGAATATCACTTTCAAAACTTGTCAGTTTCACTGTTGTCATTACGTAGGTAGTTTGGCAGTTTGGAAGACTAGGCCTTTCCTCAAAATTAAGTTTCTTTATTATGACAATAGTTTGCCATATATGATATATATCTTATAACTGCACTGTAAGTATTTTTTCCTTCAGCAGCTATTATTATGACGCTTGCTTAAAAACATCTTGCCAATTCCACTGAACTGAGCGTCAGAATTGCACTTGGAAATATGCTGTGCCAATGAGCTGCTTGCGTAACAAAAAACACTAGCCGACAGGGATTTTCCTACTTTTGGTGACAACATTATGAGCAGTACCCTTTCAAAATTACTATATTTTATCAAAGATAAGCTTGATACCACCAATTTTTCACACTTTGATAAGTAAATCATTATTTTTCTGACCATCCTTTTATTTATTTTTTCCTGTTAACTAACATTTGAGTTTTTAAAGTAATGGTAATAATTCATAATCTTGTCACCGAAAGTGCCTTGTTTCTTCTTCCACTCG
Organism: Streblospio benedicti; assembly: GCA_019095985.1. Taxonomy (NCBI): domain Eukaryota; kingdom Metazoa; phylum Annelida; class Polychaeta; order Spionida; family Spionidae; genus Streblospio; species Streblospio benedicti. Next base: position 27,272,294 of record CM032669.1, on the reverse strand, counting down.
AAAGCAGCTAACTGCCACACCCTATAGCAGTTTAATACTGTATTGCACATGAGTCAAGCTGGTTTTGTACTAGCTTATATTTCTTGGTGTATCATTAAAATGTAAACTACACCATATGGCTTACAAGTGCAGAAGAGTGCAACTGTTTTAATGGAAACAATTATCCAAATATCCAGGTACAATATCCTTCGTTAGTCCACCGTCTTATCTATATTCTTGGATATTTCATCTACCACATGAGAAAATCAACTGTGTATAATTGTATATATCCTTGTTATCTAGATGATATTCAGCTTGAATGACTGAATCTCTGATACTGTGGTTACCCATCATTCGACTAAATATCCCACCGTAAACTGTTTGTGCTGTAATTGAATAATGGCTATGTTGAAATGTTTTTCCTTAATAACCTTCCACTTCTAGATAAGTGGTTTTACTGTAATACTGTACATACAAACATACGCAGTATGCATGAGCTATGACTTTATGTTGATATAAGAACATCAACTCTACATGTTTCTGAATACAGACAAATCACACAATTCTCAGCTACAGTTCCGTTTCTAATCCAAGTATCACATGATCTAGCTCTATTTCATCTTCCAGTCCCAAGTAAGCAAGCACCCCTTTCGGAAACGGCAATCCATACAGATACCGTAGGAAATGCTTTCCCCGTGAGACGGACTGTAAGTGCGTTCTGATCGCTGTCCGACACTGCCGCTGCAAGCTGATTGGCTGATGCAGCTCCTCATCGAGAAACCTGATGAGATCCGTGTTTCGCGAGAGCGATCCTTTCATCAGCTCCTGTCGGACTTTGCTGTCGGCTGACGTCTGGTATCCTGCCTCCACGATCATTTTCACGACTGACGCCACTCCCTACGGAAGAAGAAAATATCCTAACGAAACAAAAGCATATCCAAAATTAATCGTCTATGAATTATTCATTGATTATCCCCATATGCATTATCACTCCAGCTATAGTCATCCCGAATAAGGAAAGATAAAAATGGCATGATGTTTCTTACAAGAAAACTGACAAATAACATTTCATAAAATTAGATCTCTGCTATTAGTGGAATCACATCATAAATCCTGATTGATATGGGGTAGTTCTCTCGTGTACAATCATCCTGTGAAGATGTACATCAGAAGCTTAAAGCCAAGAAATAGTGAGCTTGTACCTATATTTGCTTATCATTTCATTTAGATGAAACTAATACCTTTCGTTATGAAAACAAAGAAGATGAAAAGGAATAAATAAAAAACAACAAACATGATTCCTAGCCACACATGCGACTTGTGTTCAAGAAATTGGGATAGAACAAGTAACAAGACGAGCATCAACCTGCGTAGAACACTCTCCACTGTGGAATAGCACAGTGTTCCAAACAATACCACAATGTAACGATATGCCTGCTGTTGTAGCAGAGGCCTGCACTTCATCAACCTTTCGAGGCAGGCTAGTGGCGCTCAATGCCTAGAGTGCCTCTCTCTCCTCTCCGCGCATTACCTCTTTAGAGCGGCTGCAAAGAATCCATCAAGATGAAGACATTACCTGTATGATGGCATTGTAGAGCAGGGAGCCGCCCCCGAGTCCAGGCGCATGGACCACGCTGGCACCGTGCCGCACTAGCAGCCGCGCAATGTCCGTACGCTTGCTCGAGTACTTCACCGCGAAGAACAGCGGAGAGTGCGTCCACACCGGCGACGGGTTCACACACGCCCCACTCGAGATCAGCAGGTGCACGATGTCAGTGTACCTGGACGTTGATGAACAATAGTTTAGTCGAATCGACGAAAGTTATTATGTAACAGTATAGGGTCGTTCTCTCTATTCGCAGATGTACGGTGTCTGTGAACCTGTGAGTGCGAGGAATGTACACTCATAATAAATATTCATTTAATCTAATGATTTTTTCTCAAACCTGCTTGGGTATTCAATTCTATCCTCTCTCACCTCTCTAAAGCAAGCCTGTTCTTACCACTATACTGACATGGGTAGCTGTGTTCAGGTGAATTGGAATCCTATCAGGGCCACTTCATATAGTAATATGGAAGATTGTCTTCAGCTATGTCAAAATAGTGGTAGGAACATGCTTGCAAGAGAGAATTGAGAGAGACAAATAGAATTGAATATTCATTCTGCTCAAGTTATTAATTCTATTTCTTATTGATTTTCAAACCACTTTTGATTATTCAAGACAAGATGAAGCTCCATGAAAGAAAGTGCATGATGTCGGTAAAGCTGGTAATATTAAATATGTTGTAGTTACGCAATTGGTAATGATAATGACGGGATTTTGTACTGTACAAATTGATCAATCTAAAGAAAACGTGCATACCGTTGACTTGTTGCCATCCAAAGCGGCGTGTGGCTGAAGTTGTCCACACACTCCAGGTCCGCACCAGCCTTGATGAGCATGCGCACTGCTACACTGTTCCCCAACCTGAGCAACAGTGAACAGGGTTAAGATGATGAATCATAATATCATAGTCAAGTACATGTAATTAGGATAGTAAATATAAGGAAAGTTCTTATATAAAATGTATATTCTTTGCTGCATGCGCATTGCCGTGCGGTTATCTAACCTGAAACGTACATTGATTTAGCTTAAAACTTACACTGTATCTAACAGGAACTCTGTAAGATGGAAGTTATACAGGTTTTACACTTTCAGCCGATTGTGTTTGTCTTGATTGATATATATATATATTACTGGGGTCCCTGTTGGGGATGAAATGCGAGGTGTTGCACACGAACCTGCGTGTTAGTAGGTGTTTTATTAGCTTCTTAACAAGATTCTTTAGCCTGCTGCACCACCCTGGGCCAAAACAGAAAGTCACTGGTGGCTTAAAATAGTTGGATGAGACAGAGGGTCGTTGAATTGAGGTGGTTGTTATGGCAGGTTTAATATACAGTGAAACCTACAATTAAGACCACCTCTATAATAAGACCACTTTTCAAGGTTCCAAACCTTCATGAGGCTACCAGAATGAACCTCCATATAGAGACCACCTCTATTGAGACCACCTAACACTGGTCCCAAAGGTGGTCCTAGTAGAGAGGCTCTACTGTATGCAGTTTAAACTCCAATTAAGACCATCTCTACAAAGAGACAATATTGTCCTTAAGAAGGAGGTTTCGGTGTACATTGTACATGACTGGGTGCGCTGACCTGCATGCGGTGACTAGTGGCGGCTCCACGTGCGCCTTCTCGTCCTTACTCAGCTTGTTCAGCTCCAACTTCTCACACACCTGGAAAAAGAATGGCTATGGCTAGAAGATTGACAAGAATAATAGTAGAACACAATTAAGACTATATTGCTCTGGATAATCTTACATCTTAAATATAAACTTTCGGCTCATTTCTAAACCTGTAAGTGAATTTCTAAGTGGCAAACTCTCCTCTTTCTCTATTGTGCAAAAATGTCACTTTCGGTATCATAATACCGTGATGTGTAAAAATGTATGTGTGTGAAATGGGTCAACATCCTCCTCACCTTGGCATGGTAAAGGATGAGCTGGAACGCGGCGGCGTTCGCCTTATAGAGAGCGAGAGACAGCGCGGTCGCCCGCACCACGTCCCGGTTCACATCCACACTGTCATAGTCAAGGATTTCACTCACCTCATCAACATTGCCTGTAAATCAAACAATGTAAATCAAACATTAATCCAAGAAGAAGGAAAGAGCAAATCAAGGAGGGATGTGGGATAAATTGTACATTGTTGTATTAGGTAGTACTCTATCCCATGTAGTTTTGTCATCTGTGCTGAAGATGTGTCCAATATATTCACAAAAAGAATCAATTGTTGCCTCCAACAATCTCTTTATCACTTGTGGGATGTGGAAAAAATACTAGAAAAATTGAGATGATGGATATCTTACAATCCCCACATCCACAAATGTTTTTTTAACCAAATAAATCATGTATAGAGATTAATTCTTTACTCACTAGTAAGAACGGCTTGATGTAGATCATGCACATTAGGGTGGAATCCTGCGGCAGCTAGCGGGTTAAATGTCGTCATTCTCAGAGGACCGCAGCAAAGGCTGGGGCTGAAATGGGCATGTATGGAGAATTAATTCATCTGTTGTATATTCTTCTTTGAATAAGGTCCTAGAATTGAAGCCGAAAATGTGGAGGCAGTCGGAGGTATTTTGAACGTAACCTACATTGCTAATGAAAAGTAAGAATTATTGTTCATTTATGATGTGGGAATCATTCACACAAGTCTATGTTCCCTCATTATTTTTGCAACACACAGCTAATGCAGCGGTTGAGTCATGGTATATGGTATTATGTCAGCATCAGTGCCGCTAGGAAGAAGTCACATTGGTGCTAGTCACCATCATGCAGACTATTCACTGATATGCCATTTGGTGCATCTCAGTGTAGACCGCTATTAGGCCATTTAGCTAGCAGTGTGAGAGTCTGGCTGATCCAGACTATGTTGGAGTGTGATATGCAATGCAGGTACCAAACCTGAGTGGCATGGCATGGCATCCATTCTTCCTCATTTTAACCAAAATAATGAATGTAAATTCTTTTTGAAAATATACAACTTTGGAATATGTGCCATAGACTGCATGTAAGATACTACAATAACAAACACTTTGATCGTAACGCTTTTCTCTTGAATATTACTACAATGTGCTGCAAAAATAATTTATTAATCAATGAATATTTTATTTCTCCCACATTTTTTTTGCTACACATGAGAATATTGTGTAAGAAAGGAAAGCAATGTTGTTTTTAGCTATTAGCTTCTCAATTTGCCCATTCAGATGTGAAGTTAATCAAAATTTAGAGATCAAGTTGATCAAAGGATAGTGAAAAAGTTGAAAAAGGATATGGAGTTGCATATTTATATGTATATTGAAGAAAAATATAGTCTTTGAATGTCTTCATAAGTGCTTATCGACCCATATATAAAGATGTACTTTGTATAAATCGAACAATAGAAACAGCAATTTTCACTTGTTGCCAAAAATGTCTGATAATTGCCTGTTTTTACTAATGGACCCTAAAATGTCACTTAAATGAAATCTTGCTGCCAAAATATGTATATAGATGCAACATATATAACAATCAACATGGGTTCCTATTTTTGTACACCAATGCAGAACATTTGGGGAGAGAAAATGCAACAAATTTAATGAAAACAGGATGAGGAATTGATATTTTTTTCCCTAAAGAAATGACTTTGATGGGAAATTGAACAAATTTACTGAAAAGAGAGAAAGTGGAATGTTACAAAATATCTAAAAAAGAGATTTTTATACTAAGTTTATTTTTAGTTTTTTCAAAAAAATTAATTTGAGAAATGGAATAAATGAAGTATTCTATTGGTTTTAACAATGTTAGACCAACTTAATAATAATTTCAGAGCAATATCAAATCAGCACCTAAATATAGCATAATCAAGTTAATAAGCAAATAACATTGATATAACATCACTAATAACCAACAAGATAAACGCTAACGTTATAGCGATTAATCATCATTATTTACCACTTACTTCTTTTACACCACTTCAGCAGAAGATTATCATGTCATTATCACAATAGATATCTCCAACATGTAAAAAACAACAAGAAGGATCTAACACATTAAATATCCAATGGTGTGTTTTTCAGAAAACACATAATGCATTTCAACATCCGTCAACTGAGTCCGCTCTGATCTATAATGAAATCAAAACCATCAACTCACAGCTGTTGCAGAGTATGTTTTCAGAGGTATTTTTTCATGAAAATGATATAAAGTGCTTATAACAGAGTGTATTGCAGCAGACTGCTACAGCGAGGCCTCAGACACTAACTGTAGGCCATGTATTGATTAACATAGCCCTCAGCAATAGATAGTTGTGTAATAATTGATAGTTGCTGATAATAGGAATGGAACAGGCCCAAATACATAGGATGCAATCCAAATTTGATACGATAATAATCCTGACCTTTGAACGTTGGTAGCAGGGTTGGATGGAAAATGACCCGATTGATTGACAAGGAGAATATTTCTATGAATTCCAATACATACTCCTGTCCCAAATTATGATGTCATCTTAATCATTTACCTGCAGAATTTTATGGATATTTTATACTACAGACTTCTGTGATTTGTGTGTGTGTGTGTGGGGGAACAGCACACAATAACAGTGTTTCACATCCAATATAAGCCTTGAGAACATAAAACTGTATGTAAAGAGAACTTACTACATTGAGACAATAATATATAATTGGTTTCATAACAATAAATAAATGTATTTCTAATATCTAAATATCAGCTAACACAGTATATGGATAATGACAAACAAATATCAATATTGTAACTTAACAAACTTACGCATTGTATGAGCAAATCCTGATACTAAAAGAAATTCTATAATCTCCAATCACAATGTATATAGCTCACCACCACCCAGTAGCTCTATAACTGCTCAACTACAAAAGGCCTAGAGACGTGAGACGTAGTATCTACTCACAGAGTTGTGCATGCCTTGCCATACATCCCTGAGCACACTATAGTCCAGGTAGCATCAAACTGTTATAATTGGCTTTAAGATAATGATGTTGCTGCTGCACATCACTTGATGATGCATGCTTCATTCAGCTCTTGGCATCCTTTGTAAAAAAAAAAAAAATAAATAAAATAAATAAAAAAGATGACATAATTTTTCATGACAGTTACTTAAGAAAAAAGTATTGTGGCTGCAAAAGTGGTTAGTAAGATTATTGGGCTTTTTTCAACAAAATGATCTTAATGAAAATGGATCAAAATGTAATTCCCAGTGTTAGAAAATAGACACACAAGCAAACAAGGCATTTGTAATCACTTAAAACATTTAATATAAAAACCTTACTATCCATTTATTATTTACAACAGGATTGCCTGTGCCTTACAATATATGGAACAGATCAAAACTCAGGTTTTGTGTTATCATCCAAGTTTGATATACTATGGAAATGCAATTTTGTTGGCTAGATCGAGACTGTTTAATTACTGAAAAAGATCATAGATGTAACATTAATACTCAAACAATGAACCACAGTATTGAGTCAGCCACATGACAAAAATGTGATAACTGAAACCACCATCACTGCACAATATGACTAGTTAACTAGTTACTAGATTAATCTGGTCACTATGTAGATTCATCTATCCAGGTTTTAAAATACTAAAGAACAAGTTAACACCTATTATTAGTTTTCAATAGATTATCCAGAGACAATATGTGTTAACGTGTTCTTTAGTAGATTGATCTCACAAGCCTCATATAAGTCTTTGTTTACAACTGATGAGATGATTGACAGCTGTCATGCCTCTGTGTTGACAAAAAAATATATGATCTCTGATTGGTCAATTTCCTTAACAGCGCCCTCATTGGTGACTTTGAGAACTAAACCAAGATCTTATATATTTTAGTCACAGGCACATTTAATATCAAAGAAAAAAGGCTACATATTTAAAGAATGTCTTCTATGACTTTTGGTCAGAAAACTTTTCAAGCAAAGCCACCAGATAAGGGGAGTTTTCCACTGGATCATGATGGTATTAGATGTTTACATCATATTAATGAATATTATTTCTTGTATTATCACTCAAAATTAAACAGTATATTTGGGACATTTGGAGTGCTGTACAGAACCAACCGAGGAATTGCCTTCAAGTAATCTCAAAGCGAGATGGACTCTCTGTGTAGAGGTTTATGGTAGCCTATTCATGAAGGCTAGGGACCACCATAAATGGTCTCATTATAGTGGTGGTCTCTGTACAGTAGAGCCCGGCTGTAGATCTCGGTGGCTCTTTACTTGGAGGTTCTACTGTATGTTTACTAGAAGCCAGGCAATGAATTGGTATTGAATCAACGAAAACATTAATTACGATGTTGCTTATCTTGTTTATCTACATATTTGTCCTAATATATGGTATACACATATTTAATTGTACTAATTTGTTACAGCAGAGGTGGTTAATAGCGCTCCAACATTGGAGACTTTTAAGAACCACCTAGCCCATACCTCTTTCTTAATTTTCATTCTTGATTTTAACCTGCACAACTAACAACTGTTTTTATCTGTGATTTCCCCTTACTATCTACTCTACCCCACCCTTTACTAACACCATCTTCTTTCCTCTTATTGACCCTTGGGCGATAGTTATCAAATTTTTATGTTTTCACCGTCATTCAGACTCAGATTCAATCCAAAAGTACTAGATGAGCGCAGCATCATTCCAACATGCATTTTCAATCTGACACATGTACATTTTAGTCATGTCAGTTTGAAAATGCGTTCTGAAATGACAGAGCCCGCATCTACCATGTAAAAAAGTTACTAACTTGTAAAATGTATTTTGCTTCTAGGAGAATGTAAAATATCTATGAAACAGTACATGCAGTGTCTACGAAAAAACAATATGAAGAATACGGAGTGCAGAATTGAAGCTAAAGAATACTTGGACTGCAGAATGAAACAGTATGTTAAAAATCTAGATCATTAGATGCACTCGCCGGCAAACCAACGGCACTAAATTACGTAGGTGATGATTTGAAAACGTGTGGCGGTTTGATGGCGCACGCATCTACACTATTGATAGCCAGTCCGGACGGCTTGATAAGACTAAACACGTGAAGCTCATAGTTACCCCATTCTCGTTTCCAATGAGATATGCATAATTTTTATCCCAAACAACGTTTTTTCTCATTTTGATGACATTCAGAGATTTACGTCGTGGCGCTTTTTTATATGTGGCCTGTATGAGCCTGTACGTTGTCTGTCATTGTTTAACGTGGCATGTTCAACAATCGAAGAAATAGTACGGTATGTTTACGGATATTGCCAAGAAATTACCTATTTTGAAAGTTATTGCAAATTGTTTCATTTAAACCATGGGTAGACAAACTCCCAAAATTTCAGCGTGATTGTGACTCCAATAATATTATATTATATCATGATGGAAAAGTGTCAACTGAGAGTCTGCAGATTATGCACGTTTGTTAGGGAGTATTCATTAACTACTGAGGGTTGTGTGGTGGGCGGTTGTCTGTAAAACTGCCGGCAGGAAGAGAAAATTTCACTTACGGCAACACTCCTAGAGGTTATTGCCGGGTTGCCTCTTAAGCAAATGCTATATTCATATTAACATAATAATGTATAATTATCAATCAAGAATACAGTTATGAAATAATGTTGTACAATTAATCATAAAATGTAATGTGTAAAAACATTTTCAAATCAAATTATGTAGACGGGTATTTAAATTATAAAAAAGTCATAATGAAAAGGGATATGAAATTTCATACCGTTCATTTAGTTTTACATATATAGCAAGTATATCATTTTAATTGACATTGTTTTTGTAATTTTCAGCAATTTAATGGCAAAAGAGGATTGGTCGAAGCTGGGGTACAAAGATCTAGAAGATAAGCAGACAGAGGAAAAATAGCTTAAGATTGGAATATATGAAGCACTGTGTGATTGTGACTGGAATAATATTATATTTTTAATATTACATTCATGAATAATTGTATATAAAGATTGTTGTGAGTGTGTACATGTTTTATATAAACCAATACAAATGTGTCTGGTTCATGAAAGTGACAAACCTATTTAATAAATTTAAATACATGATATCTAGTGTAATTATGGTTAATTTTCTGTTGAACCAAGTGTATTTGCTATATTGGTTCACAGCAAAGAGGATCATTTATAATATTTCAAAAGCTGTGGATGTCATTGATTATTTCCGTTTTCGGGGTCTCTAGAAGAGAGTTTCTCTGCAATTATCATCAAATACATTTTTCATTTTCTTCTTTCATCTTGAAATAATATACCTGAGGAGCTGCCAATCAAGCTAACGAACCAAGTTTATTTTATCTACCAATTACATTATAAGCGAGTTATATTTACGAAAATACTTTGTATTCGTTCGAAAAAAAACCCAGTAATCTTACCAGCATTCACATGACGTAAATGTATTAGTTACGTTGATTAATGTCAAACCTCCAAGCCGGAGTCACATTGATCTTACCTCTTTGAGACGGAATAGACAATAGATGCTGTCGCCAGCACCCAGACATGCGTTAACAGATCGTCACGTCATTAAAATATACGAGTGAAGACCTGCTAATGTAATAAACGTATGTCGAGGTGCTGGCGACCACATCTAGTCCTTTCTGAAAAGCATTGTTTTAGAGGTTGTACACTGTCCTGGTTGTTATATAAATTGATTTCACACATGGTGACATCTATCCACCATGGTATGATAGTTATCCTCAATTCCACAATAGAAGTCGCTAACACTGTTCACTCCACTGGGCCTAAACACGTTAAATCATACACTAGAAGCAAAGATAATCTTGTCAATCTCTAATTTATTACCATTCAGTATTTTAATTACCCCCTTTTTCGTTTACAGTGGCACATATTTTAACATAAAGAGATAGTGTAATTCATGTACATTGGATTGAATTTAAAATATATAAATATGCAGGATATGAGACATGAGATTTTAGTGGCAATGAAATCATGTCTTATCATATTTTAATCTTTATCATAATGTCCTCAATCAGTCTGAACATTATGTATAGTAGGCAACTACTGACTTGTTCACTATCTATGCTGTTCTATAAATATTTATATTGAAAACTATATCATTTCATTTATATAAGGGAAAAAAATTTGTTACAATTGATTGATATTGTTCAGGAATTAATGTTCCTAGGATAGCACATGAAAGCATATATCTGCTTATTTTCGATGTGGTCCTGTTTGTTTTGGCAGGTTAGGTAACCAACTGAGCCAAGGGTTTGTGGAGGGATCACACTAGCTATTGTTTTCAAACTAGGTGAGTTCTTATACGTCCAGAGGGGTGGATCTCCTATACAAGGGGCACGCCTTTTAACGAGGCTAAATGTTTTTGATCAGTTAATTTGTTTTACCATTTAAATACACATGTATACAAATTTAGTTTACTTTTCCTACTCCCTACACTATAAACATGCTGCGCCAATCTTAGGGATTGCCTATTCATATGAACAATAGCAATTTACTGTTTCTACGTAGCCAGATTCAAACGCACACACTTAGATGTACCAACAACTCACGAATCATTTGGATAATCAATCTTCAATTATCTTCTAACAGCTCTCTATAAAATGCTAAGGCAGGCAACAAACAATTGCCCATGAAATTTTTCGATTTGCGTCCTTGCTGTCTCCAGTATTCTGTGAGGTCGTCTGTGATTTGAAGGCCTTTTGCTGCAGGACACTTCCTGTTCATAATGTCCAGCACAGCTTGGTGACCACTCACTCTCTGACCACCTAGAATGCTGAAATGTTTGTTGATCACAGCTGGTTTTACTTTGTATACCATTGCGTTTTTACAGTTGCTAAACTGTTGTGAATTCAATTGAACAAAAGTGGTTAACATTGTATCAAGCCTGGCTCGTGCAATTAAAGGAGGCACATCTGTTACAACAGTCGTCCGAAAGTTCAATTCTTCCATTAGGTACAATGTTGTGAACTCGGGTGTAGGAAGGTTGTCTACCACTTCTTTGACCTAAAATGGATAAGAAACTAATTTGAAACAAGTAGTCGTCGGGAACGGCGTAAATCTCCCCTTCCCCGATCAGGCCATTTCCCCGATCAGGCCATTTTTGAAAAGTAGGCCAAAGTACTCAAATATCAAATCACATGAGGAGAGTGACATAGTCATACAAAATGTCAAGTTTGGTGATGATAGGTAATAAAGTCTTCCCAGGAGACAGATAAATACAAATTCGTAATAATTTGTTTTTAAAACACATCGTAATTTCATCAAAAGTAGGCCAAAGTACACCAAAATCTAATCAGCTTTGGAGAGTGGTACAACGAAGCTAGATATGAAGTTTGGTGACCATAGGTCAAATACTTCTCTCTGTAGAGTGGTAACAAGGTTTATTACGTAATGCTCGTAAGTTCAAAAGTAGGCCAAAGTACACCAATATCAAATCACATGAGGAGAGTGATATAGACATACCAAATGTCAAGTTTGGTGATGATAAGTCATAAACTGTTCCCAGGAGACAGATAAACACAATTATGTAATAATTTGTTTTTAAAAACACATCGTAACTTCATCAAAAGCAGGCCAGAGTACACCAAAATCTAATCAGCTCTGGAGAGTGGTACAACGAAGCTAAATATGAAGTTTGATGACCATAGGTGAAATACTTCTCCCTGTAGAGTGTTAACAAGGTTTATTACGTAATGCTCGTAAGTTTGTCAAAAGTAGGCCAAAGTACAAACAAAATTTTTTGAGAGGTACTTTTTTCCTCAAACAAGACATATTCAATTTGCAAATCAATAGCTCAAGTAGTCTTCGAGTTATCAGCCTGTTTATTTTGGACGGACGCACGGACAGACAGAAGCAAAGCAAGAAATCCCCCTTCGGACTTCGTCCGGGGAGATTTAATTCAGAATGTTATGCATTTTAAGATACTATTACAGGATTGTACGAATAAATAATTTTAATTCTATACTTTATGTCTATTTCAAAACATGCATGCTGTAAGTTATTTTGCGTTTGAAGTACAGCTCTCAACACTGGCAGTGAAAACTATTTAAAATATACTTTATTTTTTTTATTACATTATGCATATCACTCCATCGAAAATACACCCCTTAATGCTGTTCTCTGATTGGCCAATAGTCTAATTCAGCCAGGCATAATTTTTCCATGTATGCCTGGCTCAATTTTTCCCTCTAATAGTAGAAGCGTCTGCCATTTTGAAACTGTCGATTAAAAAAAAAAAAAATCCACTATTTTTACAATAACAGCTTTGACTGATCTAGCACTAGAACTGGCAATTCTGCGAGCCGACATGTAAATTGCCTACATCTCCCTTTTGGACTGTAACATCACATATTAATGGGTACTGCAAGGAGAATTGCACTATATTGTGGAACGCAGGTGTTTCAGAGACTGTTGAGTGATCAACTTCTGGATGGTCACGATGACTATATACTCAAAAACATATTGTAACTTCATCAAAGTGTGCCAAAGTACACCAAAGGAGAGTTTTACAATGAAGCTAAATATGAAGTTCGATGAAGTCAAATACTTTTCCCTGTAGAGTGGTAACAAGGTATTAACACCTATCACTTATAAGTTCGTCAAAAGTAGGCCAAAGTACACCAACATCAATTCAGCTGTGGTTGGTGTACAGACTCGCTGGCATTTGCCCACCGTGCATACGCCGCGAAGGTCTAAGGTAACACAGCTGAATGATCCCGCCACCCTATGCATGGACACCAAGAGGTTGCAACAAGGTTGAAGTCAAGAAACAGCTTCATCAAGGGCAGCAACAAAGATACACCAAATGACTGCAGTGTGGCTAGGTGGAACAGATCTGACCAAGGCTCTACCACTACCAAGTGAGGCACTTCCCCCTGGAGTAGACTTTCCGAGAAGACAGTGGGTAGGACTGAACAGAGCACAAGCTAAGGTGGCAAAGACAAGAGACAACATGTGCCGGTGGGGATTCTCTCAACACAAATCCTGCCTGTGCGGAGAGGACCTTAAGACTATGGAACAGATATTAGGAGAGTAATATAGTCATACCAAAGTTTGGTGATGATAGGTCATAAACTGTAATACCTGTAGACAGATAAACACTAATTCATAATAATTTGTTTTTAAAAACACATTATCAGACTTCATCAAAAGTAGTCTGAAGTACACCAAAATCTAACCAGCTCTGGAGAGAGCAGTACAATGAAGCTAAATATGAAGTTTGGTGATAATAGCCAGGTCAAATACTCCTTCCAGTGGAGTGGTAACAAGGTATTAAGGCATATTGCTCATAAGTTTGTCAAAAGTAGGCCAAAGGACACCAACATCAATTCAGCTGTGCAAACTATTACTAATACAGTGAAGAAAATTATAAAGTTTAATGACCGCATGTGAAATGCTTTTCACAATACAGTGGTAACTATTGTTTTATTTGAATATTCCATAAATTTTTCAAAAGTATGCCAAAGTACTCAATCATCAAATCACTTGAGGAGAGTAATATAGTCATATCAAATGATAAGTATGGTGATGATAGGTCACAAATTGTTCCCAGGAGACAGATAAACACAAAGTTGTAATAATTTGTTTTTAACAACACATCGTAACTTCATCAAATGTATGCCAAAGTACACCAAAATCTAATAAGCTCTGGAGAGTAGTACAATCAAGCTAAATATGAAGTTTGGTGATGATAGGTCAAATTCTTCTCCCAGTAGAATGGTAACAAGGTCTATAAACTATCGCATTTAGTATATTTAATCTAAGTTGAACCAGTGAAATCGTCGCCATGGTCCTAAAAGTCTACTGTCTGTATCAGCAGGCGACGACAGGTGTAATGACCATAAAAAACACCACACAGACATCTTATCATATCTCTGTTGTACATTGTCGTATCAATATATAATTTTGATGGAAATAATCTGCAGTAATATGCGATTCCATTCATATATATAAGTCTATGTATTTGTTTTAACTAAATAGTTTAATTTGACCATTAATCACATGCATCGCCATATCTAACACTCAGCTTTTGGCGTTAGCTGTCAAATGAATTGACTATAACTCGATTTTGTCCAAATCAGACTCGTTGCTATATATTTTATTATTCATTATGGTGAAAATAAGAAACTAGACAGTCTTAAGAATATGTACTGTTAATGTGAAAACGTTCGGATGAAAATCATGGGCTATTAAAGGATTATTGTTCTATGTCAACAATGGAAAACTTCGAATCGACTGACTAGACTCGCTCCATTTTCTGGTCGGATGAAACATGTTTCGTAGTATGATCCAGTTACAGCTACATCCCGCAAAAGCACCCATTTAAATTACGTCTCGCTGAAGAACTTCCGACCGCTATAGCTCAAGTAGCCTTCGAGTTATGAGCCTGTTTATTTCAGAAGGTAAGACAGACAGACATATGCAGCCTGAAGCAAAGATTTAATTTTAGATCTTAAAATCGAGTCTAATTTTTAAAAGTATCTGCCACAAATTATTACTAAAGAAATATAATAAAAATGCAATGCTTAATTGAACAAGCAATTTTAGATCTCAGAAATTTTCCCATTCCTTGTATTACCTTTTCAAACCATACTGCATGATCATATTTGATCTTTTGTTGATCAAATAGATGATGGTGTTTCCAGTTGCAAATTTCCAGATCTGAAGTAATGTGGGCCCAGGATACAGATGCCAGCTGAACATTAATGGAAACCACACTCTGCGGAATCTAGAATAATACAAACATTATCTTTATCATGTACCCTTTTCACGCATGTGTTTCATTTACTTATAGTGGGTGACCCAGCCAATGCAAAATTATAACATCCTGTTCCCAACTCCCCATAACAGAAAAATGTATCAAAAAGAGCAGTAAAGTCACTAAACAATGGAAAGGCAGCATTGGGAATGTAGAAATTCACATATAGTGACAGTTTTGTGTACATTTTTCTGTTCACGTGGTAATTAAACTTATTTATATCCAGGAAAAAAGGGTTGTGGTGGGGTGCGGGTGGTAGCGATTTGGGGGTACGGGTATATGCTCACTCTTAAAGACCATCTTTTTTTTCTTAATTGATTCTAACACCCCTGATGTGTTAACGATGTAGGGAGCATTACTAAAAGTTTGGTAAAGTTTGAATCCAGTTTAAATTCACCAATGGTTCAAGTGATGCGCCACCCCCATCTGTAGCCAATGACCACAGATGTCAGGCCGGGAGATGGTGAAAATTTCATTGCTCGTACATCTGACACCTATTGCAACTGGGGCATAAGATCTCACGAATCCACAAAGTATCAGTACCCAGGAAGAAAGGGTTGTGGTTGGGTGCGGGTTGTAGCGATTTGGGGGTACGGGTATAAGCTCACTCTTAAAAACCACCTTTTTTTTCTTTTAACAGATTCTAACACCCCTTTTTATTTTTGAGTGGCTATAATTATACGGAAAGTATAATTCTCAGCAAAAAAAAAATAGATATCACTGTCGTGACATTAGTCCAGGTGCTTTTTTTTTCCATCATTCCATTATATCAAAGAGAACAACACCAACAAGGGTGTTTAAGAAATACACCTACCTCTTTTGATACGAATTTTGGGTCTATTTTCTTTTTCGTCAACACATAGTCTTTACCATAGTTATTATTTTCGCCTGGTTGAATTACATAAGAACACATAACTTCAACTAATTTGGTCTCATACCCATCGATGTTCAAGACTGAGTCAATGGTTTCTAAAGACCCATGCACTTTCTTGTGATGCATAAGGTTATCCAAAAGTTCCTGAGTCATTCCAGGTATATTGTGTAAAACTAATTTTGGAGCTTTATTCAACACATCGAGGAATTTAACGATTTGTTCATCAGTGAAATTCTGCAGGTTCCTCCCTTCTTCAGGTTGCATCTTTTGTAATATTGTAACGGTGTCCTCATGTATTTTCTGATGTTTGGTTAACATGTGAACATTTCTTTTTCCACATACCTGAAAAATTCAAAAAATTTTTTTTTTAAATAAAATACCATATCCCTGATATCCCTCAAATCTTCAGTTCTTTTTCCCACATCCATCCCACCTTTATCAGCCTTTCCCCCCACAATACACTTCCTTATACCCCCCTCCCCCAATAATGCAGTTTTGAGTCAGACATTGATGCATCATTCACAAAACTCTTACAAGACACGACACAAGGTCATTGGCAGACAAATGTAACTTTTACAACATCAACATAACTGATAACCATACATAATGTTGGAGTATATCAATTAATTGGTGGACATTGGTTATTCCAAACGAGAACGAGGCATCACATAGCTGTGTATCATTCGGACATTGATCGATTATTGTGGGGACATCTACCAATCTTGGGGGATGTCCCACAGATGTCAATAAGTGTTTTAATTCTTTAGACTTGGTAAACTCCATGAAGATTAGCTATTTATGAACCATATGTGTATTTAAACTTATTCCTAGAAAATTAGTACATTTTATGACTATGTAAATGTATTTGTATTTTACGTATTTAATTATGTATTCTAACTAGTTTTGTGAAGTGCTTTGAGCTATAAATGCATAGATTATCATTATGTTAGTTAACTGGGCTATATAAATAAAATTTATCATTATAATTATTATCATCATTACATTGTTGATCAATGAATGATGTGGTAAGGATGTGTTAACGATGTAGGGAGCATTACTAAGAGTTTGAAGTTTGAATCCAGTTTAAAATTCACCAATGCTTCTATAGTGATGCGCCACCCCCATCTGCAGCCAATGACCACCGATGTCAGGCCGGGAGATGGTAAAAATTTCATTGCTCGTACATCTGACACCTATTGCAACTGGGGCATAAGATCTCACGAATCCACAAAGTATCAGTGCCCAGGAAGAAAGGGTTGTGGTGGGTTGCGGGTGGTAGCGATTTGGGGGTACGGGTATATGCTCACTCTTAAAAACCACCTTTTTTATTTCTTAATTGATTCTAAAACACCACTTTTTATTTTGGAGAGGCAGTAATTATACTGAAAGTGTAATTTTCAACAATATTGATGGCTATAATTAAATCGGGTTACAATGCATGCAGACTGTGTATTATAGCCGATCGCTTTTATTTTCTGGACAGACCCAGATTTTATTCTTAAGGCCAGCCACCCTTAATTATTGTGCATCTTACAACCACTCTGAGTATCAGATGTCATGATATGACCTCTGAAGCAGAACTATTGCTCATTAAAAATGTGAACCGGTCACAGACCTTTTAATTCAGGATTAGAATTAGGTCAAGTGATCGATCCAAGCATTGCTTAAGATTTATAGACAGTCAGTTTGTACTTTTCTAAGGTTATAGCACAAATAGAAGTAGGCCGGCATGTATCTACCCTGCTGGTTTGAATAGTCTACTTATAAGGAAACACAATATAAAGGTTAAATTAAGAATTAGGTCACATAGATTAATAAATTATGATAATCCAATCTCTGGTGAAACATTTCAGAGGTCAATATTTGACATCTAGCACTCAGAAAGAGGGCTTACACCGCACCCCGCTCGCCATATGTCATTATAATATCCCACATTTTTAAGCTTGAGGAAAAAATAGCAACATTATTTATTGGTCGCTTTTATTCTTTCCATAATACTGATACATGATGCAAATGATGAATTAAGTAATGAAAAAAGTGTTGTTCGGGTTGTTCCCAATGATGATGATACTGATGAAGAAACAATAATCAGATAATAACTCAGATGAAACTGATAATGTTGATAGTGATGATGACCAGATCACTGTTCAACCTACCTCATATTAACATCAAGATCAGGACGTGTATTACGTAAAAAACAAAATGCTGACAGGATGTACAACTGGTGAAATTCAAACGGTTGTACTGAAGAGACATTTGTATGTGAACATTATAAAGTTGTGATGCAATTTATATTTTTCATGTAGTTTTTTTTATCAAATTCAATATTAAGTGCTATGTCGCATTCACTCTGAAATGAGGGTGAAAGGGGGTGCGTCGAATTTCAATTTACAAAATATGGGGATGGGGTGGGGGTAAAATTTCAGTGTAAGCTAATGACACAAATTCGACCGCCCCCTCCCCCTCATAAATAATGACAGCTCCCTTATTTAAAGAACCTGCTACTCCTAGATCACCAGTCGCTAAAACAGGCCATGCACATAAACCGTGAATCTTACGTATAACATGAAAATTTGGTGACATCTATGATCTATTAGGGAGTTCATTTTTGTACCGTATGATTCACGGATTGTGTGCATCAGCTGGTGTGCATGGCCGAACAATGCGATTGGTGCTCTAATATAGATCACCAGTCGCTAAAACCGGCCATGCACATAAACCATGAATTATATCAACTACAACAGAGAGTTCACATTATACGTAGTACAATTCACGGATCGTGTGAATGGCCGAACTGTGCGATGGATGCTCTATAGTATCGTGAAATGATAGAACAGTGATTATATTTTGAAAATCCGTTGGATTTTTCATTTATTTCTATTATTTATGAACAAAATTACATAAGAATCTCAATCACGTCTTAAACTACCCATAGTTTAAGCATTATAGGTCTACCCCTCAGGCTTCGACCCCCCCCCTCCCCCACAGGAGATGTTGCTGTTTTGCTTGTCCAAACAAACCTGAAGCGACAAGCAAAACAGCAACATATCTCTCTATAAATTGCACCTGTGCCCCACACACCACCCCCACCCCCACCCCCGGTTTGACCCAAATCATTTGACCTCGAAACTGGTCACAGTAAGTGCGTGCCTGAGATGCGTGCATACTAAGTACTAATTAGGAATAGAATTCATCACACCTGTCTTATATGTGCACATATGTGTGCACTGTATGTTCTTAACATTATTAAATTTAATATTTTTCTAAGTCCTAATATTTTGTAAACAAAAACATGTGGTTGACGTTGATGTATTCGATGTTAATGTTAAAATCTCAATATCAACCTTTATCAACGTTTTCACTTTACAAATTGAGTACTGGTTTTTTGGCAAGAAAATGTGTGGAGTAAGGATGGTACAGAAGAATACACCAATGTTAGTAAACTACGTTAAAGTACCAAAGATGGAGGCAAAGAGAACATTTTGAAGATAACATTTTTACTTTTTCTCGTATTTATCCCTATTTACAAAATTATATTACTATTTGATACAGCAGTATAATGGAAGAAAGTTTTCTGCATGAGAAGAATCCATGGATTGATGATGATATGTCATTTAGTGCCTTAAAACAGATTCTGTACCTTGCTGAAAAAAGCGGTCAAATCATCAAGGTTTGTAGCTACACTGGGATAAAATTGAAAAAATTTCTAAACTTTTTTTTTATTTGAAAAAATTCTACGTCTCATGGGAATCATTTTTGAAAAAAAGATCAAAAGCCGACAAGAATTGTTGTTTTTGGGGGGGATTTTGTAGACACTATTTTCCCATTTACCCATGTTAAACGCATTTCAAAATCTGCAACAACTTTCGACGTTCCTCGATGCAAAAACAAGTAAAAAGCTGCTGTGGCGTACTCACCAAATAGGAGATGAGTTTTCAAAATTATTGCTGTGTTTTGACTATTGTTTCAATTTATGTAAAAATAAAGTATGTTATAGAAAAATGCATTGTAGTTCTTATTCTTACCATCCCACCACAAACAATTTAGTGGTTTTTGTTGCATTATTGCGCAAACATCGTCATGCGTATTCCCGCCGATCGCGGACTGTCAAATATGACGTTGCGAGTGATTGATGCTCAAAATAAACTATTAAATTAAAATAATTACATACGCTTATCTATATGAATGGAATCGCATATTACTGCAGATTATTTCCATCTAAATTATAAATTTTTAGGACAACTGATAACAGAGATATGATGCAATATCTAGTGTGGTGTTTTTTTTTTTGTCAATTGCCAATACGACGGCCATGTAATGTTCAGGATTTTCCGACCATATCACTTGTTTTTTCATTTCACAAATAGGAGGAAGAACCAAAACTAATATAATACATACCATTGGAAAGAGAAAAAAAATTGAATAAAAAAATTATTTGTTGCCATTTTTTTTCACTCCGTAATTTATGCTAATTGGGCAATTTTCATTATCGCATGCATCAAAACCAAGGCGAACCTCCCGTGACCATGCATCATTCTTAGGCTTATGTTCGCCGGATCAAAGTAGATTAAACCTTTATATTCTATATCATTTGAAAGAGGAGAAAATAAGGATTATGAAAATGAAAGCAAATCCAGACATTTGCAAATAAACATAGCATTCCAAATAGTGAAAAAACCATGTGATCAACACTTTGGTCGTGAATTCAGAGGGGAGGGTTTCCAATATTTAGAAATTTGCAGACGTGATTAGGTTCTACATGCGATTTTACGACAATTAAAACCAAAATGGAGGACATAGTCAGTAGTTATCCAGGGAACAATCCAACTTTAAAAACACAAGTCTGAAATCTTTCTTTTTGGTGTAACGCGTGTCGAAACTGTGTTATAAGACACTGCACGAGCGAGAATAGAAGTGTTTGTAGTTAAATGCCCATAGCGTTCTAAGTAAGTGCCAGTTTTAATTCAAAGTTTTCAAAAGTTGTTCGAAACGCCTATGGAACAGATTTCTCCAAACAGATATGTAAAAATTTAAATGATGTGAGTAGGATAGGGCGATTTTTACGAACATCTTGTATTTTGAAATCTTGTCCCACACGGAAAATATTGATCCCAGCGTAGCTAAGGTTTGTTAGAAAATATTACCAACTTTGTATCTTATCATCTGAAATATTAAAACTTTAGATGATTAGTTTGAAACTAATTATAATACCTCAAAGTATAAATTGTCGAACAAATTTTGTTTGTATTACCATTATGGACCATTCAGTAATTATGGCAGGGTGGGGTAGGCGGATTTTCCAAAATTGCTGTGAAAAAATTAATAGCCTCCCATCAAACTTATGTGAAAACATTTGTAACCCCCCTCAATTTCATGTGACAAAAATTGATGACACCCCCCCCTAACAGTTAACGCAATCATTGTCAGTTAACTAAAATCGTATTTGATGGATATCCATAACATAAAAAACAGTAAATTTTAATGCAGAATCTGAAAAAAATAGGGGTAAATTTTCTGTGAAAAAATTGATAGCCCTCGCCCCCCTCAAAAGTGTGTGAACAAAATGATAGCCCCACCCTCCAAACATTGTGACAAAAGTTCATGACCCGCCCTAAAATCCTCCTACCCCACCCTATCATAAATACTGAATGGTCCCTTAGCGGGTTGCCCAACATACAGGGCAACATTCAGGGCTTTGCTAATTATTTAAGAAGGATACCAGCTTGTTCGGCACGAAACCGTAGACATTAACATATAGTCTATTGCAGCCGTGATGGATAGATCTCTGAATCGTGTGTCGGTTTAATGTACGCAGTCACGGAGGGGTATGATTGTTCTCGAGAACGAGTGCTGAACTTTGTCCCAAATGAGAGTAAACTGAACTTGCACATAGTATCCTTTTGAATGGAGGCTACTATTGGATTCT
>CM032669.1:27229687-27250075 GCA_019095985.1 Streblospio benedicti | reverse complement strand
AGGGAGAAAAAAAGGGATTATAAAAAAGAAAGCAAATCCAGACATTTGCAAATAAACATAGCTTTCCCAAATAATTAAAAAAAAACCATGTGATCAACATTTTTGGTGGGAATTCAGAGGGGGGGTTTCCAATATTTAGAAATTTGCAGTCGTGATTAGGTTCTTGCGATTTTCCGACAAATTAAAACCAAAATGGAGGACATAGTCAGTAGTTATCGGGGAACAATCTAATTTTTAAAACACAAGTCTGAAATCTTTTTTTTTGGGTGTAGCAGCTTGCCGAAATTTGTGTTTAAGACACTGCACGGGCCAAAGAAAAAGAAGTGTTTGTAGTTAAATGCCCAAAATTCTAAGAAAGTGCCAGTTTTAATTAAAAAGTTTTTCAAAGTTGTTCGGAGCGCCTATGGAACAGATTTCCCCAAAAAACAGAAAATTAAAAATTTTTAAATGATGTGAGTGGAAGGGCGTTTTTTCACGAACATCTTGTTTTTTGAAATCTTGTCCCACGGAAAAAAATTGATCCCAAGCGTAGCTAAGGTTTTTTAAAGAAAATATTACCAACTTTGTATCTTATCATCGGGAAATTTTAAAAACTTTAGATGATTAGTTTGAAACTAATTATAATCCCCTCAAAGTATAAATTGTCGAAAAAAAATTTTGTTTGTATTACCATTATGGACCATTCAGTAATTATGGCAGGGGGGGGGGAAAGGCGGTTTTCCCAAAAATTGCTGTAAAAAAAAATTAAATAGCCTCCCATCAAACTTATGTGAAAACATTTGAAAACCCCCTCAATTTCATGTGGAAAAAAATTTGACCCCCTTTAACATTTAAAAGAAATTATTTGTCAGTTAACTAAAACCCTTTTTGATGGATATCCATAACATTAAAAAACAGAAAAATTTTAATGCAGAATCTGAAAAAATAGGGGTTTTAAATTTTCTGTAAAAAAAATTGATACCCCTCCCCCCCCTAAAAGGGTTTGTGAAAAAAATGATGGCCCCACCCTCAAACATTGTGAAAAAAGTTAAAGGACCCCCCAAAATTCCCCCTACCCCACCCTATTAAATACTGAATGGTCCCTTAGCGGGTTGCCCAACATACGGGGCAACATTCGGGGCTTTGCTGTTTATTTAAAAAGGAAATCCAGCGTTGGGCCGCGAAAGTAAACATTAACATATAGTCTATTGCGGCCGTGATGGATAATCTCTGAATCGTGTGTCGGGTTTAAGGGAAAACCCGACATAAATGATGTCAGATGATTTGACATACTATCTAAAACCTTACGGGTTGTTTTTGGGAAAAAAAGTATACATTGACCATTTTTTTATTTTTTAAATGATAGTATGTGCAAAGATGAGTCTCATAAGTCTGCTATTAAGCATTTGTATGAGGAAGGTGTATGGTATTGATCAGGCCGGGTGAATCATTTCTACAGATTTGTCACATAAACCAGAACTTTTTAAAAAGCAGGTGAGGGGTTTGGGAATAAAATTTGTGCAAAAACCATAGCAGCGCAAAGTGCTTTCTTGCAGTGGGCTTATGCTGGAAACCCCAAAACAAAGGTTTTTTATTTTGACACTATAAAACCAAAACCACGGGGCAAAATTCAAAGCTAAATTCTACGTGAATTTAAGCCAGAAAAGGAGGCACCCAAGTAAAAGGACCCCTACCCAAAAAACCTTGGAAAAGATAATTTTCGGGAAAAGGGTTAAGACTATGAATGGATCAGAAATTCCCCCTTTTCTTTCCCTTTTGGGAATGCAGTGGGACAAAAAAGGGCATAGCCTCCCAATTGGCTTAACCACTATAAAGGAATTTTCTTAATTCATCTGGGTTTGAGTGAGAAGCATTATGTCTTAAACCAATTTAACAAGGTCAAAAAACAAGAAATATGTCATAAAACCCGGGATATTCCCCCCAAGGTCAGAAAAAAAAAAGCTTTAAAGGGCAAAAAAAATCTGGCAAGGCGGCTGGTAATAATAATCTCAGTGCAAACACCTGAAGTTTTGCAGTAAAAAGGGGTTATTGTCTTTGTCTATTTTGGGACAATTGTTGTGTGGGGTCATGCCTATATTCCATCGATAGGCTAGACACTATAATAGTGCCACCCCCCCAAAGAAAAAAAGGTTGATATAACAAAACAAAAGGTAATTATGGGGCCCATTGCACCCCCACAACAATCATGTAAAAGGGTTTTTGGAAGGAACCATTTTAATTGTATATGATGAATTACTATGGACTTCCCCGGTATTCGGCTTTAAAAAAACCTCTCTACTGATTTTGGGGCATTTTCGTCCTTAAACAAATTATTCCCCTATAGGGGGTTTTTTGGCCCAATTTACCGGCTTTTTAGAGGGCCCAAAGCATTTGATAAACTCAACCATTGGTGCTTATTCAGGAGAAAGCTTTTAGATAGATGAGTATACCTGTAATAATTGTAGACTTGTTTCACATTTGGTACACATCACAGCTTTACTATGTTCGATGGGGCTCTACATTGTCACTCTGGATTTCACGTATCAAATGGTGTAAGACAAGGAAGTTTAATCTCTCAATTTCTTCAAAATATATATGTGAATGATTTAACATGATATTAAATAGTAAACAATGTGGTTGCAACTTGAATAAGTGTAAACTATAATCATCTACTGTACGCAGATGATACCATACTTTTAGCACCATCTAATTGCCCTTCAAAAACTTATAACAATATGTGAACGCTTTGCATCCAACAATGAAAATTATATATAATCCTAATAAGTCTAGAATAATGTGTATTCAGCCGAACAAGGACAAGGTCAAAAGTCCCCTGTCTTTACTATAAATGGAAAAAATGTAATGATTGTTGAACAATTTAAGTACCTAGGTTTTTGCATATCCAGTGACATGAAAGATGACTGTGATATTAATCGACAAATACGTAGTTTTTACAGCAGGGCAATATTGTCATAAAATGTTTTTTAGACACTGTAGTGATGAGGTAAAGTTTACTTTTTTAAGACCTATTGTTCTAATATGTATTGTTCCCCATCTATGGATAAAGTACAGTATTTATTCATTTAGAAAACTTAAGACATCTTTTAACAGAATTTTTAGAATGTTGTTTAATTTAGATAGAAGAGCCTCTATATCACATAATATGTTGTTAAACAATATTAGAGCTTTTGATGTAAATATTAGGAAGTACATTTTAAATTTTAAAAATAGACTTGAAAATTGTAATAACGTTTTAATTCAAGACTCTACTTGACTGTTATATTTTATGTCTTTTCTATGGAATTTTAATCCGAAATAAATGTTTCTATTCTATTCTATTCTATTAATGTACGCAGTCACGAAGGGTATGATTGTTCTCGAGAACGAGTGCTGAACTTTGTCCCAAATGAGAGTAAACTGAACTTGCACATAGTATCCTTGAATGGAGGCTACTATTGGATTCTGGTTTTGACAATCAAGTGAATTCCTTTCACAGATGGCCAAGAAAAACTCCCAGTAAATCTTGCTTATCAATGATTTCTGCAAATGCGTCTGGTATGCTGTAGACCAGAGGTTACAGCATGCATTCCCGTTCAAAAATATGACGGTTACTACACTTTAAAATAACACATAAATGCAATGTACAAAGTGCTCAATTTCCCCTCATATATAGTATGTTGTGTGTAATTGACAATAAATAAATTGTATTAAAAAAACAACATAGTATGGGGTAGAAAAATCTTACTCCCATTCAGTCCAAAGTTTAGATTTGACGAAACTACATGTTGAGGTCTATTACGGCACGAAAATGTTCGACCTGTACGACAAAAATCAAGCTCATATGTGAAATTATTTTAATTTCAGAAACGGGATCTGGAAACACAGGAAATATTGGACAATGTAAAGGAATCATCAGTTTCCCTTAAAATGATTCAAATTTTGAAAGCCATAGAAGCTACTAGGAAAGAAATTGATAGTGTATGTAGAATCTTAGATTATTTATGACTAAATCATGAGATAAAAATATGAACTTTCTCCTCTTTTGATATGGCATTTCGCATTTGTAATTTAGAATCTGTGCTATCTGTTGTTTGTTTATTTTCTCAGTTTTACTTCGCTGCATATGTTAAGTTCTACATTTTATTGCAGATTAATTTGGAAATCCAGCTCCATTTGCAAGATCGAGAAACTAAAGATATTACACATATCAGTATATTAGGTGAGTCTCAATTTTTTGCTTATTTGAAGTGTTTTGAATTTATAGCATTACTCATTTGATGAATTTTGGATTTCGATAAAAAGAAGCACTGACATTTCACTCCTGCAACTCCTTCGTATATTTGTCATTTTGTCTTTGTTTTTAGAAAAAAGAGTTCAAGAATTAAATGATTTAAGTGGCCATTTAACACATATAACTGAAGAGAAAGATCATCTTATAAACAGTCTTCAACAACCATATTGTGGAGAATATATGAAAATTGAAGCAAAATATAAAAAGTATGTATATTTGTCTTTTTTTTAAAATTCATTGTTACTTAGTGAAATAACTAATATCAGGAATAAATTATACTTGAACTGAAAGTACAGTTATTATGGGTAAAGATATTGATTTTATCAACATTAATTCCGATACATCTATGTATAGATTGATTTTATGTCCCCTTTGTAATTTGATAATACTGGTGTCAGCTTACAAAAGGATTCATATGGGATGTACGTCCCTGTGCACAACCGGAAATGCTTCAGTCTTGAAAGTACATTGCCATACGAGTCCTCAGCTAGACATGCACCAAACCCAAGGATGTATAGTGTGTATAGTGCAGCCTCCTGAACATTTTTATTGCCTCTCCAGTGATAAAAAATAAACGGCCGTCCCGCCTGGCTGCAAACAAAACGGCCCCGTGTCAGAGGCCTGTCATTTGTTTGCTATGCACGCTAGATATTATACTTCATTGATTATACTAGCTGTTTTATAAGTGATGTTTTATGATTTTGATAATAGAAAGACATTGTTCATTTACAATTGTAACACATGTAGTTCATTCTTGGCCCAATATTCAACTTGAAAAATTAAAAAATTTGCGCGGAAGAAAAATAAAAATAAAAAGTGAACCCCTCATTTTTTTTGTAATATAAAGACGGAAAAATCAGCAAAATAAAAAGTAAAGAATAAAATTGACCTCCTAAGTGTAGGAAAATGGGCAGGACGAGAAACATTTTATTAATTTTGTGGAGCCTAACTTTCTTACTTTTGCATTGGAAGTATTTGGTAGATCTATAGATCTAGTCTAACATGGTGAAATGTCACTAAAAGCCTAGGAACGTCGAATTTAAGTTCATAATAAAAAGATACTGTTTAGCAGGTGGATCTTTATTACCTAATATCTTTATCTTACTTTCCCAAATAACTTTCATTTGAAAGATTTGTGAAATGTGACAATATTACAACAGATACTTTACAAGAAACACTACAGATACAGCTGTCTACACATTTAGTTTAAAAGATGATCTTGGTAGATCTATGTATAGTTTACTGACACAAAACAACCACCCAACAGATAGATCTATTGGTTATTTCAATTATTATCTGTACTATAAATTTATGATTAGTATGGGTCAATCAGTAGTAATATGCGATTCCATCCATATACCTTTTCCTTGGCTATTTACTGATTAAGTAAAAGAGTGGCTTTTTCACAGGGCACAATGTATTATTATTTACAACAATTACGTCAATAAAGAAATATAATACAGATACAAATACAAATACGTTCATTTGTTGCACATAGTAGATTTATATTTACTTAGGGATCGTTCACATATGACGGCATCGCAGAGAGGGTGTGTGTGAAGTCTGAGAAAGATGACGAATGATGACAAAGGGGGCAGGGGGGTGTTATCCAGAGTAAATTGATGTAATCGCGCACAAGCAGTTCGCAACCTCCCACAAAAAGGAGAAGGCGGTTTGTCAGCCATATTGGCACTGTTCAACGCTCAGGAATAATTTTACGTGGCTTGCTGTGCAGGAGAAGCATTCACTCTACCCTGAGTACTTCGGGAAGGTAAGTGCACCATGGCAAGTAAAAACAGTCCCAAGGCTAGGCTGAAAGCAGAAAAATACTTGGAAAGAACACAATATTCACAAACATAACACAAAAAAGTGTTCGCGGGAAACACGCAGAACGTACTGAAGCATTTCCATTTGCACACAGGGACCTACACCTTGTAGGGATCAATTTGTAGCTGGGGACATGAGTGTAATTCAAATCTAGGATTACCTAGAAAGGATGGGGACAGAGCATCCAAACTACATCCAAGCTTTAACCAGTAATGATGAAAAATTTGGACTGTGTGCCGGGTATGGCATGGTCCCTTCAATATACAAATGTTTAGGGTATAATGTATAAAGTGCTCAGGTTTTTTGTGTATTGTGGCTGCATATGATAATATATTACCTTGAATTACTTTTAGATACGCAAGTGCGCTATTTCCATTAATTGTTCCTGTTCTCTCTGACTTGTCTCGGCAGTTGGACAATATCACGTGGACAAAAAGTGTTGATATTATGAAAAACGGCAGACTGGTAATATATTTATTTATCAATTCTACTTTAAGGATGGATTTGAACTTCTAGGGTTACTTTGGTTAAATTACCCGGTACTGTGTAATGTAAATGTTAGACTTATAATTTGTCATTGTTGCAATATGGTTTAGATAACTTGTTAGACACACCAGGCTTTTTGCGTCCATGACATCCACTTTTTCTTAACTATAAGGTGAATTGTATAATAATGTGTATTTCTTTTACAGGACTCCATTTTAAGTGAAATTTCCAGCACACTTGCCACTTTACAGTCATCATTTCAATCTGTTTGTGAAATGTCCTCAGGTGTAAGAAATTTACATTTACAAAGGACAAGTTTTCGAACAACATTACCGTCTTGAGTTGTTTATTGGATACAAATGCAAAATTTAACATACAAGGCCAGGCACTGTGATTTCTATGTGTGCATGAATGAATTAAAACAATGAAGTAATCCATTTATTGTGTAACTTAGTGTTATTTCTGAAAAACTGGCCAAGAGTACTGGACAGAGCTGTCCAAGCTAGCTCACTTCGGTACATCCTTGTCACATGCTTCACAATAATCCAGCCCCTTAACTGTATTATAATCTCATGTTTGTTACTTAAAGATGTCTACAGATCCTTAAAGATTCTTAAAATGTCTTATTTGGATTTTGGTGAAAATAATAGCTATTAAAAATTCTTATGTTGCTTAATGTAGTCTTAAAAGGTATTAATTTATATTTTTCATTATTCATAGTTATTTAGTGCTAGCACCAGCTTTAGCTGGTACAGGGACTCTGTTTTTCAACATGCATTAACCTATGTCCGACGATTTGAAGAAAACTACTGAATGTTATGACCTCAAACTTTCTGATCCCTTCAAGAATGAACCCTATAGTAGACCGGACATTTTTTGTGTTTGTGATTTATGCCTGGGGCACATTATGCCACAAGGGCTGTCTACAGCCCGTCTACCCCGTATATGCTTGTAGATGCTCAAATGTGCTGGGACTAATTTTGTGCTCAATGAGAACTTTTTCTAGTTGTAATTGTATTTCGCTGAAGAGGACACTTGTGTGTAGAAACATTGGGGAAATCTTTAAAGAAATCTGAGATTAATTTACTCTGTACTCTTTGAAATTATATCTTCTGACAGAAAGTAAGAAGGAAATTAACCAACAATGTGACCATCTGTGATATCAAAAATCAAACAGTTCAAATGAATATTAAAATTCTATGTGCACCTATACCTATAGCAGGGTATGAAATAGAGCCTGCCCGGTGGCCCGGTGCCGGCTGATTTTGGCCCGGGCCAGCTGGTTTCTAAAGTTCATGGCCCAGTGGGTAGGCTATTTTTAGGGAGTTCTCAATATTAACGTAAGGCAATGTAAGGGCTGTACACTTTTTGTCTGGGCCGGCTACGTTTTGAAGTTGCCGGCCCTGTGGTCCGTGAACAAATTTTGATGAGTTTCATACCCTGCCTATAGGTAGAGAATGTGATTGTGATGTATGAAGAGGGTTGGTGTATCAAGAATATGTAATAGGAGTGTTTTTGGTATGATACACCGTGGTATGGGTGAAGATGTTAAGATAGACATATTTGTAAGATGATTATGTTTGATCATTGTAGTAGATAATATAAACTGGTCATTTTTCATGTATTGTATTTAGGATTTTTGATGAGGAGCCTATGAGCTCGAAATTTGAATAAAATTATATTATAAAGTTTCTTGTTTAATTGTGGATTTGACTAATGGCCCACTAGTAGCAGTGAATATACACAGATACAATGATATATTTTTTGTTTCGTTTTTCACACTTCCTGTTGGATTGTTAATTTTTCATTATTTTCACCCACAGAGTGGAAAGTTTTACAACCAATTTTTCCGTCATCTTAAGGATCAACTTTCTAAGTTTTATTTCAGTGTGAGCAATCACCGATTTTTGTTAATTCTTGATTGGTGAACTTGTAACTTTGTATGATTAAATTTTATTTTGGCATTAGCAATCACCGGCTTTTTAAAATTCATATTGAGTGTGTTGATTTATGACTTACTAAGTGATGATTAAAAAAAACAAACTTATGAAAGATCAATGTTTTTTATTAGAACCATTGCGTACTTTTACCCAAAAAATCTGAGTTTTGGAGAGTTGGAAAACTGAACAACCCCCTCCCTATGTGTGAACAGAAAACTGTGCACCGCCCTGCCCTATACCCAACATGAAAATTGTGTTGAACCCCCCCCCCCACACACACACGCACAAATCTCCCTCTTAGTAAGTTTTCTAAAAATGTAAATGAAAATATGAAATTATAAAAATCTACCTTGTTTGCATTGTGTTAAAACAGGTGAAAGGTCATAACGACATCATATCACATGCAGTCCTTTCAAAATATTACAACTATTAATGGCAACTAGATAGCGTATATTAATTTTAATTTTTTACCATATATGAATGAACCTAGTTTATATTGATGATGAGTTTCATTGAGTATATTTCACTATGAATAAGTTACAGGTTTTTATAGATTTGTTATCCTGTGCAAATTCATATGTTTATCCTCATGTCAGTTACACTACGTGGTCATGTAATCTCGTTCTTACCGTCTGCTTCAAAAAATTTCTGCTAATTAATTTGCAGTTTAAGGGCTTACTACACATTTGTCTCGATGAAATATAGGCTTAACCTGTGAGTGCTTATTTCTTACCTATACAATTATTCACAATATGAGCAGATCGCCAATGCATTAGGTAAATGCCCGATCTGAAACTGTCACGAGGGTCAATTAGAACTGGTGACACCACTAGAGGCCCATGAGTGCCTTGTACAAATATTATTTCTGTTGGATAATCGACATACCTCTTTTTCGAATCTGATAACTAAAGTGTAGATCTGGTTTTGACCTGGATGTCCAGTTGTGGAGTGCAATGCCAATGTGTTACCATGTACTTCAATGTTCAATGTTTTTTTGAAGTTCCCGCTTTCTAACACCCCTATCACTCTGCTACTGCTAGGGTAGGCAGCTGCGTTGATGCTAACCAAATATATATAGTGAAATCAACGATGAAAACACTCAAAGGCGAATACGTTAGGTTACGTTGACGCGTCACGTCGCGTTGTAGTGTAGTAGGCGGTGTTGGTGTAGAGCGTAACATAACCTTTTGGCTTCTTCCACTATCAGAGGTTCGGAACGACGGAAGCCTTGTTTTAAGGCGTGTCCCGTGTAGAGGAGAGCCACACCTCTGCACGTAAAAGAACTCACCTAGTTTGAAAACTATAGCTAGTGTGATCCCTCCACACCCCCGAGGCACAGTTGGCTACCTACCTAGCCTGCCTCTGGAGGTCCATGTACCAACACCATGTGGTCTCCCTGTCCGATACGCCTTAGAAGGCACTTAGGACATAAAACAATGAAGAACTACGTATATGTAAATCACCATGGTTTTGGACGTAATGAGACAGATCTAGGAGTAATCTAATCCTATCATCGTCACTTAGAGAGCTGATGTTGACATGCATCCCAATGCATTTTTTTTTTTTTTTTTTTTTATTTTTTTTAATTAGTTGCTTTGCCATGATTTTTTTTCTTACAGATGAAGACGTTATTTCTTTATTTTCTGACATCTAGCACTGACATTATTTTTTTTCGAAGTGGGTGATCTGTAATTGCTTTACTTATTTGAGGATTTGAATATATTATTTTGAAATTTTTGTCTGCCTCCCGCCCCCCCCCCCCCTTGAAGTAAAAATGGTGCGTGCCTTATTCCTGAAACAGGCGTGTAACCGAAATTTCCAAAAGGCAAAGCTCAAACAAAGTGGCATTGAGTTGGTATTGTTCTATGCTTCCAGGTCACTGATAGTCTGATACCAACTGCTTTTAATTAGGTGTAGCACAGCAAGGTATCTACTTAAACAGATCAAAATAATCGCCACATGAATGATAATGCTGCAATGATGTCATCAGATGAAGAATTAAAGGAAGAAATTAGAGAGGGCAACAAAACGACATCGGCCATTCAAGCAATTGATAAAGGTTCTGTTCATCGAATATGCTCCGGTAAGTTTCCTTTGGTCGCGTGTAGCCTGTCAACATCGCTTTGCATGTGAACTAGTCCAATCATTTTTTTTTCCCCGTTGTGCTAGACTATAATTTTCAAATAGATTACCAATCTCATTTTGCCTCCTACGGGCCTTGGGAGTGATGCTAAAACGTAAATATATATTTCATGAACATAAATGTAAATGATGTTAATTATTTCATATTTTACATAGATCTGTTTCAAATTTACATTTATAGGTCAAGTTGTGCTGAATTTAGCGACAGCAGTTAAAGAATTAGTGGAGAACAGTGTAGATGCAGGTGCCACAACTGTTGGTGTGTAATTTTTAACATTAGTAACAAATAACCCTCCCATTTAACAATTTGTTTTTGACAAAGTCTATGAATATCTTATTGTAGAGGTGCGACTGAAAGAATATGGCAGTGAGGTTGTTGAAGTATCAGATAACGGCTACGGTGTTGAGAAAGAAAATTTTGAAGGCCTTAGTAAGCATGCTATTTTTATATGCATGTATAAAACAACATGTAGAGAGTTTATGTGATTGCATGAACAAAAATTGCGAATTCTCTTTTACTTGATTTAAAAAGCAAGAGTACACATATGCATTTTATCAATGATAAAGTTGCGTTGTTGAACATTCATTTTATAGACTAAACAAAAGTTTTCAATTATTCTAACACGTATCTATCAAATTTTTAAAAAAATGTTTTTTCTTCTTCTTTAAATATGCATACATTTGTTTCAGCATTAAAACACCACACTTCGAAGTTGCGAGATTTCTCAGATCTCACCAGTGTTGGTACATTTGGATTTAGGGGTGAAGCTCTGAGTTCATTATGTGCTCTAAGGTAAGAATAAAAAAAAGTACATATTGTTTCTTTTTTTTTAAATTAATCTTGATTGCAATACTTAGATTGGGTTAGATTTATTGATCATAAAGAAAAAATTACAAACCTATTCTCTTTACTCGCTTAATGTTAACTATAGTGTGTCGAGTAATTATTTTTACAGTTTTAAAAAATAGCAGTTTTCAGGACCAAATATCATGGATATCGGAAGTCCAGCACGTTACAACAATATACCATAGTAACCCTTGTTCCAACCCCATAAGATTACATAACAGTGCACAAACGTATAAAACGAGGCGTAGAAAAATGATCTTGTGGTTCCGGTAACTCGAGCTAGCCCATTTTTTTACCCCCGTACCTAGTCTTTTTATTATTTTTTTATACAAACTTTGAACCTATGGATTCAGAAGTAAAATAATATCTTAACTCTTTGGATGCCGTGGGCTCCTGTAGGAGCCCACTCTAAATACCCCCTTCAGTGCCATGAGCCTGTAGGAGCCTTATTTCAGAAAATCAAATTCTGGTGTGTCAACAACAACAACTTTACCTTGACATTTCGATGTATTTCTAGATGGAAATTAGCAGCATAGTGTTAATATTTTAATTTTAATTGTGACAACGAATATTTACCAACCTAGCACGCATTATCTGCTTCAAAATTGAGCCCTCAAATACTCTTATTTGCATAGGCAAAACCATTGCTTGTCATACATCACTGGAATCCTTGAGAAACTAGTTTTGCATCGAGACCGGAAATAAATCTGAAACTAGACTCTCCAGGTCATATCATGACATCTAATGTTGGGTACTTTTAAGGATTCTAAGTTTTATCGCCAGCAAAACCGTTGTTGACACGCTACAGGATAAATAAGCCTTTTATCAAAAACTCTTTTTGATTTTTTTAACATTTAAAGGTTGCTTTAGCGCTGACTCCGGAATCACCAGTTTTTGAAAGATCGGCCATGATGTGACAAACTTGAACATTTTGAAGAAAGAATTATCATATTATTAAACCATCCATGCCTCATCTTATTGTATCTTGGATACCATTTCACAAATAAAGCATTTGGCAAACTACCTAATAACAGGGCCACGAATAGGAGAAAAATCATTGGTTGTCCGTTGTGACTGATGTATTTCTAAAAATATACCCGGTCCTAACTAAGAGATACCCGTCCAAATCAACAAAACTCCATGTAAATTCAATTTCTAACTGATGTCCGGGGGCTGGTTGAGAATACTCGTCCATAGGACAAATTTGAAGAAAAATTTTACCCGTCCTGACAACACACTTGATGCTTATTGTCTCGGGGCGATAGGGGTGAAAATTATCCGTGGCCCATGTAATAATAAGTGTGGACATCAAATATCTAGTATTTCTATGAAAGCGGATGATGTTTTTGTCGGTTGATCCCCCAAAGTGATGCCTGTCAAAGTTCACGACAATGAAGGAATCAAAGTTTTTGGTCTATAATATTGTAAGTAAAAATATAATTATTATGAAATATGGATGGTTTATGTTGTTTTTCGTGTGTATCCTGGATGAAAGCGTCTCTGCAATTAAAAAATTTCTACTGATATTAAAGTTAAAAAATCACCTGAGGAAGTTGTCAAATGAGTGGGCGATTAACTACTTAATTGTCAAAATTTAACTTGATGCTGTATGTATCTTTATTTATAATGGTGAAAATAAAAACTAGGACCGTCTCCTGAATGTGTATGGTAAATGTAAAAATGTTCTGATGAAAAAGCGTAAAACTACAAAGGATCATATTTTAACAAGACAATTG
The DNA here is from genome assembly GCA_019095985.1 of Streblospio benedicti. Taxonomy (NCBI): domain Eukaryota; kingdom Metazoa; phylum Annelida; class Polychaeta; order Spionida; family Spionidae; genus Streblospio; species Streblospio benedicti. The sequence continues at coordinate 27,236,827 of CM032669.1, read as the reverse complement.
TTTGACCCCCACTGTGAATAACCACGTCCAGAAAATGTTGTCTGGCACTCAGGGATCATGTGTCAATTCCGTCTGAATATTGAGAGGGGTTATAAGCTAATACATGAGAAAATTTTCCTGTGTTTACTCTTCCTTTGTGTACTGGAAGTCTTGAAAAGTAATAAAATCTTGAATTTAAGGGAGTGACCATCATTAATTGTACAATGTTTGAAGACAAGATCAGAAACAACAAAGTGAGATTTAGCAGACGACAATGAAGACCAACAACAATACTGGTTTCCGGAAGATAAGCGCAAAAGAAACTGTGCATCAATAAATAATGCGTTGTATTTGTATTGCGGGCCCCAGACACGGCGTACCTAGTAACCACAACGACAATGGAACTGGTTTCTACTAAATTATCATGTAAAATGCACGCAGTCATTATTAAACGCGTTTGTAATTAAATGTGAGTCAAATAGCAGCGCCCCTAGCAGCAACAAAAGGAAGAAAATGGTGGACAAATTGCTGGTGCGATTTTATTAAACATTGTACTAGTTTTTCGTGGATATGGAGATACTCGTATACCGGACAAGTAACTAAAATATTATAGTCGTCCGATGAGCACTGATACATGTCTCTGACGATAGGTAGAGTAGTTATTCGTGGCCCTGCCCCCGCACCCAGATAAATATAAACAATGATATTGATTTGATATTGGACAGATTCCCTGAAAACTGTTCAAAGTGTATTGCAATGAATCATTCACTGTCAATGGTCAATGAATACATATTTAGCATTCTATTTGACATGTTGACATGACCATAAAGTTACATTGTCAAAACCATGCTCATTTTGCAGGAATGAACATCAAAAAAAAAAAACCACGGCGCTAGTCTAAGAAATATCAATACAGCCGCTGTGTAAAATGATTTCATGCTGTGCGGAGTGCAACAGTTTTTCCAGTTTGAGGAATTGAGTGCCCTCCCTCTCTCTTTGAATGTTAAATGATTTATTTTAAAATAAAATCATGAAAATCCCTTCTGTGACCAAAAGAAAAAATTGAGCACCCTCCCCCAATTCACCAAATGACCCATGCCTCCCCCCCTTTCCAGTTTGAGAATTGTACAATTAATGATGGTGACCAAAGAAAATTGAGCACCCTCCCCCACCAAATGACCCCCTCCCCTGTACAGTAAGAAAGAAAAAAAAAACAAAAACAAAGAGGACCTTACCTATTCTACGTGGAGTAAAAAAAGAAGCGACTCCTACTTTTTTTTGCGCTAAAAAATTATGGGGAAAAAAATTAAATAGCCTACCTAACTAACCTATTTTTCAAAAATCATGTTACCGGACCAAACAATCATTTTTCCTAGGCCCGATATTGAAGTATGATACTGCTCTTTGCAGTTGCTATATATACTACTCCAAAATAAGCATGATATTAACGTTTTATCAGTAAAGCATATTATGGACTATTGTATTATCATCTCAGCAAGACATCTTTGATTCTGGACCAAACATGGTAAGTTTTATGAAAATCTGTTAAGGCCGAACAAAATAATGTTTGTTTTCGATAACCATGGATTTCAAAGGAGGGTAGGAAGCTAGGGGTTATTTTTTACTAACTGCAAAGTTTTACTGGTCTAAAAATTTAGGTAGGATATAAGCAAAATGGGGTTAGTACATTCAACGGGTGAACTCGAGGTACTTACGGACCTCAACAACTTTGTGATCGTATAGATCTCATATTCGGGTTGTTTGAAACGACTACCTGGCCACCTACCAGGTCTAATTGACGGCCTCCCGTGTGGGAGGACTTAGCACAGATGCTGGTGGCAACAACAAGCCTTGTAGGTGCACAGGCCTCAAAATACCAATCAAAGGTACGTTTGACTCGTCATACGTAGGGCAGAGTGACGTCACATGACGTTTTATACGAAGAGCGAGAGCGGGGAATGTAACCTAGTTTTGCCCTGGGCAATTAAACTTGCTAGTTGCCTAACTAATTGGGGCGGTTTTTACTCTGTTACTTTTGTTACTCAAAATATTTATTGATGAATTATCTAGGGTAGGAGAAATTTGGACGTGTATAATGTCCGCATCAAAATAATTTTCAATAAGAACAAAAAGGATAGAATGGGTATATATACAGCCTGAAAAGTAGTAGCTCTTGTTAGTCAGTGTCCGGCTTACACGTCCAGTTGTTTGAAGTGGTTTGAAGGAAGCGTCTGCGCCTTCAAGTTCGTGTTCTGAATGCCTCTGTGCTGCATCCAAATATCAGCCTGTATCGCGGGTTGATATCTAAAATATCAACCTGTATGTCAAATGTAGGTGAAAAATATCAACCTGTATATCAAATGTAGGCTAAAATAATCTACGTCTCACACACTGTCTGGGGTTAGTGTCTAATAATATAGCAAACTACAGCAGACAATGGAAAAACAACACCGCCATGCATTAACCATAGATATTGCTTGTCCACTCTTAACTGTATGTAATCCCTACATCATCCCTGATGTATACAATGTCTTCTAGTTCTACGTATATTATACATACATTGTCTAAATTTTCATTCAAAAAATAATTTGCGAAGACACTTACAATACTTACAGTCAGTCGAAATCACTACCTTGTAACTCGCATTTCAAACCAAAAAAGTAAAGGTTATGATTCACGTTTTCTGCCTAGGCAAATTATGTTTGATGCTTTGGGTGGTGTTTCAACACCTTTTTTCACTTTGGTATTCTTTTAGGGTGGTGTTTTTGGCATTATCTTTCACTGAAAGTCAGAAAAACGTGTTAGGTCGGGCATAAAAATGAAACCGGAAACAAACAATATTTTGGTTGGCCTAAGATTGAAGAAAGTTAAGGGGGAAAAGGTAGGATACTTGACTAACTATTTTACTTAAATGTGATAATGTTAATTTTTTTATCATGATTTGAATTTCAGTAAGCTAACAATCACTACCTGTCATAAGAATGCGACTGTTGGAGCAAAGTTGGTATATGACTATAATGGAAAACTTGTTTCCAACACTCCATATCCGAGACAGGTATTATTTCTTGCCTTATTCACTATTTCTGCTCATGTACATAATTTTGTTAGAAATGGATATATGATGCACCACGCCGTAACCTGGGTTACCGTGATACCCCGGCCCGTGAAAATATTAAAAAATTCATTTTTGAGCTAATTAATTATTTTTTTTCAACATCAATACCCCGGCATACCGTGATGACTGGTAGGCTGCTGTGGTATCAAATTTTGTTTAAGTTTTGTCACAATAGAAACATCTTATTTATTCTTAATTTATTAAAACTCGATTTCCAACCTAGTACATTGTGACAAAACGAAAATGCACACTCGTCATTCTTTTGGTGGTCTGCCTTTTAGCAACGATCGATGTTCGGAAATATCACAGGAGAAACGGGGCATTACGACATCTCGGGGTTTGCATTTCACGGCACCCCTGGGCATCATACGGACCCCGGGTTACGGCGTGGTGCATCATATATGACTAATTCAAAAATTGTAATTTTGAACAAGATTTTTCTTATGTCAAAGAGGCTAAAAAGCGAAAATTATTCATGCATTGACATTTCTGGATAATGGTCCTAAAGTGTAAATGTATATATCTCAAAATGATCACTAAGGCTAGGTTGCCTTCTGTCGGCGTCTGCAAAGCCAAGAAACTGGTTTACTGTATGGAAACGGTTATAACTACAGCCTTGTAAATTGAGTATGTAGACTTTGAGTAAAAATGTATTTCAGATTTTGATTTTCATAAACTTTGAGAAAGTCATTAAAGATAATGCTCAGTGAAAATACTTTTTGTTCTGCCAAGTACAGTATCAATGAATAATGCCTTTTCCATTGCAAGTGTAAGGAAAATAATATATATATTTTCCACATCTACTATTTATTACACCTTTAAAAATAACATGTCTTCTTGCGACCTAAAATACAAGGTCACGTGATGTTGCATAATCGAATGATTTTCGCCAGACGTACCATGAATTTCTGACGGCAGACGTCACAATTAACATGGCAGAGATGGCAGGCTTCTTTAGCGCACCGTGCGAGTTACGTGTGACAAAAATCATTCGGTTTACATTTCTGCTTTCACGTGTTTACTTGTGTGTACACTGGCCTCTTATTGCGTGGTATTTAAATTGCTCTACATACTTTAATATGCTGTTTAAATGAAAGGCACTTTCAGAATGCATAGTCCACATCACATTGCTTCTATACAAGCATATTTGTTCGGCCACTGAGCATAACCTTTAAGGTGTAAAGATTTTGAATATACGAAAAGCAACTGCATCAATGGATGTTATTTAAAGAACATGTCTTTTGAAAGAAGCTTTGTGGAAATTAATAATGAAAGAATGAATTGGTAAAAAATAGATATTAACCCTTTACTCCTCAAAATGGCTAAAACGGTCCAGGACCGTCAGCCACTCAAATCGGCCGAAACCGGCTGGGTCATTTCACGTGTTTGGTAAAGTTTCGCATACAAGTCATTCGTTTGGGGTATACCAGTGGTGCCATCGTGATTAAAACCAGATAACTAAATGTAAAACCGTATAAGGAATCATCATGCACAATTTATTTTAACCGTACGTTTTTATTTTAAGAGAATATAAAGAAGTTTCATTTGCACTCACGGCGCCATTTTTATGCTCATGTTGGACTAAATGGAAAAACCTCAATGTTTGACTGCCTTGTAGACATGCTTATAGTAGTTTGATTTTGATGAGAAATACATATTTGTGTTCCTAACAAATTCAGCTTTATCATGATATATAAATCATTTCCAACAAAACCTGATAAATATTTTTAATTATTTTCTTATTACTGTGATGCATTTACTCCGTATTTAACTATGTGAAATGTGGTGAAACCTATTCAATTACAATTACTTGTGATTGGTGAAAGACAATGAAGTGTATTGTGATAAATTGATTTTCATTAAGGCTATATACCCCCCTCGGTTTAGGCTGTTAGCTCTAGAGTATGTATTGATATTGTAAGTGTTGTTATTTATAGAATTTTCTTGTATGATAAATGTATGCAAAAACACATAAACCCGAATGTCACCTATATTTTTTCTGGACGACCCAGAATATCACCCGAACCATCTATGTTTTGTTGTAGGTCGTCCGGACGGGCTAGCTACTATTTAGAATTACTGTGCTCTCTGATAGAAAGATTACTAACAACTCAGGAGTCGGTGACAAGGGATTTCCTCCCCTCTTTTTCGCAAAATTTTCCCACTATATTGCTGCTGTGTTGCTGACCCGAATGATGACAAAATAATGTCTCTGGCGCCGTCCTCGACATCGATTGTTGCCAGCTTCTCCCTGAAACACGGCAGGCCACCAGTTTGAGATTTTGCGGAGGTGGTTGATTGTTGTTCACTGGCATCTTGAGTTGATTTCTTGGGATAAAAAATAAACGGTTAGTAAAGTCATGAGCAATGAGAATCATGGCTGTGTCTTCCACAGCCGAGCTATAATTATGATGCATTCTGCTTCATCTTCCATGACTTTCCTAAGTATCTTTCCCATAAGGCTGAAAGATGGAAATATGTAACATAAATCATTTGACCATGACAGTGAGAATGCATCCACTGCGATGGCCCCAGGATCTGGTTTCCATGATACATAATTTGGCACCTGATAATTCAGCCTTAACTTATAGTAGGTGTAGCCCATACTTGGCACATTTTCTGAAAAATAATGGGCTGTAGTTGCCATTCTTTGTTATCATGCAAACTCCACGATGCTTCATCTGCCTAAACATTGTAAACACTTGGTAGATAAGTTGCCGATATAAAAATATTTCTTTCCATGGCCCAAGACCAAATTTGCCGAGCAACTTCATTGTACTCTGAAGTCTTTCCACCTTGTATTTGTTGATGTATGTTACAGCAGTAGTGTTGTCAATCTGCAATTGAGTATGAGTATTTATTGTTAGTGAACATAAACTCCTTAATGTGAACAGGGCTGCAAGTAACGCCTTAAGTTATTGTGCAGGTTTTGTTCCTCATTCAACCACTGACCCACTATTCTAGTGTTAGGTTTGCAGTCAATCAAACCTCCTCAACCTATTATTAAGCCACTAGCATCAGTCTGGAGAGTAACTATAGGCTTGGGTCTCTGAATGGGTCGTCTAGCAATTTCAGTATCATCACTCCACCATTGCAAATCCTCTCTTGCACCTCGGCTCAATTGCATCTTTGCTTTATAGTTAAGTACGGCCCTCTTCAATAGTAGAATTTTATCATTATCAATTAGTCTGTATCTCATATCCCCATTTTCTACACTTGGCAGTGCCACCACTAATTTCAATACGACTTCAGCAACCTGCCGTATACTAGGGTTTTGTTTTACAAGCAAATTTTCACAAACATATTTGATGTTTGTAGCTTTATCTGTTGGTAGTCTGACGGACATGTCTTTGGATGACAAGATAAACCCGATATATTGGATTTCTTGCGTAGGGATGAAGACTGATTTATCAGGGTGAACAATAAACCCAGCTGATCTCAGGCAGTTAACAGTCATGCTAATGTTGTCTCTACACTCTTGTTGTGTAAACCCAAAAAGACAGGAGTCATCAATGTATACGGTGTTATGGCATCCATTTTTTCCTTAAATATGAAAATATGGGTTTCAACAATTTTGTAAAAATTCTGGTGCAGGTGATAAACCATTTGGCATGCAAACAAAGTAATAAGCTTTCTGTTCAAGCTCAAATTTAAGCTATTTTCAAAACCTTCTAGCGATGGGGACACTATATGCATCTTTTAGATCAACAGATCCCATCCGGCAACCTGGTGTCATGAGATTAATAGCTGATTGTAGGGATTCCATTTTAAAATGTCTGTAAATAAGGTCCAAATTTAGCTTTGATAGGTCTGAAATCATCCTATGTGAACTATCTTTTTTCTCTCTCAGAGAGTAGAACCTTTTTTTTTAGCACCATTACAGCATTCATTAATGACACATTTCTTAAGTAATTTGGAAATTTCTTCTCGAATGATTTTGGTCTCATTAACAACAAAATGGGTTTAGGCTTTATGACCTGCACGGATTCACATTTCAGTTCTATATCTGCCCTTGCAAAGTAGAAAACTCCCATGTATCAGATGTA
>CM032669.1:27192939-27229587 GCA_019095985.1 Streblospio benedicti | reverse complement strand
GTGTACCGTATTTCTTAACAAAGGAAAAGCAGCGTTTGGCGTACAGCGTTTCACGTGATGGTTTGCCAAGGTACAGCATTTGCTGTATTAAAGTCGGCTATTTCAAAGCCCCAGGAAACTTTCACAAACAGCCTTTGCTCTAAAACCTGTCCAGTGTGGTATACAATTATACGTAAACAACATATTTTAATTCACAACTAACAAAATATAGCAACTTTAAATACAGAAAATCACGTCAAAAACGGCCACTTTCCCATGCATTTATATGGTAACCGTGTCTTTCTATGACCTCACGGGGGTGAAATCACGTGACTTATGACACGGGGGTTTCCTTGAGAATTCAGAATATATTGGTAGTAGATTGTTTCTATTTGGTGAGAGTATTAGTCTAGACCACACCACAGGTAAAATAAGGAAATTAACTCGTATTATAGTTGATTTACAAGGGGTGGGACGAACACTTCAGAATTATTCGAAAAATTACTACCTAGATGTTACGGCTGATTGTATCTATCGATCACTTTCTGCAACATATTTTTACCTTGCAACATATTTCAAAAGGTATACTACTTTTTTACAAAAGATGATTTCTTGCATTGATTGTCATTGATATGTTTGTTTGTTTTTCAAAATAACCATGAGTAGAAAAAAGAATCCTGTTGTCAACACAAATGGAAATGATGACATCAAACAAAATATAAGCAATGTTTATGGAGCAAAACAGGTATGGCAACTCTAATTAACGCAGTTTGTATTATGATTAAAAAAGTGATGTGAATTACAGTTAGAGCAAGTGTCCCAACATGTTCTTGATAAACAATTTTCTATAATTATTTAGGCACAAAGTCTAGTAGAATTCATCCAAAAATGTCCAGATGCTGCAGTGTGTGAAGAGTTTGGTATCAAGGCACTCCCAGAAGATAATCTCGCATTTAGGTATTTCTTGATTTAGATTTGCGGGTATATGTTGAGCATATTTATAAGGATTGATAAGATAGGGGTACTAATGTGCTGACAGCAAGTTCATTGAGTAACATTTTATATCATTACTAAAAAATGGTAATGAATATCAAAATAAGATTATAGGAATGAAACACCTTTTTTATTTTGCCAGATCTACATTGCAATTTTTATTATTCTAATTGGTTTGTTATGATATTGAACACTTACATAAAAATGGCATTTTTTAGTCTGACATATTGAACATTCCGAATTGGGGGATTAGGTGCCATGATTAGAAGAGCAAAGTTTGTCTATATTTTTGATTTGCGCACACATTACTGTGTCACTTGAGTGACCAGCTATTAATTAAAACACTGCTGTTCTAATCATGGTACTGTAAGGAAATTTCAGAGACAAGCTTGTAAAATTATTGATGCTATTTTTGATCATCTAGTGTCACTGTCCCTGAAACTCACTATGCCTTTCAAGTGTAGTGCAACGTTGACAGATCAACATGTCCTGTGTCACTTTGTTTACAGAATGTCTAACCCTTTACCCCTCAAAACCGCCTAAACCGGCCTTGGGCCCTCTCCCTCAAATCGGCCTAAACCGGCCGGCTGATTTCACGTGTTTGGGTGTCAAAAGCTTCGTTATAGAAGTCATTCGTTTGGGGCATAGCCGCGGTGCCACCGTGATTAAAACTAGATAACTATATGTAAAACCGTATGAGGAATCGTCGTGTATAATTTATTTTAATGTTTAGCTTTTATTTTAAGAGAATATACAAAAGTTCCATTTGACAGAATTAATTTGCACTTACACGGCGCCATGTTTGCGCATATCGCACGAAATGGAAAAACCTCAATGTTTGATCGCGTTGTAGACATACTCATAATGGTTCAATCGTGATGAGAAATACATATTCGTGTTTCTAAAAGCTTAAGCTTTATTATGATATAGAAATGAGTTCCAAAAACACCCGATAAATATTTTTAATTATTTTCTAAATTACTGTGATTTATTTATTCGAAACTACGCTGCAAATACCGGTATTTACCGCAGTCCTAAACAATCCGAACATGGCCATTGGAAATGTGTTGCTTTGTTTCAAAACATTTGTGAAATTGGGACTGGGGTAAGCCTAAATGGCTGCTTTGTATTTTGCTGAAAAGATGGTTGAAATACGAGCATTTTTAAGGAAATTGTGGTAGTTTAAAGTTGGCAACGCAGCTCCGACAAATGGAAAGATTTTATACGCGCTACGCTGCAAATATTTGCGAGGATACAAGGGCTGTCATGTAATAAAACGTGAGGGGTAATGGGTTAGCTAATCTCCAAATTAGGCTTGTTTAAAATGTCTGACTGTCTCTCACAGAAACTGATGTAAGTGTTCACTATTCTGTAGCCTGACATTCAAGGCACAGATTACAAAGTCAGTGGTACCTGCCAAAAACTGATAGTCCATCCAGTTACTTACCTACAGGTAAAACTTGGTAGCCTGGGTAATTTGCAGGTAGCTAGGGGCTACAAGGCTACCACTTATGTCAAACCGTACATTGAGTACGCATAGAAGTAATGACATTGAAATACACAACTTCTTGTTGATAACTTGAAATGTTTTTCTCAGTATCCATGGTTACATCTCGAGTGCGGTTCATGGCCAGGGTCGAGGAACTAGCGATCGCCAATTCTTTTTCATCAATAAACGACCGTGTGACTATGCAAAGGTAGGTTCCAAAGGACTTTTTTTAGTTGGTCAGTATTTGAGTTTAGCATAAAATAATAGTCAAAGTTATGATTTTGTATTCTGCTTTTATACATTTTTTGTATTGCATTTGATACATGTACAAAAATGACTACAACCTTAAATTTAACCTTGGAATTCCATGACTTGCAATGCTGATACTTTCTTTTCTTTTTCAGCTTTATCCACAAGGGTGTTTGTTGCAAAACCAATATCAACTTTTTTCAGTAGATTTTCTTTCTTCTCTATGTCGATAGTAACAAGCTTTGTAGCTGAAGTAGCTTCACCCAACACACTTTTCTTGATAAACATTTACATTACTCCTTTCATGAGTTCATGAATATCATCAGCAATGAACATCATTAATGGTTTGTAAAGAGATTCATTGGATTTCTTTTTTCTATCAACAAGTAACACTAATTTTGTGATAAATCCTTAAAAAACTTACTATATTGTCTTAATATTTTCGGGCATTTTCAATGTCCATCGTCTGAAACTTTTTCAACGTGCTTGCCAAATGGTGACAAAAAATATTAAGATTAGTATAAGTTTTTTGACAAATATCATTAATGGTGTTTGTGCTTTGTACTTTTTTATGAAGGGCTTCAAGATCTTTGCTATAGTAATGAAGAACTGTATCTTTCAGACTTTGCAAGAATCAGTTCATCTTGAATGTTCTTTTCAAGAGTCTTGTAACTTTGGCATTGAGGGATGGAACTTTTGGGACCTTGCATTTTTTCCTTAACATATTTACATGTGTTTCCAGATTACAGGGGCCCTCTCTGCTACTGGTTCATCTCCAACCATCTCGTAGCACAAAATTGAAGTGGCAGAGAGGCATTTTTAGATGACTTCAAGTAGTCATCTGTTCTGGCTGGGCTCTCACTGAAACAGTAAAACATCGCCCATAGCAAAGAATCAATCCCCCTTCCTGTTGACCTTACACCAGTTTTGAATGCCCCATGAACGATATGGAGGCCATAGCTTCCGAGGTTGAATAATTGTGGCGCATTTGGCAACACATTACTTCTATGCTTTACAAACAAGTCATAAAATTTCCAGTTGACTCGAGGACCATCCATAGAAACTTGGACTAGATTGGTAAGATTCAGGGGAGTCATGCCCTCTAGAAAGGCAGACAGCAGATCTGCTGCAGCTGTCTGACCAAGAAATTGTGAGTCAAAGTACGCATCATCAACGATATTTTTCTCATCATTCCAATACCGTATCCCAAAATCCATCTGTTCTTTTTTGGCTACTCTGTTATATGACTCATCAAAACTTATTGTGAAAATTTGTTACAATTCCCAGCAATAGATCATGGAAGTGTGGGCTAAGTCCAAACTTGTCTTACCAGTAGTGAACTCAGCTGCAATCTGGCTATCTGGGAACATGCGGCGAAATAGTTGTGGAATTTTGTTGGTAGATGAGGATGAAAAATGTCTAAGAACGGTTTTCATAGCCCACAATATTTCTGCCTTGAGTACTTCTTCATTCTTAACAACAGGAATCTTAACTCTTTCTTGAACAAGCTATGCAAAAAGTTGAGGTGGAGGTGGGATGTTAAGTTGAGGTTCCTCACCATCTGGCTGTAAGAGTGCTGCATCTGGAGCTGTATCAGTAGGAGCTGGTTTATAATTTTCCTATATATGGTTTAATATCAGCCGTAGATTATTTGGATGAGGATGCAGATGAGGATGCGAAAAACATAGTCAATGATCTACTCTGTGATGATGGGTATGTGAGCTTCATATTGAGTTTATGTTTATGTCCTCCTGCATGAGAATCTAATGCTCCTTTTCCCATGCTGGCCAATTCAAAGTTTTTCCTTCAAACAGAACATCTTGCTTGCTTCTGATTGTTCGGAACTTTTGCAAACCAATTGCAGAACGTTTTATCTTTAAGCCACAAAAGATTAAAGGTTGTAGTCATTTTTGTACATGTATCAGTATGAATAAAAAATCAGTTCAATCAGTTAAAAGTCATCACATTACAAAAAAGCAATTAATTTTCATCAGGGAAAATGGTCTTAAATCAGGGAAAAATCAGGGAATTTTGTTTCTGACTTTTTATGGCAAACCTGGCATATTACGACATTTATTTGACCTCAAACAAAGGTTTGAAATGCTCCATACTAAAATGTGCAAATATGGGTAAGGGTTTCATAAAAACTTGATGGCAAGATCAGAGGTTGGCAGATATCTTCAGATGTCCAAAATTGTTAACATTTATATATTCATACTGGCAACGTGTTCTTTTACAAACAAGAACAGTTTGTATTATCTTATTGTAAGGTAACAAGGGATAAATCAACTAGTTCTATTTAAGCCTGACTTTCAGCATTTTCAGTACTTTGTTATATTGTGTAGTTTTGGTCTAATTTATGCTGACATTACCATGGAAACCACAATTTTTCTCAATTTTCCCGGAACTTTCAGCAAATTGCTGCATTTCTTTTGGTTTATTGCAGTGTAAAAATCTTGTGCGAGGTATCTCATTTAATATGCATCGTATACTATATAGGCCTCAATATGCAGCTCTAACAACGGTCTTATTATTTATGTTTTACTCACAATTTCGCGATATTTAAGCACCTATTGTAGAAAAGATAATAATAAATGTCCAATCCATTCAAGTGAATGTGATAACAACGCAACCCACATTAGATCTTTAAGTGGGTAAACACTACTAAACAGTATGGTTTATAAATGTTCCTGTGACGTTTTTCGGGGATGTCAGGGCCCAGAAATGGTCTATATGTTGTAGATCATAGTATATATGGACTTGTTGCGTATCTCGTTAAACAATCTTTGGGGCCCCCTCCAATGCAAAGCTAGATTGAACACTTTACAATATGGTAGATTTATATGCCCCACTTGTTTTTGGCAGGTCAGTCGTGTAGTCAATGATGTGTATCACTCTTACAATCGGCATCAATATCCGTTTGTTCTGCTGGATATTTCCCTTGACAAAGGTTAGCGGCCATATGATTTTGATTTTATTTTGTGATAAATAAATACGTTTCTATTTATTGAAATATTTTACATAACTTGATTCATGAATGAACTTTTTATATCATGGTCAGTAATGTTAAAGAAGCCACTTTTTTTCTGAAGTAAAATTGTATTTTATTATTCTAAATCTAATTCTTCACAATTTATGAGGCTGTACAGCTTTAGAAATAGGTTGTTCTAAAAAATGTGTTCATTAGTTAAAATTATTTTGAATTGCAAGTTTATGATCTTATTTCATGAAGACATTTTTTGATTCAATTCTTATTTTGTAGAGTCTGTGGATGTGAATGTGACACCAGATAAAAGACAGATTTTTCTTGAGAATGAAAAACTGCTTCTTGCAACAATTAAGGTAGTTTTTCAGAGTATTTATTTTGTATTCTATTAAAGCAAAATTAAACTTTACTTGGTATATTTTAACCCTTTGGATTGCCATGGGCTCCTGTAGGAATTCAACGCAGTATTTTCAGGTTCAATCGCCGGCAAAACTATTTTGAAAATGATAAAGGATGTCAAAACCGCATCATCGAGAGCGCTTTGATGAATCTACCACACCGCGGTACATGGCGCTGACAGACTTGTGATATTTTATTTGAAAATATTATATTATTTGTCTCCCGTGCCTCATCTGATTGTAACTTGCATGCCGAATCACAAATAAGGCGTTTGGCAAACTACACATTAATTGTGGGCGTCGGATATCTAGTATATCTATCAAAACGAATAATGTTTTAGTGATCCCTTCAGCGGATGAGGAGTCTAGCTGTCAAAGTCTACGCTGATGAAGAAATCAAAGTTTGAACATGTTTGTGGGGTGTAGTATTTGTGGCAGTATGTTACTGGTATGTTTCTAGTGTAATATGTAGAAATAGACGCATGATATCAATAGCGGACAACGTAATGAAGTAAATAGTTTAATAGCGTCATCACAAATACAGAACCTCACGAGCACACACGATCACACAAGTGATAAACATGTAATGAGGATACTACAGCATTGTATGTTAGGATTTAAATCTACTTGTCCGTCGGATAAGATGGACAAGTAGAGGTCTCCGTTCACTTGTACGACAATCAAATGCACTTGTCCTCACAAAATATTACAAATGTTGACAAAAAGTATATTATACACTTGTATATGTGTATAATATAATTTATAATTGTGCAAAATGTTTGTATTATTCAGTACCTCTCCATTTGTGAATGAAGAAATTGACTTAGGAAATAAAAACTATGTTTGATGTTTTTATTCTAACATAAAAATTATGAAACACAATGCATAAATTTGGAACTGTTTTAAGATGTCTCTGAGTAGTGAATATTTGAATGTAAGTATGCATTATGCAATAAGCAATATGGCCATACCATTTTAGACTTACAGCCGCTTGAATTTTTAAAAAACTTCACTGAAAATCAGAGCTCAAAATCAGCTTATTGAACAACCATTGCATGTATCAACCAATGAATCTACATCTTCTCTTACCTCCAAACAACCACCCCATGGGCCTCATCAGGCATGCAGTAATTAAGCTCTTGGTTTTAGCTTGTTTAATAACCCTGAAGAGTAAAAAAATAATATCTTGATCAAAATAGTAATAAACAATAGTATAAGACAAAAGTGTGTTTGATAAGCATATCGGGAATATGGTGTTTGGATGCTACTTGTCTGTCCGACAAGTGCCTCAGAGTTTACTTGTCCGACAGCAAATTTTACTTGTCTCGGTCAAGAGGAACATACTTATTGTAGAGCCCTCCAAATTGTAAGTAAAAATTTATTAGTATGAAATGTATTTGGTTCATGTTGTCTTTCGTGAGTATTTTTGATAAAACAAAGCTACAATTAAAATTACTGCTGATATTACGTCATTTTTATATTGCTCGCGGAAGCTGTCAAATGAATCGGCGATTACTCGAAATGGCCAAAATCGACCTTGATGCTGTATGTATATATTTATAATGGTGAAAATAAGAAACTTAGACCGTCTTCTGAATGTCTACTGTAAATGTGAAAAAGTTCTGATGAAAAACAGAAGAACTACTAAAGATTATATTTCACTCAACATAGGAAACCGATAATGAATGACGTGTCTCGCAAAATGCGCCTCTGGCACTCAAGAGTATTACAGTGATTTTTCCCATGGCTCCAAGGGGGATAATATATATATAAAAAAAAAATAAAAATAAAAAATATTAATTATTGTATTAACATTTGAAAGTCATTGATTTTTTTTAGATGTCCCTGACCAGCTTGTTAGAGCCACATTCGTCTATCTTTTCTGTCAATCAGGCCCAGGGCTCACTAGGTGGCTCTCTCACTACCAAGTTTGGACGAAACATGAGCCCACTGTAAGTTGGTAAATTTTCTTTAATCTGTGTGAGTAATTACTTTTCTTGTGATTATTGTTTCTGTACTTTATATGATTGGATATGTGGTATCAGTTGCACTGTTAATAGTGATGTGAAAGGTTAAAAAGTATTAAGGCAGTATTTCTTGTATTTTCCCATTCAAATAAGTTGTATAGATTTCGATGTTGACTAAATTTTGAGATTAAGTAAATTGCAAAAAATAGGCGGCCAAATATTTCACATTTGATACTCATGCATTTTAACAAACCATATTACTTTTTAAAAAAGGTAATTCAATTGTTTGATTAGTTATTTTGAATTTCCACCAAAACAAGGCAATTACTGCGTATCTCCTATTATGCATAACTTATCTTTATGAATAGAAAGAATCAGGCTAGTCCCCTGGCCCATGCAGAAGGTAGTCCTTCCAGGACCCCAACTCTGGCAAACCTGAAGAGGTCTTTTTCTAGTACTTTCTTCAGGGGTTCACCATCAGCTGAGGAAAACACTCCAAAACGTAGGTTTTCTCACATACTGTTAATATTTTTATTCTATCCTGCTACATTTCAAGCCAATTTTAAAAGTGAGTAATCCTTTTATTTGAACTGAAACCATATGCTACATATTAAATTCACAGTGTTTTATCTTATATACTGAGTCCATGGCTTAAATCTGTTTAGCTGGATACTTAAACATAACTGGCGTGTATTGAAAGGGCATGAATCATATTTCTGAAAATTGATTAACTGGACTATGACAACCATTAACCCAAATATTTGACCAATAACCCAAATAATCGTGATGCAAGGTGCCTACATCAGAGCCAACCCATTATTGTCAGGCCCTTACTTTGGGAAACAAAGGCGTTTGATTGATTGATTCAGATTGCTTGATGTGTCTGATTTCGTAATAAAAACTTAATGCTTTCGCTCTAAAGAATTTTTAATGATCAGAGATGTGAACTTATATGAAAACTGAACTGTTTTTTAGACTGTCGAAAACAGTTCAATAAATAATTTTAGATTTTTTTTATATATATTTAGTGATTATATTTTGGAATTTAGCATATTTATAAAGAACAAACTCAATATGATACATTCTGATTTAAGAACTGCAAGGTCTTCGCATATCTGCTTTTAACACCCAATGAAGCCTTCATAACACACCATGATAACACTTTTTAACATAATTTGTCATTTTTCATATTACACATTCTCAACTATTGTTTAATTACACACTTGCACAATTACACAGTTGCAATCCATTCAATTATGCCACATTGTGTACCAGACTTCAAATGTGTTATTTTCAAAAATCTTCTGCTCTAGACAATCTGACACAAGATGTTAAAGAATGAGATCTATTATTTCTACAGTGGCAGATTTTGGGATGGTTAAGTGCATGAGTACAATAAACCAAAAGGGTCTAAAGGATTTCAAAGATTGCAGTTTCACACATGGAGGCTGAGGGATTGCACCCCTTCCCTCTCACCGTCCATGCAATCCTGCTCCCCCCCCCCCTTGGCCCTGGCATGGGATAATTAAAAGATAATTCCATCAGTAATTTGTAATATGTATTCCTTACTATACTAATATTGTACTATGTGATAATTATTGCTATATCTAGCTTATTATATGGAGAAAAACCATTAAGATTTTATTAAGATTTTGTCTGAAAATTAAGATTTTTGATGCCTCTAATTACACTCCAAAGCGTAGTTTTCTCACATACTGTTTATATTTTTTATTCTATTCTGCTACGTTTCAAGCCAATTTTAAAAGTGAGTAATCCTTTTATTTGAACTGAAACCATATGCTACATATCAAATTCACTGTGTTATATCTTATATACTGAGTCCATGGCTTAAAACTGTTTAGCTGGATACTTAAACATAACTGGCGTGTATTGAAAGGGCATGAATCATATTTCTGAAAATTGATTAACCCTATTGACAACCATTAACCGAAACACGAGACCAATACCCCTCATATTCATTTATGCAAAAATGCCTCCAAAAGCCAAACGGTCATGTTTGAGGCCCTTTCTTTGTCAAAATACCGTTTGATTGATTATTCAGTTTCATATTCACGATTTTTAACAACAACAAATGCTTTACCTCTAAAAATTTTTGTTGATTATCCCGAGAAATGTTGAACTTATGATAATATTTTATTTTTTAAGCTACGTTTATTTGTTCAATAAATATTTTTACATTTTCCATTACAAATTTATAGCCTCAAATTTAGGATATTTTGTCTGCAATAAACTCAATTTGTAACATTCTGGATGGAGATCGTCTTCTCACCATCTTTACATTTACACTGAAATAAAATGAAGAACTGCACTCACACACCATATAACCCAAACCTTTGTTCGTAGATTGTCATTTTCAAATCATGTGATTTGATTTATGCTTTAATGCAATCTTTGCACATAGTTAGTTGCCTTTATGAATTACATGCCATTGTGTACCAGACTTCAAATGTGTTATTTTCCAATCATCTTACTGACCTAGACAATTTTCTCCAGATGTTAAAAAACTGTTATTTCCACTGACAGGTTTTATTTTTGGTCAAAAAGTATTATGAAACCAACAGGGTATCTTATAATCGGATGACAAAGATTGAGTTTCAAACATGGATCAAGTGAGGACGTCGCTAATATGTCTTGCAATTGTCACCCCCAATCGGACTTCCAAGGATGAATTAAAAGACAATTCCATCAGTAATTTGTAATATGTATTCCTTATTATACTAATATTGTACAATGTGAATTATTGCTATATCTAGTTTTATAACCGAAAAACCATTATGTTTTATTAAGATTAGTTTTGATAATGAAAATTAAAATTTTGATGCCTCCTGTCAAATTCAAATCGTAGTTTTTTCACATACTAGTTTAGATTTTTTTCTAAACATGAACCAAATTACCAAAATGGTGAAAATCTGTTTTATTTGAACTGAAACCAATTTGGCATATTGAAATTCCTATTATTTTCACTCTGCAATAATTCTTATAAACTGAGTCCATGTCAAAAACTGTTTAGCTGGATACTTAAACATAATTTCCGTCGTATTGAAAGGGCATGAATCATATTTCTGAAGCATTGATTAACTGGACTATTGACAACCATTAACCCAAATATTTGACCAATAACCCAAATATTTGTGATGCAAATGCCTACATCAGAGCCAACCCATTGTTGTCAGGCCCTTACTTTGGGAAACAAAGGCGTTTGATTGATTGATTCAGATTGCTTGATGTGTCTGATTTCGTAATAAAAACTTAATGCTTTAGCTCTAAAGAATTTTTAATGATCAGAGATGTGAACTTATACGAAAACTGAACTGTTTTTTCGACTGTCGAAAAAACAGTTCAATAAATAATTTTAGATTTTTTATATATTTAGTGATTATATTTTTGGAATTTAGCATATTTATAAAGAACAAACTCAATATGATACATTCTGATTTAAGAACTGCAAGGTCTTCGCATATCTGCTTTTAACACCCAATGAAGCCTTCATAACACACCATGATAACACTTTTTAACATAATTTGTCATTTTTCATATTACACATTCTCAACTATTGTTTAATTACACACTTGCACAATTACACAGTTGCAATCCATTCAATTATGCCACATTGTGTACCAGACTTCAAATGTGTTATTTTCAAAATCTTCTGCTCTAGACAACCTGACACAAGATGTTAAAGAATGAGATCTATTATTTCTACAGTGGCAGATTTTGGGATGGTTAAGTGCATGAGTACAATAAACCAAAAGGGTCTAAAGGATTTCAAAGATTGCAGTTTCACACATGGAGGCTGAGGGATTGCACCCCTTCCCTCTCACCGTCCATGCAATCCTGCTCCCCCCCCCCCTTGGCCCTGGCATGGGATAATTAAAAGATAATTCCATCAGTAATTTGTAATATGTATTCCTTACTATACTAATATTGTACTATGTGATAATTATTGCTATATCTAGCTTATTATATGGAGAAAAACCATTAAGATTTTATTAAGATTTTTGTCTGAAAATTAAGATTTTTGATACCTCTAATTAAGATTTTTCATGGTGACAGGTTCACATCTCTGTATAATACAAGTAGTATTGTGTATCAAATCATAACTATCTGAAAGACAAATATTCAATCCATTTTACACAGGATTTTGTTCAAATGTTTTACTTATATGGACAAATACTCATATTCTAGAGAGAAAATTGGACTGCTTTGTTAGAAGAGTGTCCAGTAGCTCATCTGAGGTTGTTGATCACACAGAAAATCAAGTTAATTTGCAGTCCATGGAAGATCTCACTATGTCAACTAAATCTGATGGTGGCTCCTCTCAAAAGGGAAGCTCTTGTGTTTCACAAGCGTCATCGAAAATTGTCATACGTCTAGAATCGATAGATACTTTAAATGCCATAAATAAAGATAGTTGCAATCTACCAGATGATTCATTAGACACATGTGTTATCGATAGTAAAGTGGACAACCTAGAGGGTAGTGACATGAGGAGTGAAAAACTTGATACGTTTAGACAGTCTAGGCAGCATGGATATGCAGAACAGCCACATGAAAATGCTGATAACTCCTTTACTGGCAACTGTATTGTGAAGTCACCTAATGATGAAACTCCAGTTATGCCTGGATTATCAGCTGTAACATTTTCAAACATAGAGTCCATAATAAAGAAATCCAAAATAGATGTACTAGAAACCTTGCAATCTGATGGAACAAATATAGACTCTTTGATTCAAAAAGAGTCTAAAATCTGTGAAGATGTAACATTGAAGAGTCATGAGCAGGAAGAATTGTCTGTAACGGTAACTCGAATGGTAAGTGTAATGGATTTGGAATTTTCAAAATTCATATTAATACACTAACATTTTGTTAGGGGCACAGAAACTATATTTACCTGTGCTACGTTTCAGGGGCAGGCACCCACTTCGACTGGCTTGTTCTTGCGCATGATCTTGTGGGCATCACAGATGGCACTGTGTCACGTGGAATGGAATTTCCCACGTGACTGAGAAGTTTGGTCTGAATGGGGGGGACGGCTTTCCCCATGAAAAACGCCTACAGAGAGAGATTGATTATACATTAGTGATCTGTGATGCGCACAAGATCATGCGTAAGAAAAAGCCAGTCGAAGGGGGCCTGTGCTCCTGAAACGTACAAATGTAAATATACAGTTTCTGTGCCCCTAATAAAATCTTAGTGTATTAATATGATGAAACCAGAAACTATTAAACACCTGAATGATATTTTCAAAATTCATGTTTTCCATGATATGCATTCTTATGTTATGATGTAGAGTATTTATTATATATATATATATATATAGATTCAAGTGCAGTAGACTACTAGTGTGTGTTAAGTGTTTCTAATTTGGGCTGATTCCACTGAAAGGCCGAACGAAATAAAGTGTTTGTTTCCAGTAACCATGGATTTCAAAGGAGGGTAGGAAGGTAGGGATTTATTTTTACTTACTGCGAAGTTTTACAGGTCTAAAAATTTAGGTAGGGCGGCTTTTACTCTTTTTTTACTCAAAATATTTACGGATGAATTATCTAGGGTAGAGGAAAGTCGTGAATATTTTATTAAATGTGTATAATGTCAGCATCGAACCACTTCAGTAAGAACAAAAAATGATAGAATTTATAGGTATGATTCCATAAGTTGTTTGTAAGGAACCTTGCATTATTCAACAAATAAATGTATATTTCCACATGATATACCCCACCTATACATGTATCTCTTTAATTCTAGTGTTATACACTAGCTGACCCCATTAATTGCTTCAGACCCAACGGCCAACCGATTGTCTGGCAGTTTTGTTTCCCCTCTACAGGTCGCATCGTTTGAGCTAGGATGCTCATATTTGCCATGTCGGTTGGAAATCGTGACTACAAGTGCCCTATTTCACATGGGCCCAAATGGTCCACATTTGGGTTCATTCCGGACCAATATTTGGTCCATTTCTTACTGTTACCGTTAGGTGCATGCTTGAGCTAGTGTCCTTAAATTTGGCATGCCAGTTGTAGATGGTGACTAAACAAACCCTATCTTCCATGGACCCAAATGGTCTATATTTTGGGTTCATTTTGGTTCATCATTCGGTCCATTTAAGACTGTTACGCCTCTAGAAGTCACATCGTTTGAGCTAGAGCACTTCACACACATCCCATATATATATTTTTTTTAAACCATTGTAGCACAGCTATCAATGAACCAACTGTCGTGTTTGAGGTGTCAAAATGAAGCTACTTACCTTTATTTCATAAGATAAACACTATTTTTATGAGTCATTAGAATTATATGATCTATGGTGCATTTTATGAAATACCGATTCAGTCACATCCCGTAAGTGGCGATAATATGCGATTTGAACATGTTTATATAAATTTAATCTTACTAAAAAAAAATCTTTTTACACTTTGGTACGGGGAAAACAATTGTGTTCATGCTAGTAATATATTTATGAAAAAACATACGGGATGGATGTGACCCTGGTACGGGCCTTGTGTGAACAGGTATAGGATGCTCAAATTTGGGGTTTCACTTGAAAATAGTGTCAGTGACTTCTTTTAGCCTATTTCACATCAACCAAAAATGTGCTGCAGATATTTTGATTAACATCTTCAAGTAAGGACAAAGAAATATGAAAAAAAAAGACTGGTCCCAAAAGGATAGATCTACCCTTTTCTCAAAACAATAGTTTATATTACACATTTTGAAGATGCTATTATTGTTCTCTATACTCATAATTATTTCCCACAGGTTCCCTGTAGGAAATGATTGTTTTTGAGTGGGTATGCTCTGTGAGAGTGCTATTCTGACACACCTCTCAATGCATGCTCAATTCTTATTTGTTGAGCCCGACCTTGAGGTCAAGTTCAAAACCTATTTGATTTTTCTTAAGGACCGCCCTAACTTTTAAAGTACTATTTTCACGGCCAAAACCGCATTGTCAAGATTCCTAATGAAGCCGTCTATTGGATAAGTCATGTCACACCCACCGGTCCTACCCTCTAATTCGCTAAGACTGGTTTCTTGCATATCAATTTTGAGGGGATCAGAGCTGTCAATCACGTTGCATGGCCAATCAGTGCAGTGCGGTAAAAATTTTCATTCATGATTCAATTTGACAAGGGTGCATATGCGCAGAAATGATACGCGTATGGTTCATTTTATTACTGTTCCAAAAAAATCGAGCATAACACATTTAGATTCTTATTCTCACACTTCTAACTCATAATATGCTACATTTTGTAAGAAATATCCATCAAGTATGATTATATCTTGCATGCCGGATCACAAATATGGCATTTGGCAAACTACACAATAAATGTGGATGTCGTATATTCAGAAAATGATTGATGTTTTCGTTGGATGATGAATGATGGCTGTCAGTCTACTCTGAGGAACACATCGAAGTTTGTACATGGTTTTGCTCCATAATATTGTTAGTAAAATTATATTAGTATGAAGTATGGTTGGTTCATGCTGTGTTTCTTGAGTATCCTCAATAACACGGAGCTACAATTAAAATTACTACTGATATTACATTTTAAATCGCTCGCGGAAGCTGTCAAACGTAGCGGTGATTACTCGAAATGGTCAAAATTGAACATGATGTAGTACGTATCTTTATTTATAATGGGGAAAATAAAAAATTAGACCATCTTCTGAATGTGTACTATAGATGTGAAAAAGTTCTGATGAAATACACAAGAGCTACTAGGATCAAATTTCATTTCATATACCGGTAAACATTTTTGCTTTGTCGCTGCCGGCTGCATAAATTATGATAATGAGCAGGTGCATCTCGAAACAGGTATTGCCAAATAGATGCATGTTAAGCACATAGAGCAAAAATGCAATAGCAAGGAAACAGTTGTTGATGTGTTGAAATTTCTTGTTGTACGCTTAAGATTTTAAAATAACTTGTATTTGTACTATATAATAAATGCATGTTTTACATAAAGTTATCTAGTTTTAATCCTGATGACACTGTTGCCATAATGGCTACCACAAGGAAACAGTTGTTGATGTGTTGAAATTTCTTGTTGTACGCTTAAGATTTTAAAATAACCTTGAATTGAATTATGTACTATCATTATGTACCATCAACTATTGAGGTTTTACATAAAGTTATCTACTTTTAATCCTGATGACACTGCTTCTAAATGCCATTTTAGTTTTATGATAAATTTTGTTAAGGTTTTTTGGGTTAAAAAATAAATGCTTTTCATCGCCAATTAAGATTTTCAACGCTGAATTATAGTTCACATTTCTACTAGTAGTACCACTACACAACCCACACCCATACGACCCACTAGTATTACCCCCATACACCCATGACATAATGCAATAAGCATCCAGTCTACTTTTTGTTTTTTACTTGGGGCCCCTCATTTTTTAAAACGGCCCTCTCTTTGAAGGTCAATGTGTCTGCAGGGCATCCTCCAATGCTAAGCTACATTGAACACTGAAATATATAGTATATCTGATGCACAGGCCATGAAGCTATCTTCAATTGAATTATCATAGTAATTTCGCTTTACGATATACAATGTCAAACAAAAGTGTTGGATGAGTTATTCTTAAAGGTATTTCGTGAATACATAGGCAGATCCAGGGCGCAGGGCATCCTCCAATGCCCCCTTTTCCCACCAAAAATACTTCATTTTCATAGGGTTTTTCATGAAACCCGCAGTGCCATCCTCTTTTCCTTCAGTGCGCCCCGTTTTCCGAAAACCTGATCTGCCTGTGTGAATATATCCCATTATCGTTCAGTCACTTGTTTAGTATCAAAATTCTTAATTTAAAACATTGTGGGGAATATACTTGAGCTTATCACTCCTAACTCATGGATATTACAATAAGGATATTTGTCAAAAATATATATTAGACGTGTTACGCTCATGCTGTCTGTTCATGGCAAGTCATTCACGTTGGAGATATTAGTGGGCACATGCTAAAACCCAATGAAAATGAATTTTTTTTTTTGAGAATGGGCACGGGCACGTCCCTTGCAAGCCCTCACCCCTGTGGGAAATTCATACGTTCCTCAAACATCTGCTCATCTAGTTATGTATCATGTTACACACAGAAATGTTCGTATACATCTCTAATTTTCATACACGAAACTCACATTTTAGTTGGAACTATGTTTGAGGAATTATATTTCCATGCATGATTTGCCGAAATTGCAGTTAGGTCAAACAGACAAACGTTTTTACAAGATTATCCATAGATATAGCTTGTCCACTCTTAACTGTATGTAAATCCCTACATCATCTCTTATGTATACAATGTATTCTACTTACTTAGTATATGATCCTTTGATAAGGTCCATATATTACCAAAGTTTTTGTTTAAAAAATACTTTGCCAGGACACAAATATTTACTGTCAACATTGCAAGTACTATAATTATACAGTAAACAGATTAAACATCAAGCCATGATGCAAACGTCGAAATCCCCACCTTGAAACTCCAAGTTTAGGTTATGATTCACTTGTCTTCCTTCGCAAATTATGTTCGATGCTTCAGGCAGTGTTTCAACACCTTTTTTTACTTTGATATTTCTATTAGGGCGGTGTTTTTTGGCACTATTTTTACTGAAAGTCAGAAAAACTTTTTAGGCCGGGCATAACAATGAGGTTCGGGCGGTAACCGGAAACAAACATAATATTTTGGTTGACCTAATGAATAGTAATTTTATCAGTGTTAGTTTCTAACTTTCGTTGTTTATTATGTTAATGCCTGGTTCTGTTGTTGGTTAGGATGAGGCTGAAGAAACGGAGAAACGAAGCATAAAGATACCGTTTTCAATGAATTTGCTTAAGAAAAAATTCCAATCAAAGGCACATGGTAAATATTGAATTATAATTTTTTGAAAGCGCGATTGGTCTTAAGTTTTCTTTGGTTCAGAAATACCTTTTGAAATGTTAATACAGTTACAAGGCCACAGAGAAGTATTGCATACCTGCCAACCCATACGATTTGATATTTAGTAAGGGTTCTACTTAAAAATATGGCCGGTGTAACAAAACTAGTTCTTCGTGTATGTCATCCAGTGTACAGGAATTGCAGCATTCCTATAAGTTAAAGTAGGTAATAATAAGTTAAACTGGATTAGGTTCTCTATTACACACACCTTGTAGAGTTGTTCATATTCATTAGTAAGGCCACTGAAGGATTAGGGAACTAGTACACTTCAGTTCTAGGTTTGCCATTAGGGCAGCAATTTCTGCCTTATCAACTGGTCGGGCAGTAGGGCTGGCAACCTTTTCTCCGAGAGAAAAGTCCCTTAATACACATCTTCTCTGGAGACTAACCTGAGATTAGGCTTTGTCAATACAGCACCCCTGGTTCAGTCGTATGGCAGTTGTCTCTGCTGGACACTCGCGCTGTGCGTGTCAGCATCAGTGGGAAGTCCCTGTACAGATCAGGGCCCTTTGTGTAACCTGGTAATCGAAGTCGAAGACGTAGCAGTCAACACAACACAACGAAGAGTACGTGGGGGTTAGTGACAAGCCCTGCTTTAGACGAGGCGGGCTCACCCGTGAGGTTGGTCTCGTGCGAGCGTGAGGCTGTGCTGTCTCGCAACGGCCTAATAGACGTGCGACTGAATTTGTTCACCCCGATCATATTCAATACAAATTTTCATTACTCAGAGATGTGACACTGATTCTGAGGGTACTGACGGAATCAGTTTTATTCTAAAAGTTAATCTTTTTCTTTTTATGAAAGCTGCTATGACACCGGCTGGTCGCATTCAATGTCAGTAAATTCGCACCACAGAAGTCTGTTTATTATAATATACTTGATTTTTTTAGTAAATTTTACTAATGCATGGCAGTCGCCATGTATAAGTGTCAATCAATTTTTAAAATGTTGCAGTGGACAGTTGAGATGAATGCACACAGGTCAGTTGATCAGTATATTCCCTAAGGTAGACATCTGGATAATATTTTTAAAAGTATACTAACAAAAAAATTCAAATTTTCGTGGGTAAATCCTTCTAATATCACGCCACAATGATTCTCTGGTTATTACACTTTGTAATAAATATAAAATGTAAACAAAATGAGTCCTGATGATCTGTGGCCGCCAGTAGATCCCCTGATGCTGGCTGACGGTCTCCCCTGTAGCCCTAGGTGACACGCATGGACGCTCCTACGCCACTAGGTTACACGCACAGACGCACACGGCCGAAGACAGTGTCAGAACTCTCTAAACGCTCCTCATTGTGTTTTGGGCACCCCGTGAACAGTCCCCCTTCCGCCGGAGGCGAGGGACGACTGGTGACAACCTGGGTTTCACAAAGGGCCTCCGCAGCTGAGGACTTTGCACCGATGCTGACACGGTGAGGGAGGTAGCCACCGGCTAGCCTCTGCAAGAATTAGTTAAGAAAGGCCTATTCCCGAAGGAATAGGTTGCCAGGCTTACTGCTTCCGACAAGCACTTGAGAAGAATTTCTGCTATTCGGCTCAACCCCAGTACAAGAGAGTACTGGTTCCCTAATCCTATAGTGGCCATAATAAAGAACAACAAATGCTTAACAAGATGTGTGTAACAGGAGAATATTGACCTGGTCCAGTACAACTTTTATAATACCTACTTTATACATCGCGCACTGGAGACTAACAGAGACTTGTTTTGTTACAAAGTGTGTAAATTTATTTTCAATCCGGCTATAAAGAAAAGGACACTAGCAGGACTAGTGGTCTGATCGTGATGTACGAGAAACTCATAATTGTTGCTGGAGGTTTGGAAAATTTATTACTGATGAGAATCTGGATTCTTTTTTACCTTTTAATACGTTTTTTTACCACAAGTTAGTCCTTTTTTGTAGACTATAGGGTTGGCAAGTGTGCACTATTAAGTTCGATCTTCAGCAGTGATGTGATTTTTTTTCGTATGTGACTGCGATATGTTATATTAGACAATATATAATTAAGATTTACTTTTATTGTCGTTACCGAATTTCCAATTTGCAGACCGAGATCTAATCAAGTCTGGCAAATGGTGTCGTGCCTTTCGTGCGAAAATCAACCCTCAGGATAACAAGTCCGCTGAGGAAGAGTTACAGAGAGAAATCACGTGGGTGAAACAAAAATTATATTTTATCATTTGGCTAGTCATCTTATTGGATAGGATAGTAGTTGTCATGCAGATTACGTGATTGACACTTTTCCCCTATTACATGAAGACTACTATAGTAGAGTGAAGATTAGTAACAGTAGATAGATTCATAATGATATTATATATACCAATCTCTACTGTTTATTTTTGATGAAACATGACATTCGCCATGGTAACTACATGGCTTCATCGGATGTTGAGGCTGGAGTAGCACATCAAGTTTACAAGAGAAGAAGAGGATAACTGGATACCCTTCTTAGATGTGATGGTAGTGAAAGAAGATGATGGCTCTCTAGCACCAAAGTCTACAGGAAATCTACACACACAGACCAATATCTCAACTGGGACTCAAACCATCAGTGGCAAAGACACTCCTTCAAAGAGCAGAGAATATTGTCTCAGATCCCAAAGATAAAAAGGAAGAGATAAGACACATCATAGAAGTCCTAACTATCAATGGGTATAAACTGTGTGCTAGTACCATCCCCAAAAAGAAAAAAACAGCAAGAAAAGATGAGAAAGAAGGAACAACAAGTAACAAATCCTTCCCAATAGGACTACCTTATATTCCAGGATAGACTGAAAAACTTTAATATGAGAATTTTTAAGAGAAATGGAGTGACCACATATACCAAACCCATCAACACCATTAGAGAATATCTTGTCAAACCAATGGATAAAACCCCTATAAGGAAGGTCACTGCAGGGTAATATATGAGATCAAATGCAGCACATGCTAAGAATAATATGTAGGTGAAACAAAAACACAATTCAAGATCAGATTCAAGGAACATCGGACATGAAACATCCAAATTCAGCCATCACAGAACATCCGAAAGACAGGCCTTAATTTTGACATTAATAACACCAAAATCATAGAAAAAGAAGATGGTAAGACCAGAAGACGAATACTTGAAGCCCTCAAGATACACCAGAGGAACCCAGTTCTGAATAACAAGAGAGGGAGAGAGGTACCACGCGCGGTGCTCCAGCTACTCCAGCCCTGTTGTGACCCATACAGTACAACATCCGATGAAGCCATGTACCGTCTATTCACGTATAAAGGCCCCTGGGCCTAACATCGAACATGGGCCCATGGGCCTATAACTGAACTGAATTTCTTTTTCCACAAACAAAGCTGACTTTATTTTGGCATGGTACTTTCACCGAACGTAACTTTCCTGGGCGTATATGTCATTACATATGGTTTATTATGAAAGTTCAATCACGTGTATACTAGATCTGTTTTCATCATCGCTAAGTCGTGGACATGTAGCTGTGATTCTGGGTGTCAAATCCGTTGAACATCGCATTTGTTGATTGTCATTCTTAAATATAGCGATGTATAATCTATTAGTAACGTTATTCAATGAATCTATTACGAATGCTTGCCAGAAAATAAAAATAACTTACTTATTTTGATGTGAAAAATATGCACGCATGTTTTCGTGCATCAGTGCGCATGCTCAGTAGTTCAAATGTCCCGCCTGCGCAGCAAGAAAACGAAAGTAAGTTCGCGCTCATAGTTAATGCATCTTATTGTGTAACGTGGTCGCGCCTATTAAAGCTCCTACGAAATGCGGACCACTAAAAGATGAAAAGATGCTTCTTCCCTGGCTGATTTAAGATTGAAATAAAAAATGTTTTAATTACACTATCGAGTTATGAAATGCAATAAAACAATAGAGAATACTAAGATATTATTTATACAATAGCCATAACGCCAACAACTATCAATTGTATTAATAGGCAAGCTTCGTGTACACTGTAAATCTTCATGTACTCATCATCGCCCACATAGATCTAGAAAGATATACCGTACGAGTCCGTGATTGGGGATATGTTAGCTCTCCATTTCTAAATAATCCGATGCTTATTCATCGCCAAAATGGGGGGTGGGCTTAAGGTTCGAACTTACGCCCCTGGGCCTATAAGTGAACCTTTTTTCAGTTTGAAATATGCCCCAAAACAGCACTTTTTCGGATAAACGCCCTGGTACCTTTATATGTGAATATACGGTAGTTACCTTGGCGAAACGTCATGTTTCATCAAAAATAAACAGTAGAGAATGGTATATATGATATTATTATTATTATTGTTTATTGATGAAAATGAAGAACTTTTCACAATATGTTTCAGAAAAGCTGACTTCAAACAGATGAAAATCCTGGGCCAGTTCAACCTAGGGTTCATCATAGGCCAGCTTGGTCGAGACCTGTTCATCATCGACCAGCATGCAACTGATGAGAAGTACAACTTTGAGCAGCTGCAGCAGCACACATCATGCAGAACCAGAAGCTTATCATGTAAGTCACCCATGGTCACTGACCTTCAGCATCACTTTAAGATAAATGTTTTGCGATTCAATATTGTTGCTCCCTAGACTAAAGTTTTTCTGTAGCAAATATTTGCTCTTTATTGACTCTGTCATTGGTGCTCTGCTATCTTTGAATTCATATTTCAAGGGTTCAGTTTTGTAACATGCTCTTCTTTTCGTTGAAAAGCATTTGTTTTAATTTTCTCATTTATGTATGCTCTAGCAGTGCCTTTCTTGGATAAATCGGTGGTGATATTTATTTTTCTTGGAATCCTATATAGATCTCCCACTTTCATTGGAATTTATGAATGATACAGGCTGGACAGATTACCGATTCTAAAGGCTAAGGCAGGGAATCAAGACAGAAATAGAACATACAAGTGTGTTCAAGCGTGGCAGTGCCTAAACCGTAGGTGGATTCGAATGTGGCCAAGTATTAACACTTCCCAAAGTGACTGGGAAGGTTAGCGTCATGGTGTACTCTTCTGCCCATATATATATATGACCGGTCTGGCGTGGACAGAAGATTGTGAGTTCGATTCCACGACCTTCCAAACCTTTACAAGGTCCCCAAATATTTCACACTATTTATCACAAATTTATCGGTAAATGAACATGCTTACAAATAAAATAGAAATATTATCATAATCCTCTTTATGTGTTTTTGATGTGGGTTAACCAACTTAGGTCTTCTGATATTCTCACTCCAAGATACTTAACCCATTGGTATCGGGAAGTCCCTCGAGGGACGATTTTACGCCCAATTTTGCACAGAAAAATCCCTCGGATTATCACCGTTTTTCACATATAAACAGGGGGTCATTCTCCCTGATTTTAGACTAGTGACAACAAGAAACGCCTCACCTTGACATTTCGATGTAAATTTTTTGGAAGTGAAGCATGGTTTTCATAATATTAATGCATCATTTGTAAGAATATATATCTTCGCATGAAACATGTGATTTACACAGCGAAATTTACGCTCAAAATACTCTAATTTGGACGAAAATTACCCCAACAAGTTGTATACCATTCTGAAGAGGAAACCCTTTTCTTTTCATTCGAAATATATATTTTTTTCATGACGGGAAATACCCACTTAAATTATTCATTATTCCAAATAAGGACATTAGTATTCAGCCTCTATGGTATTGTGTGTTGCCGACACAAATCCGTACTTTGTGTTTTTTTTTTATAAAGGCTACCCTTGATCGACCTCCGCTCTAATTCGGTGTTTAGAATTACTGCAGCGTGTGATAAAGGCTATTGCCACGTGAGTGCAGTGTTGTTACTTTTACTCAATGGGAGCACGGGAAATCTCATTGAATAAATATTGCACATGGCGGCTTGTTTAAATCCTTGAAAGTGAGATATTTGTGAATGGATTATCATCCTCACAATAACATACCTATCAAGAATTCATGTGTCAATTATAAACAGATTATGAGGTCATGGACGGAAGAATATTTCTCAACGTATTTTTTGATAATCCCAGGGGTTTGTGCGTCTGTGTTGGAGATGATGAAATTTGACAGCTTGCGCTGCTGTACGCACACCACAAACTTATTGGAAGACGTTTTTATAGAGTTTTTCACCCAAGTAAGCTGTTTCATGTTTATTTTTGTTTCATCTGTACCCTTTATGATGACTCACAGCAGTCATATTATTTTACGAGTAAGGGAACTTATAGAAATTCATCTTTCTAAGGTGTGCCTTGAACCGGTCTTTTTGAATCGAGGGCAGCAACAGCCACATGTTTGGAAGATATTCTAGACGTATAAATCCATAATCCTATAACTAGATGCTGAAAATAAGAACTGCGATAGGATTCTGAGTACATTTGTATAATTTATGTAAAGAATTAAGTATTTATGGAGACACCAGAAAAGTTACTGTCTCGGACGTAAAACTGTCAAAATGCCAGTGTGCGGCAAATATAATTCGAAGCTTCAGTCTAATGTTTTTTGCATTATAATTAAACCAAATTAGCGGATAACATGAATGGAAACAACTGGTGTTAATATTAGGCACGCTGTGTGATACGAAATTCCACCTGTCAATTGTGTTTGAAGGAGTAAATCCGTGTTTTACAAACTGGCCACCCATTATCCACCCATTATCGCTCACTTTGTGCTGGGTGCTTTGACCCTTGTCTCCACCACCTTACTGTGGTGTCCCGGTTGTTTTTGTGTTTTCTGTCTCTACCACCTTACTGTGATGTCCTGGTTGTTTTTGTGTTTTCTGTCTCTACCACCTTACTGTGGTGTCCCGGGTGTTTTTGTGTTTTCTGTCTCCACCACCTTACTGTGGTGTCCCGGGTGTTTTTTTTTTGTCTCCACCACCTTACTGTGGTGTCCAGGGCGTATTTTATTTTGGTCTCCACCACCTTACTTTTTGACATTTACTGGTATACATTTTACAAGTACATCGATGATAATATAGTAGATACTAGTACAGTTACATGTGTAGTGTAGTGTAGGGTAGTATTAGTACATTCTTAGTTTTAGTAATCTGAAAGTAAAATGGGAGATGCTAACAATAAAAGGACTTCAAAGCTGTCAACATCCCACAAGTCGAAAAGTCAGTCTGCAAGACAGAAACATAAGGCTATGTCTGAGTGTGTGAAAGATGTCAAAGCAGTAACAGATACAGATAGAAATGATGTGTTTGATACAGAAGATGCAAAATGTGAGATATGTGACACTGTATTTTGTGATGATAGTGGTAAAATGATTGAATGTGAAAGATGTGAGTGTTGGGTTTGTAAAAGTTGCTTTGGTATGAGTGATGCGCTGTTGAGTAGTGAAGATTCTTCCAAAATTCATCTATTTTGTGACCAATGTAATGGTCTTGCAGTACAGGATTGGAAGACTGGGAAGTCAATTGAAGACCAATGCAAGCAGTATTTTTCCACAATCAGAGAAGAAATTCATGATGTGAAAACATGTTTAGAAAACAAGATAGACATGGAGGTCAATTCCGTCAAGCAAGAGATAAATGAACTAAAAGAAAAAAGTAACGATAGTAAAGTAGATGTGAATGATGATGCCATTAAAGAAATGAAAAAGAAATTTCTTGAAGAAGCTATCAGTGAAATTCAAGAGAGGCAAGTACAAGAACAGAATCTTGTGATTTATAATGTTCAAGAATATACATAATACTTCAAAAGAATATATGTGGAGACTCCAATTCAATAATCCGCAATGATCTCACAAGTGTAAGTTGATCAGATAAAAAATATTGCCAGATAGAATTGTCAGATAAAAAAAAGACTGATATAAACTCATACACACATCTTTATTATCTGCATGGTGTGACCTTCAGTGGTTACGTGAGTAGGAAAGACATGTTATAAGTAACAATCAATATTCAGCTTTTACAATATTCTCAACAAGTTAAGATAAATAATCAAATTGAAGAAAACTTTTACAGATGAGTTTACATGGACATTTCCTCACCTCTTAAAGAATCCAATTGTGCAAGACCCTTCTAAATTTGGGTGGATCAGAGAGAATGACAACAAGTATGTCTGCAACACCGGTCTAACAGTCTCCACCACAAGCACAGAGTGCCGTACATTTCAGCTGTGTGTTACGGCATTTGCAGTTTCTGATACAACCTTTTTTGCAGCCACACTTGATAAGCTCATAACAAGATTTTGCTGCTTGTGGTAAGGCTGTCCAAAATGGTTTCCATTTGTTATTCTCTCTGACCCATCTAAATTTTCCTGGGTCATGCAAACGCAAGCAGTTATCCAGATCATTGCCTGGAGCTGTGCACGTAAAACATGCTGCTTCAGTGCAGCATGTGTAGGAGGTTTGTTCTCCAGACTTCTTGACTTTTTTGTAAATAACTCCTTTCTCGCCTGATTGACCTTGTACATGTTACTTTTGCTCTCATACATGAGGACAACAAAACGTTCTATGAGAGAGAACATTTCTTCACTGATATCCTCTGTCATCATTTGAAATGCCTCAGTTACATCCGGGTAGGCTGCCCAAGTCTCCCATGCTTTTGGCTTACCTTTTCTATAGAAGAAGGAAACTGTGTCACAGCCTGTCATGGCATGAAACATGGGCAGTGCAGAGCATATACTTGGTGATAATGAATTTGCAATCTCATGAATAGGGATAAAGCGATGATTATTTCCAGTTCCAAATGCAACCCAAAATTCTTCTGGTTGCAAGCGTGAAAAGAATGAAATTGCTATGACAACAATATTTGTGTCAACTGTTTTAATCATTACTTTTGAGAAGCCTTTCTCTATTGCATCCTTTACATGCAGAATTACACGAGTGTCTGCTTCTTCTTGAATGCATGGCGATATGCGGTCAAGAGTTACATCCTGTGAAGAGGACAGAACGGAAGCTTCGTTGGTGGCAATGATAATTTTTCCTTCAGGACAAGGCTTTTTAATAAGTTCACTGGAGAGGAACTTAAATAATTCGGTCTTGTTCTCATCAACTCTTAGAAAATCACCCCATTCCTCAGGCTTTGGCATTGTAGAAAATGAAATAACTAGCTAGTGGAGCATATAAGGCCTTTATTTTTTGATGTTATGGTTTACGGACATCCAAGAAGCTCAACTGTCGTAGGAGGAGGAAAAAAAAATAAAAATAAAATTGAAAAATCAAAATGTCAACCGCCATAGTATAGGGGTGAAAATATGCTGTATTACAAATGCACCATCTCATCTTGGTTTTTTGTTAAGTTTTGTGTGCTATTTTATATTTTCAAAATCTTATTTTAATTATTGACTATTTTATGAATTTTAAGAATTTATTAAAAATATTTTTTTGATTCATTAGAATCCTCTATATTATATTCCAAAAGCACAGCCTTTGTATATATATATTCCAAAAGCAAAATCACAACCCACATGAACTATATATTGAATAAATGTACCATCTATTCACGTATAAATTAAAGCCCCTGGGCCTAACATCGAACATGAATATGGGCCCTTGGGCCTTTACCCGAACTGAATTTCTTATTCCACCAACAAAGCTGACTTTATTTTGGCACGGTAATTTCACTGAAAGTAACTTTCCTGGGCGTATATGTCATTACATACGGTTTATTGTGAAAGAAAGTTCCATCACTTGTGTAGATCTGCTTTCATTATTGCTAACAGTGCAGGTTTTGCCGTTATTCTGGGTGTCAAGTCGATTGAACAGTGCATTTGTTAATCGTCCACCTCAAATACAGCAATGTATAATCCATTAGTAATGTTATTCAACCAATCTATTACGAATGCTTGCTAGAAAATAGAAATAACTTACTTATTTTGTTGGGGAAATTTATTTACACGACGCTTCCGTCAGTCATTGCGCATGCTCAGTAGTTCAAATGTTAATGTTTGCACCCGTAGTTAATGCATCTTATTGTGTAACTTGGTCGCCTCTATTAAAGCTCCTACGAAATACGGGCAAAAGATGAATAGATGGCTTCTTCCCAATCTGGTTTCCTGCTTTTAAACGTAATAAAACAATAATAAAAAGATATTCGGCGGCGGATGTAAAAAAATACCATTTTTTCAATTTTATTTTTATTCTTAAATCTCGTTTTCTTGAGCGGCGGGTCTGTAAACCGAAAAATAAAAAAATAAAGGCCTAAGGGGCAAAGACTTCATCAGAATAATCTTTGAATGCTCTGCACATTTTTTGGTTAAGCATTTGAACAATTGCTGCACCATCAAACACTTTGACATCAACTGCTGGAGCATTACTTTGGGTGGTGCACTCCCATTCAAGATAGGGTAGTAATGCAGACTTATCTCCTGACCCAGGTGAACCTCCATTTGATAAAGATGGGGGTGATGATTGATTCTCATGAGAAACAAAAGTTGTCTAAATCACCATCTCTGCTTTGTGTTCCTATATAAAGCTGACTGAATAAGTTGACATAATTTTTCAATGCAGTCATCTTGCTCTGTTTTGCAGGCTCTGTGAGTTTATAATTGAAGAGAGGTAGTTTGTTTTTCTTGATGGTGTCACTTATTGGAATGGTACCTTCTATGAGTCTACTTTTTACAAAATTCTTGTATTGCTCCTTTCCAAGTCTCTGCATTTCTTACACTTTCTTCTACAAATTTATCAACAATATCTTTGGTATCAAGAACCATCAGATCGTTGCTCCGCTCTTCAAATGGATTTCCCAAATCTTTAAATGTGCTCGTTAGTGCTTTTACTTGTGCCGCAAAGGTTGTTTGGGTGCCTATGTGTCTCATGATGCTCTTCAGGCATCAATGTTTCTTCATCCTTGAGAGTCTCTATCATGAAATCATATTCGAATTCTGATAGTACTCTTGTCACCTCAGGTCCAGCGATCATCTTCCGCCTCAATGCACTTGGATTCGAAGTTAATCCAACCACAACCCCTGTACCCTTGATTGTGGCATTAAGTTGCTCATGTGGTTGATCAATTTGGATAGCTGAAAACTTCTTCTATTCTGGGTTTTATGAACCACAAATTGTCCATCTAAGAATGCAGAATATACAGTTGGATGCTTATCTTGCAGCATCAGCATATCCTGTATGTGCACTGAAAGCCACCTGGAGTAGTTTGTTCTGTCTAGGGCAAACATCCATGGCATCAACTTAATGAGAATTTCCACATAAAGTTCAAAGCAGCCTTCACGTAATGATCGGACAAATACGAATAGAAGCATCTCAAGCTCTAGTGTTTTGTATCAAGTGCAAAGTGCACCGTTTCACCTGCACATTGAGCACACCACTAATCAAACAATATCACACTGGAAGAATTCACATAGGCTTCACGCAAGAGGCAATGGGTGGCAGCTGTCACTTGGTGCATATGACGTGTTCGGGTAACATGACTTGCATGTACCATAGATTCAGCACAGCCAGCAGTGACAATGTCGGATTTACTCAATGCACACATCCAGCCACTTTTGTCCAGCCAAATTCCAAGCAACTAAGATGATTGAGCATGACACAGTTATATAAATAATCAAAGATGTATTATTGTTTTATTTAAGAACAAAGTACAAAAATCAATTATGGCTCATAGCTTGATGATAATTATTATGATTATAGTCAGCTGAAATCATAAAGCACTGGCTTCAGCTACATAAAATGTGGCAGCTGGAAGCTTGGTATAGAGAATAGAGAAAGAGAGATAAGAATTGAATCGAATACAACCAAGCTTGGGAAAACACATTAGATTATTATTAGCATTATTATCATGTTTTACTCAACTGTACCTACCTTCAGAATAGACATCTCAATGTGAAGTCTACCAAACATCATGAGTATTTCTTCGTCTTCTCAAAAAAACAGGTTATTGCCTCATTTACATCTGTTGATTTATGCTGTGTAATTTTGATGAAGCAAGTGCCTCCAATTTTGGTTCTGGTTGCTTTTCAAGCCTACTCAATTTTGTTTTATTGAATTTGGCTCGACAACTCTTATGCCAAGAAGCTTTGTTCTTGCGTAGGGTGCTTTCTATTCCCGAACCATCATTTAGCCGGCTAATATCAAGTTTCATAGGAATTTTAACAAGCTTTTCAAACTCACATATGTCATCTGCCAGTGATTTGTATCCAAAGCCTTGCCACTTTGCAGGGCACTGTAATTTTCTGCATGTATTTTTCTGGCATAGTGAACACATATCATAGTCAGTGACTACAGATGATTTTGAATATTTGGAATCTGGTCCATATTCCTCTGCTGGATCAATTAGCATGTATCGTTTTGCCATTTTATACTTACTTTAGTATACATATAGTAATCATAATACAAGTGTAAACTAATTTAGGCACATAATATTTTTATATAGTTTATATATGTTAAAAAAAACATCCATCAATGGTGTACATTAGGTGCTATATCTTAAACTTTAATATATTTTTTAAGGCATGAAACATCATTTGTTCGAGCATGTAAGGTGACATAATTTCAATACTTAGCATCCTGTATTGATGATGAATATCTATACGCGTTTAAATAATAAAATTAAGTTTTGATAAACATGAAACAACTGGGAAATATATTTGGAATACTTTTAATATATAATTTTAATATATAATTTACTACTTATTTAATGAAATACACAATGCAAACAATCTTGTAACACAAGATAATAGATGATAACAGATTGACCGTGAGCGTTTAGATGGATCTCCAAAAATACTGCCCGACTGGGGTTTTGGCCGCCATCTTGGTGGCCATTTTGTTTAATGTGGCCAAGCGTAGTATTGGAGGTCAAAATATGTAAAAAATATGTTTATTAACATTGGTTTATTCATCAGAGAATATAATGCATGTTGTTTTATGAGGCTATAGTAAAAAAGAAATGTGCCTCTAAAATTTGCCGGCCATCTTGAAATCCATCTTGATTTGAACAGGAACCATAAGTCTGCCAGGGTGGTTCCACCCCCAGGAATATTCCCCATCCCATAGGCTAACTTTATGCCAACTTTCATGCTTTTATCACAAAATGAACGATCGGACCAAAAATACAGCCTTAGCTCCCCTACTTCAAGGCAGCTACTGATAAAGACAAGGCTGAAGTGTTAAACAGTTTCTTGGAAATGGTACACTGTGGTATACAGATGTTTGCTGATGATGCAAACATTTTCAAAGCAATGACAAATTTTGACGACTATAATCAATTCAAGCAGGATATTTCAAACCTACAAGCACCAGCCAACAAATGTCAAATGGTATTTAACGCAGGGAAGTGTAAAGTTATGCACATTGGGAGATATAACCCTGACCATGAATCCTGGGCCATGAATATAGCATGAGCAACACTACCTTAGAGACTGTTAAACAAGAAAAAGATCTAGGTGTCTTAGTGGATGATAGACTGAAGTTTGATTTACATGTTGAAACTAAAGTATGTAAGGCTAATAAAATTCTTGGCCTTATCCAAAGACCATTCCACAACCTTGATAAGGACACTCTTACATGTTTGTATAAGACTTTAGTTCATCCTCATTTAGAAAAGTGTAATGTGGTAGTACCGTATATTCACGTATAAAAGCCCCTGGGCGTTTATCCTAAAAAGTGCTGTTTTGGGCATATTTCAAACTGGAAAATGGTTCACGTATACGCCCAGGGGCGTAAGTTTGAACCTTAAGCCCACCCCCCATTTTGACGATGAATAAGCATTGGATTATTTAGAAACGGAGAGCTAACATATCCCCAATCATGGACTCATACGATATATCTTTCTAGACCTATGTGGGCGATGATGAGTGACTTGAAGATTTACAGTGTGCACGGAGCTTGCCTGTTAATACAATTGGTAGTTGTTACTACCAAAAAGGCTAGATAAAAAAAAAGATGCAACAGCAAAATATATATCTATAATTTATTTTCCGCACGCAGGGTTGTGAACTCATGGAACAAAAGCCTCCCTGAAGATTTAGTTTTGAATAGGGTTGTGAAAACAGACTTTAAACACATTCAAATATAGTTTAGATAACCATTGGTCTAACCTAAAATACACAACTGAATCTTCCATTTCCCACCGGATGCATGACTTTTAACACATAATAGAGAAAGTGTTTAGATAACATAGTGAAGAACTATTATATAAATAGCTCAAGGTAGCAAGTTATGTAAGAGTATACTACAAGATTTTCGGTTTGATGGTCAAATACCATGAGTAGTACAAGGGAGATTGTTATACCCCAGTGTCCGCTGCTTTGTTGTGCCTTTTGATTTCGGCCGTCATGACAAGTTTCCCATTGTTCTCTGTCTGTGTAAATGAAAGGGCTGTCTGCTAGTCGTCATTCAAGGTCATTCTAAACCATTAAGGAGGTAAGTTGTGTAACGGCATACTGCTTGATTATCAGTGTAATGGTCAAATACAGCCAGTAGAATGGAGATAATTCTACCATATTATCGGCCCTTTTGTTGCGTGGTTTGGTGTAAGACCAAGTAAGTAGGTCTATTAAACACCTACACTATACTCACAACTCATGCCGACCAGGCACCTAACCATTCAAGTAATAATAGTCTATTTATATATACATTTGTAGTTTGTCTACTGCTATAAACTTGTCGAACATGTCAATAGTATGATCTCTATCACTGTTTTATCGTTCTTCTTACAATATTGCACTCTGTAAAATGGTGACTCGTGTTAAAAAAGTTTAACATTATGCCTTGCCGCCTTTATAGCCGAAGCTTCAAAATTGGTGAAAATTGACATCTCTAGTTTTTACCATGTGTTTATGTTCTCCGCAGCCATTATGAAAGTGTTTATAGCATCGTCATGTACTTGTTCTAGGATTTTACAACCAATGGTGTAAAACTTGTTGAGTGGGGTTCTGAACCTTGCAATTGTCTTAATATTGCATTTCTTGGCATTAAATGACATACCCTATTTGTGGCACCATCTTGAGGGCGTCCAGGTCATTTTGGAGTGCTTTGAGTGTATTGACTGAGGCGTAATAGAATTGAATTTTGATTTCCTGTCAGCCAACTGACCCTCCTGAAAATGCGCTGACTGGGCCTGTTCTTACTGCCAAAGTAGGAAAATATGTAACTTTTGTCCGAGTCCTATTTTATCAATTTTCTGTGTAAATGAAGTTTGAATATTTAAAGAAATATGAAATGTTTTTCAACTTTAATAGCCGCTCCGCCATCAGTACGTCAGCTGTTTCATTTTTGGACCTGCCATCTGAAAATCAAATATACATGTTATAAAAATGTTTTAAGATGTGTTATGGGAAATCTGCGTAATTTGCCCAATTATAGAAATTATGTACAGCAACCGAAATTCCCAAAATTACGGTAGTCATTGAGCGTGGTTTAAATTAATACATTCTAGAGCACATACTTACTGCTGAAGCATAAACAGCACCTTTACTTTAGAAGGTCATAAACTTTATATACTATGCTCAGTGCTACCTGCAGAAATTCGTGTTTCTGACCACCTTGCAAACCACAAATGCATACACCACATTGGAGAGCATCATACCCTCAGCTCAGAAAAGAATCTACATACGGAAGGGCTTCACATTGTACAGAATTACTAAATTTTACTAATATACAATCCATACACGTGCAGCAGAATACTTCCCTATTTTAAAGCAGTTTTGTCCGTTATGCACTCAAGTCTTAAGACATTGGTCCCACGGGCAGACAAAGAAGTGATAACTCTCAAGAGTTGATCTGATATAAAAAACAATAGATTGAAGACCACAAGGAGTAAAGTACTTACCTCAATGAATAACATACAGGCACTTGAAGATATAAAATGTATACATAAAATGTATACAAATTACTGTAGCTGTTTTCACTATTCCCATCAAAATAGCATGCATGTCTGTGCTACAGGACTCGGACCAGGTTATGGATGGGCGACGCATGTGTGCGGTTTCCCTTTTTCCCTGCCTTGAGCTAAAGCTCTTGACCCAGTGAGAACAACACAAAATTTGCGGATATTTGTTTATTGGTATCCCGGGAATTTATTTCCCCGGGGGAACCCATTCTTTTACAAGCAAAGCAATTCAAAATAATATTGTTGCAACATAACAAAATAACTAATAAAAAAAATACTCTTATAATTGATTTACGATTGCTTAAAAAATACAATTTTATCATAACAAAAAAACTTGATAAATTAACATCATTTGTGTATAGCTGTAGTAGTAAAATTATCATGTATCTATACCTGTATGACAAATTATTCAGAATTGCTTCTTGTCAAAAGGACGAGTTGCTAAAACTTTGCACTCATCCTCCACTAGTTTTTACTAGTCAATACGAGCCGACGAGTGGCTTATTCTTACCTTGAATCGCATTTTTTGCCTCAATGGTAGTTTCATTTTTGGACCTGCCATCTG
Organism: Streblospio benedicti; assembly: GCA_019095985.1. Taxonomy (NCBI): domain Eukaryota; kingdom Metazoa; phylum Annelida; class Polychaeta; order Spionida; family Spionidae; genus Streblospio; species Streblospio benedicti. The sequence goes on along the minus strand of CM032669.1, from coordinate 27,195,232 downwards.
AAAATCAAATATACATGTTATAAAAATGTTTTAAGATGTGTTACGTGAAATCTGCGTAATTTGCCCAATTATAGAAATTACGTACAGCAACCGAAATTCCCAAAATTACGGTAGTCATTGAGCGTGGTTTAAATTAATACATTCTAGAGCACATACTCACTGCTGAAGCATAAACAGCATATTTAGAAGGTCAAAACTTTATATACTATGCTCAGTGCTACCTGCAGAAATTTGTTTTGACCACCTTGCAAACCACAAATTACACCACATTTGAGAGCAAACCCTCAGCTCAGAAAAAGAATCACATGCACATTATACAGAATTACTGCAAATTTTACTAATATACAATCCATACACGCTAGCAGAATACTTTCCTATTTTAAAGACCGTTATGCACTCGAGTCTTAAGACATTGGTCCCAGGTTAACTCTCAAGAGTTGATGATATAAAAAACAATAGATTGAAGACCAGCTTACCTCAATGAATAACATACAGGCACTTGAAGATATAAAATGTATACATAAAATGGTTTTTCACTATTCCCATTTTGTCTGTGCCAGGACTGCCTTGAGCTAAAGCTCTTGACCCAGTGAGAACAACACAAAATTTGCGGATATTTGTTTATTGGTATCCCGGGGAATTTATTTCCCCGGGGGAACCCATTCTTTTACAAGCAAAGCAATTCAAAATAATAATGTTGCAACATAACAAAATAACTAATAAAAAAATACTCTTGTAATTGATTTACGATTGCTTAAAAAATACAATTTTATCATAACAAAAAAACTTGATAAATTAACATCATTTGTGTATAGCTGTAGTAGTAAAATTATCATGTATCTATACCTGTATGACAAATTATTCAGAATTGCTTCTTGTCAAAAGGACGAGTTGCTAAAACTTTGCACTCATCCTCCACTAGTTTTTACTAGTCAATACGAGCCGACGAGTGTCTTATTCTTACCTTGTATTTTTAGCCTCAATGGTAGTTGCAGTTTTGGACCTGCCATCTGAAAATCAAATATACATGTTATAAAAATGTTTTAAGATGTGTTAAGGGAAATCTGCGTAATTTGCCCAATTATAGAAATTACGTACAGCAACCGAAATTCCCAAAATTACGGTAGTCATTGAGCGTGGTTTAAATTAATACATTCTAGAGCACATACTTACTGCTGAAGCATAAACAGCACCTTTACTTTAGAAGGTCATAAACTTTATATACTATGCTCAGTGCTACCTGCAGAAATTCGTGTTTCTGACCACCTTGCAAACCACAAATGCATACACCACATTGGAGAGCATCATACCCTCAGCTCAGAAAAGAATCTCTACATACGGAAGGGCTTCACATTATACAGAATTACTGCAAATTTTACTAATATACAATCCATACACGCGCAGCAGAATACTTCCCTATTTTAAAGCAGTTTTGTCCGTTATGCACTCGAGTCTTAAGACATTGGTCCCACGGGCAGACGAAGAAGTGATAACTCTCAAGAGTTGATCTGATATAAAAAAACAATAGATTGAAGACCACAAGGAGTAAAGTACTTACCTCAATGAATAACATACAGGCACTTGAAGATATAAAATGTATACATAAAATGTATACAAATTACTGTAGCGGTTTTCACTATTCCCATCAAAATAGCATGCATGTCTGTGCTACAGGACTCGGACCAGGTTATGGATGGGCAGCTCGTGTGTGCGGTTTCCCTTTTTCCCTGCCTTGAGCTAAAGCTCTTGACCCAGTGAGAACAACACAAAATTTGCGGATATTTGTTTATTGGTATCCCGGGTAATTTATTTCCCCGGGGGAACCCATTCTTTTACAAGCAAAGCAATTCAAAATAATAATGTTGCAACATAACAAAATAACTAATAAAAAAATACTCTTATAATTGATTTACGATTGCTTAAAAAATACAATTTTATCATAACAAAAAAACTTGATAAATTAACATCATTTGTGTATAGCTGTAGTAAAATTATCATGTAATACCTGTATGACAAATTATCATGTATCTATACCTGTATGACAAATTATCAATATATCATTATCTACTTTGACTGCTTTCACTGCTTTGCCATCACAATCTTTACAAAACCAGTGCAGACTAGGGTTACTGGTAAGAATATCATACTGTTGATCATCAATATTTGCACACGCCTGACATACCCATTTTTCACATCTTTCGCACTCAGTCAGTTTTATCCTTATCATCCTTAACAATCTCCTAACATACCTTGCATTGCAATTTTCTGGGCATTTCATTATTTTCGAATACTG